>VXCM01001406.1:68054-197939 GCA_014773175.1 Lucifuga dentata | reverse complement strand
GATCAGAGATTCTTTTGGCAGATGCATCCCGTTGACAGATACACTTCCTTATAAACACAGTTTGGCACGTCAGTGTCAGTTAGAAACAGTTCCTGTATCGGTCACGTGACTTTCTTAAAGCGATACGCGCACCGACACGGGGTTTTGCTCTATGAGCTCGATGCATGCGCCGACGCATCGGTGTTGCCGGACCCATCACTAGTTTATGGCATTTTCTGTTATTATATTATGTTGTATTCTAAATGTTTTACAATTTATTTTACTAGTATGATTTCATTTATGTCTGGTGTTACTTCTCTTTTAGTGGTTTATGTGTGCTGGAGCTGAGGCCTGTGTTTTTTTATTTTTTTATCTTCATCTGACCAGACCAGATCAGAATAAAGTTGGAGGAAAAAAAACTCAGCAACGTGAATCTTTCAAACACAACGCAGTGACACCGCTACATTTGCATCAACAACACACAACATTAATGAACAAACAGAAGAGAGAGAGTTATTAATGTTATTAATGTTCAAATACTATAATAAAACAGGAGGAAAATTTTGATTGTGTCCTCCNCCCCCAAAAAAAAAAATTTGATAATTATCCAAGAAATGGCTCTAACACTGGTACCGGTGAACATGATATTTATTTCAGCAACCGATTACGTTAACCTTACTGGCCTCCGCAAAATGTGCTTAACAAAATGTTTTGTCAGGAAATATCTCATTATAAGATATGATTTTTAACTATTTTCCATGGATAGTAGTATGTCCACACCTGGAAATTTCTGTCTGATTTGAATTACTCAACTATAAGCCGACTCCCGATTTGCGTTGTGAAAATTGGTGAAAAAAACTTGGCTTATAGTCCAGTATGTACCGTATACAATTGACCAATGGTAAAAGACATAAAAATGGTAATATAGCTGAATACAGACCATTCTTTCATCTAAAATGTATTTGAATGTTTTATATGTATATATCAATAAGAAAAATAAACACTAAAACAATCTTTTAAAATATTTTTCCTCTCGTTGGCTTTGATTTAGCATCGTTTCTGTGTTAAATAAAGATAGCAGAAATAAAATACTTACAAAACATTTTTCAGAGAAAAATGTAAAAATGTGATGTGATTCTGATATTAACCTTTTAAACCTTAAACTTGCAAGAAGTAACTTAAAAAGTGAAAATGTGACTGGAGAAAATCTGTGATGTATAATAAAATCCTCAGAGAAGAATAAGCAAATACACCACCAATTACAAATATCTGTATAAAACTGTTGGTTAAAAAGCAGCTGAGTTCAAAATTACATACAAATAATTCCTCACATCATAAAATTTAATGTCCCAAGTTTATGCCCAACTTCATAAAAGTGACAGAAATCCTATCTGGGTTTTTTTTTTTTTTTACTGCAGGTGTGATGGTGAGTTTGTCCATACGAAGCAGTTTGAGGCAAGAATCAGTAATTTCAAACTGCAGCAGATGGAGATGATAGTTTGCAAATACTCAGGTTTACAGAGTGATTACCGACAAAACATTCTCATAAATTCCTGACAAAGGAAGCTGAAGCCATCTGCTCTTTTGTTTTATAGCTGTGGATGATACAGAATTCCTCCTGTTATTCTCCTCTCCTCCTTTCTTCTCCTTGCTTTTCTCTCCTCCGTTCTGTCTCGATTAAGTCACCCAGAAAGCTGTAATTCACTTTCACTAATGCAGCTCTGCACAAGTCAGTGAAGTACATAAAATTATGAAACATTTCCCAGCAGCCTCAGGTCTCAGCTAACAGCTGCCAAACCCCCCCACAGTTCCTCTTCAGCCTTGCGCCTTCCTGATCCAATTACAGCCAGAGACTCAGCTCACCGTCATTTACATCTTGCAAAGACAGTTTACACACTTGCTTATGTTGAGATAAATCAATGTAGAGATAATCAAGATAAACCTTACATTGAGATAAATCAATGCTACCATTGATCATTGAGCAGCATTGAGCATTAAAAGCTCAAAAATGGCAAACGAATATTGTAATTAAAGGACCATATCGGCAATCGTGCATGTTTGAGCCCAATATATACAGCCTGCATGCATGTTACATTACTGACAACCAATTTCCAAACATAAAACTGTTGTTTTTTTCAAATCCCATAATCCCTAAACACTTATAAATGTAGAAGGCACAGTCATTGTAATTTCTTGGTAAAAGCTGTCTTCTGCTGGGACTATGTTCCCTGGCGGAGAAATACATTGTCTTCTGTGCAGTTCCGTATTAGATCGGTTAAATAAACTTACTTCAGAAAACAAAAATTAAAAAAAAACTAATAGACATTTTTCACTGTGATGAATTATGTATCTCAAGAATGTTTCAAGTCTCTACAAGTTTATTTTTATAGTGTACTGGAATGAACCGAAACCAATGGCAGTCTGTACAGTAGGAAAAAAAAAATCTGAAATTTACTGCTAAAGTAGTATATTTGGTTGTGACCCTCAACAGGACAAACGGGTTTAGAAAATGGATGGATGGATGGGTTGTCCATAACGTAACATCTATGCAAATTGTATATATTGGTCACAAACATGCACAATCACCTGTATGGTCCTTTAAAATTAAGTAAGCTAGGAAGTACACACGACTGATGTGTTTGTTTCTAAGAATTTACTTTCAAAAAACACATTCATATAGATTCAAACTAAGTTTTAATTCATAACTTCACTCTGTCAAAATTACCTTGTAATCTGATTGGCTACATCCTGACTTGTTATCCTCCTCCTCTTGTTATCTCAGGCTGTGGAGAGGAGATGCAGACAAAGACCTTGGAGGAGAGAGAGTGCCAGGAGCTAATGCAGGCAGAGCCAGACAGACACTCACGCTGATGACTCGTGGAGGAGAACGGTGAGAAATGATCTGGCGCCAAACAGGTTTTAGTCTGAGAGGGCATTAAGTCTTCTGCTTCCAGACAAACAGCAGCAATCTGACGAAAGGGAGAACAGTAAATATGATTAAAGGACCACACCAGCGATCATGCAGGTTTGAGCCCACCTCATACATGTTACATTACTGACAACCATTTCCCAAAATATACTGTACTACTTTAGCAGTAAATTTCAGAATTTTTTTCCTATCTTCCAGACTGCCACTGGTTTCAGTTCACTCCAGTACGCTATTAAAATCAACTTTTAGAGACTTGAAATACAGATGAGATAAGTAAGCAATCACAAAAAACAGCGAGACGGCTTTTACCAAGAAATTAAAACAACTGTCCTTTCTACAATCGTGTGTAAGTGTTAGAAGGCGAAACATTGAATTTTAAGGTGGGTGATCATTTGATTTTGAAATATTAGAGGATTAGAAAAAATAACAGGAAACTAAAATACGGTTTTATGTTTTGGAAATTGGTTGTCAGTAACATAACATGTATGAGGGTTGTATATATTGGGCTCACACATGCATGATCACCGGTATGTTCCTTTAATATCAGGTGCTGCAGCAGCCAGAGATGCTGGAGGAGGGAAGCAATACCTTGATCTCCCTGTAAGTCCTCCTTAAATTTATAGATGATGTACGGAGACAGACTTGAAAAGCCACATATGTACAGCAAACAAAATAAAACCTGCAAATGTAATGTGAGCCAGTGCAACAGAAATATTAATATTGTGACGCTTTTCATTTTTAGTTTTGTCCGAGACTCAGAGACATGTTTATCGAACACATCATTTTAAGCCATAGCTTCTGAAGTTTGATTGGATTACATAATAAGGCATCCATGTTATTGTGGCCACCTCTGTAATAGATGTATACTCCTGTCTGTTTCTTCACTATACGTCAGTATTCTGTGCACATTGGCCTCCCTGTGTGCATTCATTTATTCCTCTGGTTCTGTGTATTCTGTGTATCTTGTCTGGGTTGATGAGTCCTGCAGCTCTCAGCAGGAGTTAATGAGGTTCTGCACTGAGTCATGCTCAATTTAAGGCCCATTTTTAGGTTAGTATGTGTTATGAATGGCTGGTCTGCGTGAATAAGTGACAGAGGCACTGTGAATAGATTTGGTTCCTGCTGTGTATTACAATATGCTGTACGCTTCCATTAGTTATGCTGTCTGCAGATACCGAGCAAAGTAAATCCCATAAGACAATAGAGTCTTAGCATTAGGCCATGAAGGCTATTAAGGGAGGGTATTAAGGGTGTCGTTCACACAATATACTTGACGTGTTGTCTAATGAGAAAATGCATTTAGAAGCGGCTTACTTCAATTATAATGTTTACATGCTTGAATAAGTCAATTTGCAATCACATAAACTAGATGTTACTTGGAGCAAGTATACACTGATGTATTATGGCATTTACATGATGAAATTGATTTGTTGCCTTAATCAAAGTTTTAACATGTATGTAAATGTACTATTGTCTAATGCACAATGCGTTTTGTTTTATTTATTTATTTGCTTCATGTGTTGTTGAATTTGATATGTAAACACAGTTCATAATCCTAAATCAAACGGCTTCCGATTTAGGCGAATTACTTTTAAAGATGCAATAATCATTGTGTCCACTAGGTGGCATAGGAACACCAAAACAAGCTAACTAACACGAAAATATGGATCGCACCGTGGTTATGGAGAGAAACACTGTCATTGGCTCACCAAATCAGAAGATTGGATTTAGACAAAGTTTGAAATTAGTTATAATCCACAGAAATCCAGAGCAGGCTAGGTTTACGGATAAAGCTGAAAATGGTTATGTTTTTGGGTGGAAATGGTTTGGTTAGCTAAGTTGTTTGTTTTATCACTTCTCCCGACAGAAACATCTGGGTCTTTAGCTGCTAGATGTCCAGATTTTTTCATTAGTTGTTAAATTTGCCTTTTGGTGCTGGTGCTTGGTATCAACTAGGCAAAAGCTAAGAAAAAAAAAAACAAAGGTAACAAAAAGTAAAAGTGGGAACAATCCAATCTATTTATTGACATGATGAACGAGAAGAGATGCTTAATTCAGGAGCAGAAAAACTGGATGGGCAAAAAAACAAAAAACAAAACAAAAAAAAAAAAANAAAAAAAAAAAAAAACACAACCAGGTGAAAAAATGTTGCAATTTTTGAAGCACAAAATAATAACACTACATTTCTGCTTTGTCATACTGCACAGAGGGAGGAATGAGGGAAGAAATGTGAGAGAGAGAGAGATGCAGTAAAGTTAATGAGGTAGATTCATTTCACGACAAGCCACATCTGGCTTGTGCTGCAGTTTCCACAGTGAGTAAATGCTTGTTTCATCAATTTGTGATGTATGGAGCCACACATCTGCGCACACACACACACACACACACACACACACACACACACACACACACACAACACACACACACAATAATGACTCACAGTACAGTCTACAGCATGTGTCCTATTATCTACTTTAAGCTGTGCGTCCCTGCGGAGTTGTTTGAACACATGCAGACCCTGTTCATGACCTTTCTGTGGGGTCAGAATAGGGCCTCACCCCAAAATGTGACATCAGACCAGCCACTCCTCCTCCCCAGAGGAGGAGGAGGAGGAGGTCAGCAGATGCCTCTGAATCAATTTAGCCAAAGACCCATAATGACCTCTGCTATAATTAATGGGGATGTGTTGGAGTGTAGACATCCAGCCCCTCCCTCTCTCACCTGACCTCACACTATCACTACACTGTCACACACACACACACACACACACAAAATATAAAATCTAAGCTGCAGTGAAAGAGATGTTGTGTCATCATGTCTCAATACTCGTGATAAAGCGTTAAAATCTGAGATGCCCATTCGAAGATCAATGGACTGCTACCAGTTTAAACAAAAATCAGTACTAATTACAATAATCAATAAAAAAGACAAATTGTTCTTTTCTTTCATGCACACCATCTCTTTCTTCTCACTTTCCTTTCTATATTATGTGACACAGTATCCTGTGCTAAATGGTACAAATTGATGTTAGCTTTATAATGCCAATATAAGTTTTTATATCCAAAAAATTATTCTGCAGTCACTAATAAAACATTGTTCAGTGTTTTATAAAAAAAAAAGAAAGAAAGAAATCATTGCTAAAATAATCATATTATTTTAATGCCACCTCTAGTTGGGGTTTCCTTGATTTGTGTTCCTGATTGTCACATAAACAAACACATCAACAGCTACGCAGCAGCAGCTTTATATAGTACATATAGACAGACTACGTACTATATATATATATACATATATATATATAGTACGCAGTCTGTCTTTTGTACAGTACTTATTTGTTTTTGCCTTCAGCAAAGCAGAATACATCAGCTGACATCATACAAAAAATATATTTCAAACAAATGTGAGGAACTTGTTGTAATGATGTGTCCTGTTAGCCTAGATCTGCCTCATGATGCATCTCAGTTGTCCCATATTCTGAACAGCAAAGCAGAAATGCCGCTAAAATGACAATTTATTTACTTTTATCTGTTAAAAAAAAAAAAAAAAANTTAAAAAAAAAAAAAAAAAGTACTGTGATGCACAAAAGTGTACACAAACCTTTTCCATCAGTCAGGCTTTTTGTTGCTGTAAACCTTTTTGTGTTTGTATTATCATTGTCATTTCTTTTCTAGGATTTTGGATAGTTGTTTATAGAAATTATTGTAGAAAAACATCTTCATAAATCTTCATAATAGCATATAACATTTTAAACAGAGTTTGTTAAAATATTGCTGCAACATTGTGTAGACTTGCTGCATTCATTCTTTTCTTATCAGTTGAAATGTGTTGCCTCTTATTATTATGATACATACTGTAAGAGCTGTTATAAATAATAGTATTAGCAGGTCTTAAGCAAAATCTATGCTGGACATATCAAATGATGCTGATACACTAGGATGTCCATAAAACTATCAGCAGGTCAGCTCAGGACTCTGACTTTATTCTTGAGACTTTATTTAGCATTTAGCATCAAAAATGAAGGATGCATACAATTTATGAATGAATGGAAGCTCTAGTATCTGAATGTACAGGGTGTGTTTGTGTGTGCAGTTCACTTTTTTTTAATATCCTGAGGTCCTGGTGTGGCAGCCACAGGGAGGGGAGGGGGGGGGNATCAAGGGGGCGTGGAGGAGTTAAAGGGGGGAGTTAACCTATCATTAAGATGCTGTGTGTCCCCTGTGTGAGCGAAGGCAGACAAAGAGCGAGCAGCTGCTGTGTAGCTGGATGTGGGCTCCTACAACCTCAGCCTCCAGCCTGCCAGGCTCAGGGAGGACGGGGGGNCTCTCTCTCTCTCCCTCCCTCCACCCTCCCTCCCTTTCATTTCTTAAAGTTATCCTATCAGATGCAATTAGCGAAAGCCCAGCATGTCAGAATGGACTTGAAACAAACATGGAAAAAGCAAAAGGGAAAAGAGGAGATGTGACTTTAAGTCTAAAAATGGTACCACATCCACAGCATCATGTAGGTGGAAAAATAGAGAGCAAAACGCAGAATCTCAGTCCTCTGTGGCATTCTTCATCCACTGATGTTGTGGACAGAGCATGAGAGATGTAATGGGAGTAGGGTGGGGAGGGGAGGAGCTGAGAGAGAGAGAGAGAGAGAGAGAGAGAGAGAGNGAGAGAGAGAGAGAGTCGAGGGGAAGAGGCGGACACTCAGCGGTAGCAGGTTTGTGAGAGCAGCAGCTGAAGGAGGAGGAGGAAGGAGGAGGAATCAGAGCGAAAGAAACAGTGTGGCTGCAGTCAGGAGAGAAACACACAAACAGTGAGAGAGAGAGGGGGAGAGAGAGAGAGAGAGAGAGAGGAGGAGATACAGAGAGAAGGTAAGAAGGTAAACAGCATCTGCATGTTTCTTCCTGTGTTTCTCTGCTTTACACCTATTTCCTGTGTGAACACGAGGTGTCAGCTGGAAGATGGAAGGATGCTCTGTTATCCACTGTACGTGTGTGTGTGTGTGTGTGTGTGTGTGTGTGTGTGTTTTCCCCCTCTCAGTCTGCCAGCTGACGACATACTGTATGTGGGGAGAGCATGGTGTTGTAGCACTGCAGAGGGATGCAGAGAGATGGAGGAGAGGAAGAAGGAGGGAGGGAGGGTCAGCATTATGCTCCACAGACACAAGGAAGTCAGAATAGAGAGAGAGAGAGTGAATGAGGGGAAAAAACGGGGAGGGCAGCAGACATCTGAACTGGCTGGGCTTTTCTGTGTAGCAGGCGGNAGGGTGGGGGTTTGGGGTTTGTGTAACACTGCAGGAGTGTCTCAGTTGTCAACATCAGTAGTTTTCCTCCATGATGGAAGTCGTATCTAAGTTTCTGTCTGACCACACCCTCTCATTCCTCTGCTGGCTTGTATCAGATTGAGATGGTGTGGTTTTGTGGTTGCATCAGTGTGTGTGTGTGTGTGTGTGTGTGTGTGTGTGTGTGTGTCAGTGTGAAAGGTGTGTTGGATTTTGGCCAAACATGCTAAGTGTTGCCTCCTATTACTGTCAGGGCAGCGAATTACCTGCATGAGTACAATGTTCGTTCCAGAGCAGGTGAGGAGTCAAGATGTTCATCCATCTACTAACCAAAGCCATTAATCAAGAGAAAGTCCTTCTCATCTCATCATTTTTTTTTTTTAAGTTCCAGGTCCACTCAGGGGTCTGTTAGTTAGTGATGATGTATTTTTCTGGCTACTAATTTTGATCGTGGCTTTAAATTAGTCCTCTACGCTACTCACCTGATTTGCCCCTGTAAGACTTTCACCTCTTCCCAAACACGAAAAAGACTTTAGCTGGAACCTGTTTGGCTTCAGATGATGACATTACATCAGGTGTGGAGGATATTTTGGAAGTGATTACATTGAAAAACAAATCAGTGTAATATCTCTGAGATCTTTCTATGCTAGGCTTAGAACGTTTGAGTTTTGGATTCAGCTCAGTTTTAGAGACAGATTTTGCATTGAACAAATGTTGACCAGCATTAATAAATCCTCAACTTTTGTTGAGGGAGGCCCACAAATTTGAGGTATTATTTATAATACGCATATACTGTTTGTCTGTGAAGGTTCATCATCCAGGTGTTAAGATGTTCAGAAGCTCGAAGTTAAATCACTAGACTGTAATAACTTGGAATTTTGCCTCCTTCAAAAGACTTCTTCAGTTTTAACTGTGGTGGGAACATGCATATATATATTGCAGATGTCAAGCGGTAACGTGTGTATGTTATACACATCAAGGAAATCCATACACATCAGCGTGCATCACTGGGACGTGCTTTGGAATTGTCCGAGTTGGTGCTAATTCACCTTGAGCTTTGCTATATTGGCATTATTGTCAGCTTTTGTTAGGCTCGAAAGAATTACACAGGAAAGCATTTCTTTATGTCAAAATGGGTAAAACATTTGCCAGTTTAAGCTATTTTACTATGCACTGTGTGTGTCTGAGCTGTTTTAATCTGTACATGCAGAACACACGTGCAAACGCTTAATCACCACTGCTGCCCTGCTGAATAATCAGCCAGCCGTCTGGTCTGGGCAGTGGTCCTCTCTGGTTCATACTTATCACTTCCTCCAATTGATTGATTGAGAAAGAATAATACTCACCACCACACTGTAAAGGCATGAATGAGTGTATGGCCCTGAAAATGGATCAGGAGTCGGGCTCATCTGGCAAATATTCAGCCGTGTCAAATGCAGCCTCCTCAGAACAGCTTGACCGAGCATTTGTTTGGTGTCATTGCCAAATTATTTTCACGGCGTAGTAGACAATACGTTTTCATGCAGAGCTGTTATGTTAAGGGATGTTTCTAATGATGTCTATACCCACACAGGCTTCACTATAGCTGCTCCAGGCACATTTGGTGTAGTAACATCTTCTCACAATACATCCTCTACAGGCCAGAAGTTTGAGGCCACCTCCAGATAAAAAAAAAAAAAAAANACAGGAAATGACAAAAATACATAAAATAAATGTAACTAATTAGTTTTCAAGAAGAATTTGTCAACAAAAAGCAAATGTAGCCACTATGGCTTAAGGAATTATTTTGAATGAAGACATGTATTACTGCACTGCTCCAGTTGTGTTCCAGCTCCCTTGCTGATGTATTTTAACCTTCTATTCAATAGCCTGCTGTCTGCCTTCTGCCTTCTCCCCCATCATTTACATATGCATAAACAATATGCATTATGGCTTACAGTGCCTTGGTACCTGCCGGAAACAAAGTGAGAGTGGAAAGGAAAGATGTAAGCTCTGCATGTAAGAGAGACCTCCACAGACTGAACAAAAAGCTGTGCTAACTGTGGTGTGAAGATGCATACATCATAGATATCAAGTGGGAACATGCATGTATGTACTGTATACAGGTCCACTGCATCTAAAAGACACACGAATGGTGTCTGTTTATGTGTTTCATCTCAAACTTGTGCTAAATTGATAGATAATCGATAATGAAAAATTAACTGACCATGACTGACAATATAGGCCTGTTTTCCTGCTGTGTTTAAACAATCCTCTAACAGGCTCAGAAAAAATAACCTTCAGCTTCCTGGCTGCCTATCTATTTAAAGTTTGTTCAGTCTATTTAAGAGCGATAATAGTTTCCAGTCCCATGTTTTCAGTTTTTGTGGAGAGGCGACACATTTTCTTATCATTATAATGACAGACTGTATCTTTAATAGATGAGTCTAGTCGACCCTTTTGGCAGTCGTCGATTAGTCGCGGATGATCGCCAGCACCACCAGATTTAAAACAAGTAACTAGTAAAATATTGATGCTTGTGCATATTTAAACAGTAGTAATGCATTAATCTCTGCAGTTGTTAATTCAAATGTCATTTTACAAATTCCACATAAGCAGTGGCATTAAAAAGCTGCAGAAAGGCTGTTTTTTTTTTTCACGTTATTTTACTCAGATCATCCAATGACAACTGAGGATGAATAAAAGTCAGTTGTTAAGAAGCAAAAATCAGCAGTAATGAATCTTAATGGGCAAATGTTTACACCTGTGATAATGCAAATTTTCACTTGAAATTAAAAATAGAGTGGCAGCATCAGCAACAAAAGAATCTGGATTCTTTGAGAAGAAAGGAAAACTCTGCATTTTATTATATACAGTTATATTTATATACAGTAGATGGTCAGTATTTGTCTTTGGAGTTCAATTATTATCAGTGGAAGCATCAGAGAACTTGCAACGTGCTGATAGCTGTCAGACCACTTCCAGGGTTCATGAGAGCTGAAAAAACAGGCCTGTGAGTGTGAACGAGAAGAAATAATGATCTGAGACCAAAAATAACGAATGCAGAGAGATTTGGAGAGAGTAGGATGTAGTAGGAGGAGCACCTAGACAGAATGTCTGAGCATGTTGTTTATGTGTTTACATGTTTGTCTGTGTGTTGCGTGTTGTTACGCCTCCTGATTTAGGCCATTCTGTATGCATGTCCTTATACATGAGTGTATTAGTCTGTGCATACTTAAGCCCACACTGCATGAATAAGTGCATAAATGCATGCGGATGACAAAGAGTGCAGAATCTAGTTGTGTGATGTCTTGGATTTATCTCAGTTTAACAAAGATGCATACAATACAGAACAAACATCTCAAAATGGCTGATTTGTCACACAGACGTGAATGTTTGGTGACGGAGGCCGTTATTTGATTAGCGGATTTCTGAGCTTTTTTTCTGACCTCCATCATGTTGTGTGATCTGCAGCTAAGCTCTTAACTGGATTTGACCAGAAGACGTCATTTTTGCTGGGATCAAATGTTACGTGTGATGCTCTGAGTTTATTTCTGGATCAGTGACGTTTGCTGATTAGTGTTTTTGTGATGCTGCATGGAATCTGGTGCAGGATTTTCTGTGTCTCTCTGAAGGCCTGTTTGAGTCACTATAATGAGAAAGAGACACTTTGATATGCTGTGGGGTCCAAAAGTCTGAGACCAGTGTGAAAATGCTTGTATTTTACGTTATTTTTGAATTGAATACAAGATTTTGCATTACAAATGATATTATTAACAATTTGAGTGAAAAGTTGAATCTTTGAAACATGTACATGAATTTCAGAATATTTTAGTATTTGGTATGCCCCTTTTGCTCTAATGACAGCAATTTACTATCACTACTGTCATGGCTGCCTTCACTGTTAATAAGCCTCATAACCAGCTGTGTAGGTAAATTCAAAGGTGTTATATGTTGATGCAAACATGTTACGAAATAAAGGACCAATCAAAAGCAAAGTTTCAGGGCAGTTCAGGATCTCTGGGTTTGTCTTATGGATGCATTTCTGTAAACGTTAACTTAAAGTTTTGCAGCTATGACAATGTTCAACGTATTATTACACAGAGAAAATAAAAAGCACAGCATATCCCGTTTAAGTGTTTCCCCCTTTGTTCTCCCCAGTAAAGTCGGTTTTATCTCCTAGTTTATCTCCCCTCATTAGCAGCTCACAACGTCCCCATACTTCCTTGATCATGAAACCCTCATGGTTGCCACTTAGCAGTGCTCCCATAATGCCTTTTTCTGATGACCTCACCCTGATGTGAAAGCAGCTCTGGACATGATGTCATGCTCCTGAGCTGTTATTATGAATCACACTCCTGTTGATCGTTTATAAACTCATTCATCATTAGTTCGCTTATTCAGTAAAACTAATTAATCTAACACAGCTCAAATTTTTTTCCGCTAAATGACTTTTTGTTTTCTTGGTTTTGATGGTTTTAATGGTGATAACAGAGGAGCTGAATATCAACCGGATTGATAGTGAAAGATGATGATTGTGAGGCTGCAAAGTGAGACTCTCCACATGTTGCCCAGCATGTTGGATAGTCAATAAAATATAGTGGCTGTCATACTGCTACACACACACACACACACACACACACCTGCTTAGACCCTCTAATTACGATCATTGTTGTCCTCTGGTTCTGTATCAATACCTGTGGTGAACCAGCTTTCACTGATGGAAGTGTGTGCATGTGAGTGTGTCTGTGTGTGTGACTGACTTTGACTTTGTGTGTGTGCTTCTCATTTCAAACTTCAGCTGTGGATTAGAAGCTGCAGACTGGCCATGTGTGTATGAATATCGTTGTGTAAATCACACTATGTTTGCTCATCAGTAACTGCAAACTGCGGATTCAGATTCATAAAAGAAAACGAGGCAAAAACTAGGAGTTAGAAAAATGATATAACTAAACAAGAAAAAAAATCAAGGGCAACTTTTTGACTGCGCTAAAGCTATGCTGTACGCATATAAGCTTAAGTAAAATAAAATAACTTTTGATTTATTTTTCCAGGTTCTTAATATGTAGAGTAAAAATAGGAATCGAATTTTTGCCAATTTGTAATGAACAGTAATTAAAGAATGATGTCATATCACAGCAACAAAAACCCCCTCAGATCTTCCCCTAATCAAAATACTAAAGAGATTTATTTTAATAAGAAAATGCCTAAAATGCACCAAAAAGAACTAAAAGAAATGACAAACCTGAAATGAAAGTTAAAAGGACTGTAAAGAAAACTATGGAATAAAAAGTCCAAAATCGCAGTGACCTTGTTTCCATGTAATTGTTTAACCATTCACACCACATCTTTAATATAAATGGAGTCTTTGCATTATTACAGAGGGAGATACTTCATAGTTATTTGTCCATCCATTCTCTTTATCTCTCAGTTCTGTCATTCATTAAATGGAGGCAAGAGGAGCAAAATTTAATGGATTTCGTTGCTGATGAGGGTTGTCATAAATCCACGAGTGAAAGTGAGAACGCTGAGCAGAAATTGTATTATATAGATGTTGTTTGAGTTAAAAATAATTGTGTGTTGTGGAGAAAATACCTTGTCACACTCGAGACTAAAGAAACTGTCTCCTGTGTGTCGCTCCCACTGTTTCTCTCGACATAACAAAAACTAATTGCTCCCTCCCTCTGCTCCTGTCGCTCATCTCCTCCTCATCGCTTCTGTCTCCTTCTCTAATGTCCTCTGTTCATTATTCATGGTATCATTCCTGTCACCTCTACAGCAAATCAGATTCTGATTGTGGACCATCAAAACTCAGTCCACACAGCCTCGAAATGCTTCAGGTGAGGAAGACGATTCAGGGATTTTACCTGCTTTGACAGTTCCTTCAACACAATCTCAAGAGACGTCGTTAAGACCAAATTCAGTTTGATCCAATCATTCTGTGTAGAAAACAATCAAGTATGTGAAGGACATCATTATAACTAAAGAAAAAAAGAAGTATAGTATGAACCTTTTTTTTTTTTTTTAAAGCATGCTATAAATAGCGCAGCAATAAAATAACTCCCCATAGGAATGCTTTGTGAAAACTTTATGGATACAACAAAGGATAAGCAGCTATGAGGACAGAAATGGTTTGCATTGGAACATAATAATGAAATTTAGGCTTATACAGATTTCCTCAAGAACCTGAACGTAACACATGAAATAAATGCAAAATTTTGTTTAAATGCAACAGATGAATACAGCTAATTAGTCTATTTATCTGTACTGTGTGTGTGTGTGTTTTAACTTCTTTTGGCTGACTCTCCTCATGACTGTGTGGGTGTTTACAGACTGAGTAGCATCTTTCTGCATGTGGAGTTTGCTGATTTAACTGAACTCCAAGATGGCTGCCATGCATATCTTTGTTAGTTTGAAGTGGTAGGTTGGTTGATTGGTTGTGCATGTCCTCTAAAATTAATGCTACACATTCACGCTGCAGCACTTCAAAAATCATGGGTGCAGGAATGTCAAATACGATAAATGAAAGTTTATATGGGAAGTCTGATTGACTTTTGATTGTTTAATGGCCTCATGTAGCATCTCCATTGTTTGTTGCCACAGTTTATTTCATTTTTGTGACATAAATTAATTTCTAATCTCCTCAGTTATCACCAGCTTTGTTTGCATTGATGAGCGAAAGCAGTAAACATGATCCAGTGCTGACCAGGGATGATAATGTTGAAAGGACCACACTAGCCATTTTGCATGTTTGAGCCTAATATATTCAATTTTCACACGTTATGTTACTGACAACCATTTCCCAAAGNTTTTGCATGTTTGAGCCTAATATATTCAATTTTCACACGTTATGTTACTGACAACCATTTCCCAAAGCATACTACTGGAGCAGTGAGTTAAAAAATGTTTTTCCTAACTTCCAGACTGCCATTGGTTTCAGTTCATTCTGGTACGCTATTAAAATCAACTTCTTGATACTTGAAACGTTCTTGGGATAGATAATCCATCATCATGAACAAGACGTGTATTCAGGTTTTTTTGGTTTTTTTTTAGAAGTTACATAATTTTGGCATTTAAGCATAATAAAAAGTGCAGTGAATGTATGACTCCACCGGGGAATATAGTCCCAAAAGAAGACCTGCGTTTATTGAAAAATTAAAACAACCATGACCTCGTAAGGCTGCGTAACTCTTAGCAGGTGAAACATCGATTTTTTAAGGTGGGTGTATTGCTTGAATATTTGATTTTGAAAGATTAAGAGGTTTTGCAAAATATCAGGAAAGCTGAAATATGGTTTTATCCTTTGGGAAATGGTTGTCAGTAACGTCACATGTATGAAAATTGAATATATTAGGCTCAAACATGCAAAATGGGTGGTATAGTCTTTTAAACTCTCACATTCCTCCTTGGTGGATTTAGGATTTAATATAAAGTACACAAGCAAGTATGTGAACAGCACCACTTGTGTAATAACTGTGGGCTGAAGTGTATGTATCACGTATAAATCAGGCTTAAAGGTTCTTTTGGGCTTGTTTTTTTTTTTGCACCATAAAAATCCAATCCTGCACTGGTAAAATGCTGCTGGTCACATAAAACACGTATCTGTCTGACATATAGATATGTGTCTCAGGCTCTTCTTGGTATGTAGTAACAGGATGACACAGACTTGTGCGCTTAAGCATCGACTGATAATCTAATATGTTCTAGATAATCATTATCTTATAAGTAACAGGAAACTTGAAAGTTTTGTTGATCACAACAGTCTATATTACACAAACAGGTTTAATGCATTTTTTTTTTTTACCCATTAACAAGGAAATTCTATTACATTTTGTCAATATATATATTATATATATTTGGAACAGTATACTATTCCGAAGATACTTCCAAACACTTAAGTCCTGGCTGTGTTACTATACATAATGTGATACATAGATGGGATAGAAATTGGACTTATAGGGGTATCTTAAAGCTGTAATTTGTTGTTTGTGTGTGTGTGTGTGTGGTCCTGCCTTCCTCCCACTCATTTGGGAAGGTTGCCACCCCAGAACTTGCCACTCATCTTGATGGACTGTCTGATGAACTAAATGGGATAATTAAACACTCCTAGTATGTCACATTGAAAGCTGGCGAGTAGCCAGTGACCTCTGTGACCTTTTGTTTCTTTCAGATGTGCCAAAAGCCAACATTCATTAACAGGCTACGTCTGTATGGCTTCACTTTCATTTCTTTGCTTGCTGCTTTCTAGCACTTATTGTTGCAAAAAATGGTTTCGGGATTGAATGTATAGGTTTCATCAGCACACGTAAGCTTGCAGCATCATATCAAAGTCATTTACAGAGGAGTGGACAAAATAAGATGAACGCCTGTACAATGTGATGTAATCTAACAGCACAGCCCCGCAATAAAAACCATGTTTTGCTGAGACTGATAGAGGTGCTGACTCTGCTCTGTGGTCATGTTTGAGGCCATAGTTTGTAGAGTTCAGGTGTTGGATTATGTTATAAAGTACAGATGTTCATGTTATTTTGTCCACCCACAACATAACCTCAGCATTACCTGTTACTGACTTCTCAAGTGTGAAGATCCAAGAGATAATTCAATATAATGTTGGATGATTTGTTGACTTATTTCAGTATCAATTTATTGCTCTCATTTTTTTATTCTCTCTCTCCCTCTTTCTCTTTGACTATATGATTACATAATGCATGATGTAGAAGTCATATTTTAGGAAAATGATCTTAATCTGCAATAGTCACATCAAGTCAAGACGGTGAAAAACCAGCCAGTTGTGACTTCCTGTCACACCCACCTCACCTCTATCCACAGCGTCTGAGCTGCTGCTTCAGTGTTGTTGTAAAGCCACGGAGTGAATGTAGGCATGAACACAGATCATTGATTATCCTTCATATTTACTCTTCTGCTGAAGTAACAGAGTCTGTATTTACATCACAGACTCATGTCTCTGGTGGTGTGAAAGGCACACAGGTACTTCCTCAGTGGGGAGGACATATGGGGAATACTGAGTGAAGCGACAGAGATATTGATCGGTCAGGACTGCGATAATCCTGCAGTCTGTCCATCACTCCGGCCACCTGTATCACTGAGTTACCTCAGGAGGAGAGCCGGGAAGAGACGGGGTGAGGGTGCTGATGCACTGATGGGAAATGGTCTGTGTCTAGGATAATGTAGATATCGATGCTGTGCA
The DNA here is from genome assembly GCA_014773175.1 of Lucifuga dentata. Taxonomy (NCBI): domain Eukaryota; kingdom Metazoa; phylum Chordata; class Actinopteri; order Ophidiiformes; family Bythitidae; genus Lucifuga; species Lucifuga dentata. The sequence continues at coordinate 180,576 of VXCM01001406.1, read as the reverse complement.
CCGTTTGTGGGACTTTGTCTTTGTCAATTAGCATAGCACAGGAAGAGAATTATTGCATATGGTTTTCTTGAATAATGTGCATGTGCATGTTTCTTTAGTGTTTTGCATGTAGACTTATTAGTGCAAGAGTTGAAGGGCGGAGCTGAGAGGGGATTAATACACAAACTACATCCAGTTTGTGTGTGAAATGGGCAAATCCAACAGATTGAGATGCCATTATGGATAAACACCAGGCTGACCTCCGTTCTGTCCAATCTGTGTCCTCTCATCCACCCTACGTCACATAATGATATATGTTATTAAGTAATGCATGATATTTCATACAGGTTTGTGCATATAGTAACAGGATAATCCATTGCTGCTCAGTGGACCTGCTGCAAGTGAATGTGATTAATAGTAGCAGCAATATGGGTTTATCTTACTGGTACAGCTCTATTATGCAAACACACACCCACAGGTGAGACACTGGAGTAAAATAAATGAAAAATGTTGCCAGATTTATAGCATGTAGCCTACAAGGAGATTGTATACAGATATAATTAGTCTTCATGCTCTCTAGAACCAAAATACACATTTTACCTGATTCCTTTTTGTATTTTCAGTTGAAAAATGTTCGAGATCTCTGGCAAAAGACAAAAACAGCATCCCTATGAGGAGTGTGAGAAGATTCTGCTATTTAATATTAATCCTCCCTCCCTCCATCCATCCCTCCAGGCATCCCCTCCTCACTGACCCATGAAAGAAGCCATGCCGGTCCTCACAGCAGGAGCAGGTGAGATGATTGACATACAGATGCTCTGATTTACACATAACATACACATACATACATACTGCTTGATGCTAGCTGAGCTCCATCTGGTCCCTGTTTATGTCCTCTCCTCTCAGGGCTACATGAAACACTGGCCCTGCTGACTTCTCAGCTGCGGCCAGATGCCAATCACAAAGAGGACATGGTGTTCCTCAGAGATGTCTTCAGTGAAAGGAGCTTGGGATACCTCATGAAGGTGAAGTGTTCTCATCTCTACATATGACTTTGATTTCTTGGAGAACAATACTTAGATTTAGGCTACTCTGTAACCACGATTAATTGGTGGATGCAATTTGGATCTAGGGCCATAGTGATATTTGTTTTGCAGGAGATGATCTGCATGGAGGCCTAGGCTCAGAACTTATCAATCAACCAAAATATGTATAATCATATTTTCAGTGAAACTACTTGGTTTTGTTGCAGATTCATGAGAAGCTGAGACAGTATGAGAGACAAAGCCCGACACCTGTCCTCCATAGTGCCTCCTCTCTGGCTGAGGATGTAAGTTCATGGCACGCACACACACACACACAATTACGTTTCCAGTTGGGCACAGCAGTCAGTCACAATGAGTTAGCACAGACAGAGAAGCAATGCAGGCATCGAGAGTGAACTTTAATGTTCTCAAAGTGCTGAATCATCCCGATGTTCATCTAATGAAACTCCATATCCTGCTCCTGCTCTCTCACCAGTTAGCAGAGGGAAAATGCTGACCTTAGCATATCACCGCTTATCTTCCCGTGTGTGTGCACGTCTGTGTATCTGTCCGTAAACTGCAGTGTGCATTTCTGCTAGACACAGGTTCATGCCGGGCCAAGGCTGACTTCATGTGTGTCATGTGATCCGCAGGTAGCAGAGGAGCTGCAGAGCGGACCAATGAGCACGGAGGAGAAGGAGCTGCTCCTCCTGCTGTCATCACCACATCTGAAGGTAAGCATATGAGATTGATGAAGCCTTTAAACGTGATCACAAAAGAGACCATGTGTCATAAAACTGCTGTTCACAAATACAATATATGAGAATTTTTTATTTTTATTTATTTTTTTTATCATTTATGGTATGTCTGGCAGACATTGGGTTACTCTATTTTCACCAAATGCCGTCGCATGTTTCTGTCACATCAGGCCGTCCTCTCAGTGCACGACACTGTAGCTCAGAAGAACTTTGACCCCGTGTTGCCTCCACTGCCAGATGACTTTGAGGATGAGCTGGAGGAGGAGTCGGTGAAGATTGTCAGGCTGGTGAAGAACAAGGAGCCTCTGGTGAGCTGTGACAGAGCAAAGAAAAAGATGAGAACGAGTGGAAGTGATGGAGACAGAAGACGAGTCTGTAGGAAAAATGGATGAAAGAGGGACTGATTTAGATGTTAGAGGTTTAGGATTGAAATGTTTGTTCTCTCTCGAGCTATAACTGACAGTCTTTCTGTTCTCCAGGGAGCTACCATCAGGCGAGATGAAGCCACTGGGGCGGTGGTCGTAGCTCGTATCATGAGGGGCGGAGCAGCTGACCGAAGCGGTAAGTCACCGTTATACTGAAGTTTCTAGAAGCTTTTATTGTTGATTTGTCTGCACACCAACATGACACCAACTTAAGGGGGTAATGCTAATGTTAAAGGGCCATACCAGCCATTTTGCATGTTTGAGACTAATATTTTCAATTGTCATACATGCTATGTTACTGACAATCATTTCCCAAAGCATATTACTGGAATGGTGAATTAATTTTTTTCCCCTACCTTCTAGACTGCCGTTGGTTTCAGTTCATTCTGGTACACTATTAAAATCAACTTGCTGATATTTGAAACGTTCTTGGTATAGGTAATCCATCATCATGAACAAGGCATGTATTCAGGTTTTTTAAGTTACGTAATTTTAGTGTTTAAGCGCAATAAAAAGCGTGGTGTGAATGTATGCCTCCGCCAGGGAATATAGTCCCAAAAGAAAATCTGCATTTATCGAAAAACGACCGTGATTTCATAATTTTGCATAAATATTAGCGGGGGAAACATCGATTTTTAAGGTGGACGTATTGCTTGAATATTTGATTTTGAAAGATTAAGAGATTTTGCAAAATATCAGGAAAGCTGAAATACGGTTTTTTCCTTTGGGAAATGGTTGTCAGGAACGTAACATGAAAATTGAACATGAAAATAGGCTCAAACATGCTAAATTGCCAGTGTGGTCCTTTAAAGACAGCAGGTGATAGAAGGTTTCAGATAGTAGTAGTACCACAGAGGAAAATATTCAAGTATAATTCCTTCTTTAAAAGTTATGTATGTATGTTGTTTTGTAGCTGGTTAGTATCGCTATAATATAAACATGGTAATATACAAGTACAATATTTACAATGGTAGTACCTCAAAACAGTACAGTACTTGAATAAATGTACTTAATGACATTTAAGGGCATAAATGTACATAATAACAAAAGGAAAGAGCAATGACATGCGAAAAAAAAAAAACAAAAAAACAAAAAACACAGCCTGGATGAGAGCCAGGACATTACGCAAATGCAGCACAGGCCTGAAGGCAGCAGCACCACGAGGATGCCCCAAGAGGAAAATGATCTTTACAACAGTATGACAGCTTTTTACAACCCAAGAAACAGTTTGACAAAAACACCTGCACATATGTGTCAGATAACAACGCAAAACCTGATCCACTCCTGACAGTGAGATCAAAGCCACAGACATAGAGAGATTAATTACAGCAGCAGCAGGAAGAGAAAAATGAGAGGGATTGTGGGTATTTGCTCTTTGAAACCTAAAGCCCTCTGCAATTGGTCTCAGTCCCCAGAGAGTGAATCCCACATGATATAGACTCAGCAAATACCTTCCCATGGACGTTACCATGGAAATACCTCATGCAGGAGTTGGACAGTGTGTGTGCGTGTGTAATTTAGCATTAGAAATATGCCTGCTGGGAAAGTAAACCAATCAGTATCCACAGCCATGAATCATTTATGCTTTCCTCTGGTTTGAGCTCCAGTAGAATGCAGAGAGACGAGCTGTATAGACACTGTGAATTAGCTCCAGTCTGTGTTCCTGCTACATGCATTTATTATATGCGTATGAATGCTCATATAAATGAGATGATCAATATGTTTTCCCCTCAGGAAAAGCTCACTGATCTCACCTCTCACAGCCTCTGGTTTCATTGTTGTGACTGAAGACCAGAGCAGAGATAACAGCTGCTGCTGTCTGAGCCTGACAAAAGCTCTTGCGTTCAGATACGACTGATAAATGCCAAACATGCAGAACCGTCACGTTTCTGCCCACTCAGCGCACGTCTTCACGCTATCTCTCCTCCTCACAGGTTTGGTTCATGTCGGAGATGAACTCAGGGAGGTCAACGGCGTCTCTGTAATCCACAAAAGGCCTGATGAGATCAGTCAGCTGCTGGTAAGAAGCACTGTGGGTTTAGTGTAGATTTAAAGGTGCAATGCAAGGATCAAGGCAAGAGAGAAGGATTCTAACATGGATTGTTCCATTATATTTCCTATCAAAACTAACAGAGAACCATCAGTTCTCTACTTGCCAGTTTGAAGCATTAATTTATGCATTGTTGCCTCATGAAAGAGTTCATGTAGCTCCCATCAGTTGGAAGATGAGTAATAATTATGATCTCATTAGCCATGAAGATTGGTAAATTAGGTGTTGCTAGAACTAATGACACCCTGCAAGAACATTAAAAATACAGTATAATTTTTTAAAATTTTTTTCTTTGGGATCATGACAGAATGAATCCTGACCTGAAATACTCTATCCATCATTTTATATATATGAAGTTCAGTAATAGCTTATTTATAAGGGGTTGGGTGCATTAAGCTGCGTATGTAAAAATACCTCGTTTGTCTTTAAGCTGAGGCTGAATCTCTTCTTCTTCCCTGCTTCCTCTGATCTAGTCCCAGTCCCAGGGCTCCATCACTCTAAAGATAATTCCTGCAATTAAAGAGGAGGACCGATTAAAGGAGAGCAAGGTGAGATGAGAGAATGAGGATCTGAGCATGCTCAGTAACACTGCAGAGGTTCTTAAAATGAGAGCAAATATTGGATTTGAAGTCTGTTTTTCAGGTTCAAAGAAGACTAAATGGTGGGCTAAAGCAAAGATGGTAGTTTTTTTCTGTACATGTACATTATAATTCCAGATTCAGGTGGAAAATAAAGAGTTTAAGAGGTCAGAGAAATTAATACTGAACAGGATTAATTTAGTTTCTGACCTAATGTCAAAATGCTTTCAGGACATTGCAATCTTTTTTCTCCGTAATTGTCAACAGCGCTGTGTTTGATTCCAGGTGTATATGAGGGCATTGTTTGATTACACCCCCTTGGAGGACAAGGCCACGCCCTGTCAAGAGGCAGGACTTCCCTTCAAACGGGGGGACATCCTGCAGGTCGTGACCCAGGACGACCCAACATGGTGGCAAGCCAAGCGGGTAGGAGACAGCAACCTGCGGGCCGGACTCGTCCCGTCCAAACAGTTCCAGGAGAGGTGAGACCAGCCATTACTTCACGGCCGGCCATTACTTCATTTGTGAATCCATAGACCTGTTACATTTACGCAGCAGGATTAAAACCAATAATCTGTGTAATCTGTACAAACAAATCGGAGCCAGAACTAAACAACTTCCCTACACAATGCTGATATTATATGCAGAAATTGTAATCTGTTAAATCCATATTCATGTTACACTTTGAGGGGTCAAATAGGATTGGATGGCGCATCAGTGCAGGAAAAACAATGGAAACAGCCTTGAATTTCTATTCAAGGCTGTTACATGCTGATACTGTAAGTGTCATAATCCATAGTAAGATGATCTCAGCAGGATCAGCGCATCTGTTGGATTAATAATTATGGCTGAAAAAGGACATGGGAATAACAAAACTCTGAAATTCTTTTGTAGGCGTAAATATGTGTTTATGACAAAACTTATCCTTTAAATCATGACTTAAAAAAGTAGTATAAGATTGGTGGTGAAGCACCCATGGGTCAACATTTTCTTTCAGGTTAAACCTTTTCTCCATCTTTTTAACATTCTCTCATTCTGTAAATCTGATCTGATGATTCTCTTCCTGCCTCCGTTCTCTTTGGCTCTCTTCTTCTTCTGCTGTGTGCTTCTCCAGACGGCTGGCCTACAGGATCAAAATGGGCACCCTCCCGAATCCAAAATCCCCTAAAAAGCCTGTCTGTAAGTTTCTTTCTGCTTCAATTTCCTGGAAGTTGACTGCATCTTCAGCATTAGCAACATGCTCAGTCACTGTCATAAAAGGGGAATAATTTGTCCACTGGATAAATTAAGATGTGTTTCTCATTGACATTTATTGACCTTTTATGCTGGTAAAATTAGTGTTGATTGTCCTTTCCATCTAGGCTGCTATGTAGACATGTTTTTTAGAGATGAGAGAGAGAGAGGGAGAGAGAGAGAGAGAGATAACAGATATGAATTAATCTCTTTCATATTTGGTCCATCTGGCCGCTGAGCAGCCTGTGAATTCAGCTAACGCAGATCCAGAAATCGTACAACTGGCACCAATTGAAAGAACAAAGCCTTAACAATATGTTCTCACTTTCTCATCGTGATACTATACAGGCAGTGTGTAAATAGCAGGTGAGTGGGTAATACAAGTGGGAGGCTCCTTGCGGTGCGTAAGCTGTAGCCTATCTGATTAGGCCTGAGCCACAGGGAGACAGCAATACGGCAGCTAGTCATGTTACACCACACAGCCTGCAGGGGCTTGTCGGTCTGTCTCTTCCTGCCCCTNACGGCAGCTAGTCATGTTACACCACACAGCCTGCAGGGGCTTGTCGGTCTGTCTCTTCCTGCCCCTCCAATTTCTCTCTCTCTGATTAAGTCCTATAATCCTGGCAGGGTCTTTGAGACGTGGGTCCCCCCTGTCTTATTAGTGATGTCATGTCAGGGTTGATGTCTCGTTCTCTCATCTGTCAAACTACAGAAAATTTCCCGTCCTAACATTTTACATTCTCTTCTTCCTTCTTGCAAACTATATCAGATGACCAAGGATGTGATAAAGGTGGGTACATACGCAACCATAAACACAGTTCTTCCACAGAATGCACGCCACCGTACACATAATAGGAAAATGTGTGTGCGCGCACATTTGGGACTACTGCTTCCAGCCTACTTTCTCCCCTTCTTTAGCACATCAGACCAGATTCAACTTTGTGTAGCTTGTGTGTGTGTGTGTGTTGTACCAGGTGACTCACAGGCAGAACGACATCCCTGGAGACTTTAGGCCAACCAAACAGAGGCTGTTAAGCTAACAAGAGCTCCTCTTTTCTTTTGCATCATCCTCACTCCCTATTATCTTTTGTATTCCTTCCTCGTCTTCCTCTCTGCTGCAGGTTCATCTGCTGTTTCAATGCTCTTTTCTCTGCTACGTTACCTGTGTGTCATACAAGTATAAATTTTCCCACACATCCTCGGTCTGTTTTCTACAAACAGCACATATCACTGTACATTATATCTGGTGACATTGTGGACATCGGAGATAGAATGACAGAAATTGCATTGCTGGTTTCTGCTGTATTTGTCAGGCAGTTACTGCATTGTACCTCAGCTGGCCTCTTTGTTGGGGGAGGCCCGACTTATTTACAGGGCTCTATGGGTCACATAGACCTGGCTCAAAGCTGACTCCCTTCCAGATGAAAGAGAACCTCCTCTCCTCTTCTCTCATAATATCAAATCTCTTCATCATGACTTCTGTAGTGGCTTATGCCTCCAGATCCGTGCCTTCATTAACTCTCGGCTGCCCCCCAATTTCCTGTCTGCCTGCCTGCTGCCTGTTGGCCCTGCCTACCCTCTCCGGTGCCCCGTCCCCTCTCTAACTCTTGACTCCCATCCCTTATTCCTTAACACTTCTAGGTCTATTACCCAGTGCTTACTCCCTCTTTTCCCTGCTTGCCTCCCTACAGAGGACTGTGACTGTGAGGGCTATTTCAATGGACAGTACATAGGTGAGAGCGTGCACATCTTTCTCCACCTCTTTCTCCCTTTCTGCTATTTGCCTGCTGCAGCCTGGCTGTGCGCTGGTTCCCTGGTTGCTTTGGGCTGGGGATAAACGTGATTGCTTTCAGTGTTGGCCTGGCTGGGGCCAGGGCTGAGGATAAGAGGAAGGGCGAGGGTTTGGAGGAGACAAGAAATCAAAAGGAGGTCAAAAGGGGACAGCTAATCAGAGAGGATGGATGAAGATCCATAATTTATTTAGGTGGAGGAAAGCAAAGACATATGCACACATGGAGAGGACATCTGATGACATATTACTCGCCATAAAAAGAAAATAATGCCGGGAGAATGTGTAGGAAGTTCAGTCTCTCACGTCTGATGTTTCCAGTAATAGATAAGCCTCTTCAGAGACTTTGCATAATTAGTGTTTACAGGAATACATGAAGGTGCTAGATCTAATATGTGGGTTGACTGATAAGTTCTAAGTTTAGCATATTAAGGTCTAAATCAGAAGTGTTGCAGTTATTATTATTATTATTAATTTATTTATTTATTTATTTTTTAAACAGAATTGACTTCCATCACAACACTTTTCTGCCAACAATACTGAAATGGTGTTATCCAATACAATCCCTTCTCATGGCTGTGCTAAATAAATAAATCTTCCACAACTGATAAGACATTAGAGGCAAAGTGTTCATCAGCTTAAAGCTATTATCATTTTGGAGAGGTGAATGTCTGAGTGGGTCACATCAGGTGTGCAGGATTAATGAGGAACTAGTGCAAAGCCACAATCATGGCTAGCAGCCAGGAAGTATGTAAATGCTTGCAGATTGCCCTAGTTTGTCCATTTTGTGAAAACCACGGAGGCTCAGGTACATCTAGAACTTGCTAATTTGCAATCATGAAGCTCAAATGCATTAAATCCACAAGAATATTACACCACATGCTCATTCAGGACAGGACAGGCTCAAAACATATCAACTGACACAACTTAAAACCATTCTTAAGCCAGCTAAGCATCTATTAAATCCACATTAGAGCACATCTCATACACTGTACAGAAAAGGTAGGATTTTGGTATTTATCATTGCAGTTGGGTAGACAGGTAGGTGTATCTGCTGCAATAACAGCCAGCTAACAGCTAATGTATTCCTATAGTAGGAATACATTAGTCCCCCTTCTCATCAGCCCCTTTTTAACCTTCTACTGACCTCCCCTCCCTCACTCTTCTTCAGCCCTGTTTTGTTCCACGCTCCACACATCCTGCAGACTGCTGGAATGACGATGAGCACGAGGTGTGATGTACACACAGCTGAAAGCTTAAAAATACCAACTAAACAGTATTTGTGCTCCCAATCAACAAGTCTGTACATTGCGCACTCTGCTTGGAGCTGAAAAACCCTCACCATTCCATCTCTCTGCCTGACCCCCTGCACCCAGCACTGTTTTGATCCTCTTGCCCACATTTAACTGTCCCTGCTGCTGTGGTCAGTGCACCCCCTTTACGCTACCCCCACCCACCCCCCACCCCATGAGGGCCCTGCTGCGTTGGACGCATTGCACACTCAATCAGGCACGTTTGCTGCTTGTTCACCCTGTGTGGAGGTGTGAAGCTGGGTTGTGTGATGCTCTAACGCCAGTTATAGTCTCTCCTAAGTGTAAAGCAGTGGCGCCTTCCTGTGGCCAGGTGTTTTCCTGGGAATTTTATTCAGGTACAGTGCCCGGCTCATTCCCTCAGGTACACACCACTGACAGAGGACAGGCCTGACCATGGGAGATCCTGAATTATAGTCAATCTGCCATTATTGTGGTGTTTCCCAAGGCCAGGCTGTCCTGTCTGTCCTGCCTCAGCCCTGTAGCATTTTAAAGCAGCATGCCTTGTTCGGACCATGTGCTGGAAAATGTTGTCTACTTTGGGCCAATGAAATCTGTTTTAATCTAATTTAAATAAAAGCTAAAATATGCTTTTGATTAAAGCAGAGCAGGATCTGCTTCATTCTCTGAGTATTGAAACTGTTTACAGATTGTGCTGCCAACACTTTGTTGGATATCAGCTGCATGTGATAAGCTTTGGGCTTTGTTTGACAAGTTACCTTTAATTGCCTTTAGACTCAGCTAATATCACATTATCAGGTTTGCATTAAAGATAAGATTGAGCTAATCCTATTCACAGGGTTTTAATGCATGATTATCATAAGGTTAAATAGAGTCAAGAAAAGGGTGTGAAGAGAAAAATAATAATGTTCTGGTATGAGATTATAATTTGTTTGCATGAAAACAAAATGTTTCATTGCACTTACATTATCTAATAATTCATTACGTTTTTATATGCAAAACAGATTATACAGTATGCACATCATGGCAGGAAAACAGTGCACGCATGTGTTACATAATCATATGAAGTCAGTTTTCTGTCTCTGCCTTTGACCTGTGATTTTTATGTTTTCTGCTCCTTTTTTCCACTCATCTTTGGCTACGCTGTAGCTGGCCTGCGGAGGAGTTTTCGACTGAGCCGTAAGGACCGGCAGGGATCCTCCGGTGAGGGTTCAGATCCTGGAGACCCAGATTTCCTGACTTATGAGGAGGTGACCCGCTACCAGCAGCGGCCCAATGAGAGGCCCCGCTTGGTAGTGCTGATAGGTAAGAAAGAGGCAAAGAATGACACAATTAGGGCTGCAACAAATTATTACTTTCATTATCAATTAAGCTGACAAATCAGTTGTTTCAACTTTTCTTCCATGATGATAGTGTCCCCTAGTGGTGGAAAGCATGTGTTACAACAAGCTCGTTACTGTTTCTAAAATCAGAAGTACTACTACGACATATTGTTTTGCTGGCAGCTTTATCAATAAGATGATACATTTGTCATTTATCATTTTCTTTCTTTTTTTCTCACATACACAAACATAGGTTCTCTTGGAGCTCGCATCAATGAACTGAAGCAGAGAGTGATAGCTGAGAACCCACATCACTATGCAGTGGCAGTACCACGTGAGCCAACTTGCCAATGAACAAACGTTCCAGCACATTCTGTAATCATAAATCTACATCCCTACTTTTTTTCTGTCTTTTTTTAGATACCACCAGGCCTAAGAAACCTCATGAGAAGGAGGGCGTGGAGTACCACTTTGTCATCAAACAGCAATTTGATGCAGATGTTCTGAACAACAAGTGGGTTTCTGTTGATACCATGTTGCTTTTTTTGTATACATGATTGTTTCCTGTTGAATTAAAGGTTTTTCTGTTTTGTCCAGGTTCATAGAACATGGGGAATACAAGGAGAACCAGTATGGAACCAGTATAGAAGCTATTCGCTCTGTGCAGGCCAAGAATAAGATGTGTCTAGTGGATGTGCAGCCTGAGGTAGGGGTCCTACATATCCACAAAGTTCCACTTGTCAATAGAAATCTATAGTGTAATTCTACACAATATGTGCAGTTATATTTAGTACATGAGTCCTGTTTTCACCGTGGCATTCATGTTCTCTATTATCTGTAAATCCTTCACTGCCTAAGGCCTTGAAGAGGCTGCGGACAGCAGAGTTCAAACCCTACGTAATATTTGTCAAACCTCGTCTTCTTGAGAGCAGACGTCGACGCAGTGCTGCTACTTCACCAGCAGGGGGAGAGCATAGCCGCATTACTGTGAGTATTCTTCCCCCCCTTAGCAAGAATTTTCATCTACTTTTTTTTTNTTTTTTTTTTTTGGAAACAGGATGAGGACCTCCAAGAAATGCGTCAGTCTGCCATTCAGATTGATCAGCAGTACGGACACCTGGTAGACCGGGTCCTGATCAAGGAGGACTCAGCCAGTGCCTGTACAGAACTGAAAGGGATTTTGGAACGGCTGGAGCGAGAGTCCTTCTGGGTGCCTATCATGTGGGTGCGGACCTAAAAAAAATTCCTCCTACATCTTCAGGAAGAGCTTCACAGCCCACCCATCTACTCCTGCACCGATCCTCTCTTAAAGAGCTGATCCCTTTTCCTGCAAGGCCTGCTGGCCAGCCTGGGATTCTGCTGAACTCCCCTTACCTGATGACTAATGCAGGGCTAGTCAGGCAGCCATAAACTGAGGCTCAGAGGGGAGAGGATGGTGCGAGAGGAAAACCTCATGTTCCAGCAGAGTGACAGCTGTCATGGCCAGATAATTATCCCACAAATCACAGTCTTACTCCCACTTTCTCAAACGATCTCTATTTTCATGTAATATTCGTTCAGGTTTTATTTCAATTTATTTATTGACTTCACAGCAAAAAAGCTGGGATCATTTCCTGATGCTCTTGTTGGAGTAACATTAGTAGCATGGTTTTAGATTTTAAATCAACTTGAAGGTTAATGCCAATCATAGAATGCTTCCTGTTCATTCCTACTGCTCATGCCTCCTGTACAGTATAAGAACCAATCATATTCTGCAGAACAGGAGTAATTAATATAATAACAAATTGATGTGAATGCCTTTCAAAACTAATTTCTGAAACATATAATTTCCACACATGGAAAGTTAACAAACACATATTTAATATATCCAAATGGAATGTGAGATAGAATTTTATTTTCTTCAAAACTTTTTCTTCAGTGTTTTTTTTTTTTTTTTTTTTTAAGAAAAGCATGACCAATTATTTAATCTCAGATGTAAATATTGTAAATGTAATCCTTGTGTGCCAATGAAGGATCTTGTAGCACTTCAATGCAACCTGTTTACCTTTTGTCCCTGGGAACCCTCGTTTGTGTGTAAAATAGGATGGATGAAATAGTGTATGTTTACATACACCATTATCTGATGTTTCTTTGAAATGATTTTGTACAGCTTCCTTGCACATATCTGTATTTTTGACTGCTGAAGAAGATGTTGAATGAGTTGTCTATTTCTTTAACATCAGGGTTTCCGCTTTTGTTGTGTCGTCAGACTATAATATTCACAACCTTCAAATTAACTTTAAAAGCCTGACACTGAGCCATCACACAAGCTTATCCTAGAATTTTACAAAAGGTGGCAAAACATTTCCTGTTTACTTTAACAGTCAATAAAACAGACTATATCCAATGGTGATTATTATATTGACAGCCAGATCAAGAATTTTGGATAAACTAGCATCTCTCCTCTGGAATTATACTGAGTGTGTGAGTGTGTGTGAGTGAGAGTGTGTGTGTATAACAGGAAGCAGCATCCTGATGCTGTTGGTTCTTTTTTTTTTTTTTTTTTNTTTTTTTTTTTTTTTTTTTAAAACATGCAAAATTCTCTTGATCTTTATGTGTTGTATGAACCAGGAACCCCAGAATGCTGAGTTTGTAACGTGACATGTACAAAGTGCCATAATAAAGCTAGCTGAATGAATACATTTATCAGTGCTGTAATTATTAAGAATTAAAATACCTTAATGGAACATACAGGTGCGATCAACCTTTTGCCTCAACACATATTTGCTCTAAAAGCAGGGTTAGCAAATTGCTTTAATGTCCTGTAAGTTCAAAATGATATGCCAGGCCAGCCCTAAAAATGTGGCTCTAATGCATTATTATGGATCCCTATTTGGCATAAGTTAGTTGAGTCTATGAAGCTCGGTCCAGAACTGTAATTAGATAGATTGGTGTAATTAAATAGAACTGTAATTAAATAGAATCCAAAATAATTCATTACAGGCACATCTGTAACACTATTGTAATCTCTGAATCCAAATGATCAAGCTTGGACCAAATGTGAAAACGGCTAAAACACAATAAATATAATTAAAAGTCATACTGCTCACCAAATTAGTGCGTCATCGTTGTCTCGGTTTGCTGTTATGCCACTGTGTTTCCTGTCCTGAGACTTCCATTGTCACAAATTATGTAGTCCACTGCTGCTCCAGTTTTAGTTTGCCTGCAACAAAGATTCTGGTTGCTTCCACGCATCCACAAACCATTCCACAGCACAATGAAGTAGCTCGATGTCATGGTGAAAACTTCTAGAAGACAGCACAAACAGCAAAGTGCTCTCAAAGTGAATTCTACTTTTCTTACTGTCTGTCAATGTGTTTGATTAATATTTAGCTTTAACAAAGTTTACTGGATTAACTTGCTGGTAGATACTAGCTAACTGCTCTGCTCGTGTGGATGAGGGATGCTGTATGTACTCACATACTAACCTGACCTCAGGACAGAGGTCATCAGGTGTGAAAATTATATTCAACAACAAACACTGTTTGACATCTGATCACCCAAGACTATTACAAACAGTAGAAGCAACAATACAAACTGTTCTAACACAAATCAAGGTGTGTGCCCACACACACACTGCCAATGTCAACACGTCACTATAGTTAACGGATGTGTTTACCTCTGCTTTGTTGGCTCTTGTGCAGTTTGTCTAAATCAATGCCAGGATTCCAGGAGAGTGCTTCACACACCTCATCTCTGTTCCATCAGGGGTGCTTTTACAGCACGCCCACCTACAAATGTTTATGGAGGGGGCTTGCATGGGGGGAGATATTACTGTCATAATGATATATAAGTTTCATTCAAATCTAAGTTATGGAGGAGAAAGGTTTAAGTTCCAACAATTTCATTTCAAGACTCTGCTGAAGCCAAGCATAAAACTAAAGATGGGAAGGGAAGATGGAACTTTGTCATCTAACTATAAAGACAGAAATCTGTCTGTGGCAGATTTCTCTAGAACCCGGCACTGTATGAAGTTGAACTTCGGTAGGTATATTGCTCAGGAACCAAGGGCGTGCAGTGTCGCGTGCGAAGTTGTTTGGATGAGCGGTTCTCGAATTGAGCTAAATGTTGGTAAAAAGTAGTCCACGCGGCAGGATACACCTCAGGCATGGCGGCAGGATAAGCTCTGGGCACGGCAGCATATGCTCCGCTCCACGGCACTAATGGCAGGCTGAGGTGCACACCATAAAGTCCAGCCCGGTCTGAACAGGCACGTTTTCACTAGTTGGATAATGAAGAGGGTATAGAGCTGGAAGATACAGACAAAACTGCATATATTTTTGACGTAATTATTAACCAAATAAGTTTAAAAAAAAAAAATTACCAAGATAATTTGACAATATTCCAGGGATTACTATTGGAGCTTTCAGAAGGTATTTATACCAAGAGATTTTGAGATGTTAACATTAAACAGTTTGTTTTTCATCAGATCATAATTAAAAATGGTCTCCAGGTTTTACTGCTGTTTCTGAGCATTACTGATGTAAACACACGTTCAAGGGCAACGCAACACGTTACTAACTTCAATCCCAAATGATGCAGTATCTAGTCTCATATCACACAAACGATAAAACAATGCGTCTTTCAGCTCTGAGGCAAAAAGAAACCAAATTTATCTCAGAGTTGCTTAACAAGAATGCAAATAGGACAAGAATGATCACCAATAAAAACAAATTCAAAGCAAAATGACATCAATCATGACAACGTGCTCCATGCAGAGAGCTAGTTGTCATAATCAGAACAATTCCACATGGAGTCAAAGAACCTACTCATTTTCTCCTCCTGATGTTCCTGTAGTAAATACCTTCTTGGACCTGTTTGTACTAATTCTTGGAGGCTATTGCCATCCAGCTTCCGTAATTGAAAAAGATAGGAAACTCATTATTGTGCCCGTGTAGTGTGGATTTTGTTCGCTCCACTAAGTTTTGCGAGGGCTGATCATCAGTCTCTTTTCCTCATATGCAATTAACTCTTGGAGCATCCAGTGTGACTCCAGAGGCTTCTGCTGGCAGAGCCAATTAAAGTGGATAACAATCATTCTAATTAGGCAAGCTGCTCCACAGAGGAAAATGGGACATCGTTTGAATGAAGGTGTGTTGAGATTACACGCACACCAACTGACATTCATTATAGACGGACAAAATATGCTGTGATTCAGGAGCTCAGGAGCTAATATGGAGGCCACGCTCCCCCTCTCTAACTTGCCACACATCTGTGATAACTGCAGTAAGTATTATTAGCCTCTCAATGATGCACCTGGGAAAGAGCACAATGTGATTATGGTCGCCACTCCAAAACTTCTGCATGTGAATTCAACAAATTCAACCTGCGGACTTAATAATATTTTGTTTATTGTTCACTTATTATTACTTACCTACTGATGCTTGTTGCCTTGCCTGTTTTTGCCTTGCACTATCTTGCTTGTTGTTGTTGGGACTAATAAAGGATTATCTTATCTTATCTCTTATCTTACTATTCAGGACAATGTCAGCACTTTGCATTTTTCACATCAACAAGTCTAATTATTTCAAGGTATTTTCCAACCATTACTGATTACTTGACGATTTCAATAATGACGATTACTAGTTACTCTCTCTGACCTGCACTTTGTTACATCATAGTTAACTTTTCTATTGCACGATCAATATTTTTTTTGTTCTCCATAGTGACTGATTTTCCATTTAAAGGATCCTGACAATTCACTTGCCTTAAAGGACCATATCACTGATTTTGCATGTTTGAGCCCCAATAACAACCTGCATGTTGCATTACTGCCAACCATTTTCCAAAACATACAGTAAATATTAGAATTGTTTTCCTACCTTCCAGACTGCCATTGATTTTCAGTTCAATCCAGTACTCTATTTAAAAAAAAAAAAAAAAATCAACTTGTAGAAACTTGAAACGTGCTTGAGATAATACATCATAGTGAACCACTGTCAAAGTTACTTAATTTAATCGATACAACATGTAGCTACATGGAAGAAAATATATGTCTCCATCAGGGAATACAGTCCCAGGAGAAGACGACTTTTACAGATAAATTAAAATGACGAGTTTTTGTGTGAATGATCAAGGGAAACTAAGTGATCTTGCAGTACTCGATAAACAGAAAAAAGCCTGACAAATCAAGTATTTAGACTGTCTATTGAGGAGAAGTGAACTTGTCAAAGTTTTTAGATGAATCAGATTCTTAGCAAACAATAAATAATTCAAAGTTACACACAGCAGTGATGTGTTTATTTATTCAAATAAATTAAAAGATTTTCTCAAGGACAAGATAGAGGACTACGCAGAAAGTTTAAAGTGCAGCATGGAACTCTGCAAGTGTAAATAGGCTTAAGTTATAAATAATATGATGAGTCATTTGTCTAAGACTTAAGGTCAGAACTTGGATTAGCTTAGTTTGGTGATACCTGTGAGAGGTTACAACACTTTAAAACTTATCTGTCAGGAAGAAGCAAACAAACAGAGTTTGAAGATATTGTAAATGGTCTCAAAGTTCTCATGGAACTCTCTCGACCAGCAGCTTTTGTCTCTTTGGTGGCATTACTGAGACATTTGGTTTAGAGCACAGGCGGTAAACAGATGAGGAAAGAAAAGATGAACATCCTTGTCTGAAGTGAGGCTTTTGGGCCTTGGAGGGGAACTAATGAGTATACTATATCACATTATGATTCAAACTGAATTAAATTAGGAGTATATGATGTTTAGCACTGCAGCTCTGTATTAGCCCGACGGGATGAAATACTTCTGATGGCAGAGCTAGAGCTGTGCCTTATATCATTCATGATGATACTAGTAGAATTTCTATATGACAAAAATCTGTCATATCATGATATTACAGACTGATGTTGACACACTTTCATAACAAGAAGAAACTAAACAAGCATGCCAGAAAGTAGTGCAGTAAGCTGAAATAGTCTTTTCAATCTCAGTTGTTTTTCAAGAAGCAATTAATCTGACTGACACCATATGATAAATTACTTTGGAAACCTCTGAAATGTTCCTGAGCACCTTTTGACATAAGGTGAAATTGTAAGTGCAAAGGTTTAGAAAGGTCCATTTCTGCAGTTTGATTGGAAAATTGTAAAGCTAGTCATATGAAATGTATTTAAATTATAAAATCTGCAAATTGATTCCTTTAACTATACTTGGAAAATTTGTCCTTTGCATTGAATGGACAAGAACCAGCAAATTCAAACCACATTTCTTTAGAATAAATCACAATATGATACAATTGTAGATATTCAAATGTATTGTGGGTCATGGAGTTAACATCCTGAGTTGTTAAAGACAGGGGAGTAAATCTAGACAAACTCCTGCCAGGATTCGAACCTGGTACTTCCACCTGACAGGATGGTTGCGTTACCATGATACACTACAGGAGTTTGGGGTTCTCTTCTTTACGGGATCCTACAGAAAAGATGTAAAGCAGACTTTTAGTCCAAAGAGAGTTAAGAGATCTAAGCTAATACTAGAATTTGACATTGAAAATAGTCTACAAGTTATTGTTTTAGGATGAATTTCCTCTACTCTTTGGCAACTTAAGGAAAAGCAGTGATATGAATTTAATTTAACAAATTTAATTTACCGTAATTTAATGAATTTAACATAACAAGCGAGTACTGGATGATACTTAAAATAACTTTTCAATTTGAGAAAAGTACATTTAAAGCAAGTTAGCTGCAAGGCTAGCAAAATCTATTGTCTAATATTATCTTGAAAAATCACCAATGTAGGTTTAAATTTCAGAAATTTAAACCTATATTGGTGCTTTTTCTGTCTGTCAACCCTATACTATGCCCGTTTCCACCTCCCATGGTGAGGACATGGGATTGGATTTTGGGAGGCATTAATTTGGAAAGTTAACATTACCTGCCAAATTCTTTTAGTTTGTTTTACAATGCCATTAAGGTTAATTTTAGATGCCAATTTTAAGGATCATAATACTATTAATGTAACATTAATTGCTAATTTGGCCATTGACGACTCAAGATTAATTTCACAGTTAGCAATACAGGTATTCATTAGCAAAAAGATCAACTTACCAAGAGAGTTTCTCCACAAGAAATTTGTTGATAAAATGCAAGAAATGTCCATAAAATGTGAAAAATTAAAGTTGTCCATGCTATGAAATTCATCCACAAATTGAATTCATCCACAAAATGTGAGAAGTTCGTCCAGAAAATACGAGAAATTGAATTCGTCCACGCTATAAAATTTGTCCACAACATGCAAGAAATTGAGCCATGATAACAAATTTGTCCAGGTTATGAAATTCATTCAAAATATAAAACTATAAGTCCCTGAAGAGCGACTTATAAGGATATAAGTCTCTGAAGAGGGACTTGTATCCTTAAGCAAAATATGCCCAACATTTAAACTTATTAAACTACATGAAGAGTTCAGCACATATGCAAATTAATCTGTAGCATTGGATATTGTAGCATGCACGTCAACATCCACAGAGCAGCAACTACACTGGTAACACCAACAAGCTGGTTAACACCTTAGCCTGCATACATGCTAACACCCAAGATCAAACAAAGTGCACTCTGAACCTTTAACACACCAACTCCAGTACACCAGCCATCGTTACAATTCAACAATTAACTGAGACTGAATTAAAAGCATCTACTTCAGTTCAACAAAAAGCCACAGAGCAGCAACACAACTCATTTGCAATATTAAAGTGTGTGTAGCATAGCATTCGGCACACACAGACAGCAAAATGCACAGCAACAATGTAGCATAGAATGCCCAACAGTAAAAACAGTTCAAGTAAAAAAAGAAAATTGTTCTTACCTCTGTCTTCTTTCTGGTTGTGTAGGAGCAATCTCAGCCGGTTGCTGGTTCCATCAGGAGAAGGAATGAATGTGTGTTTTGGCAGCAACACTCACTTTTAAAACCCATCAACAGAAAGCAGCTTAATACCCACACAGACCAGCAACACAACACAGGAAAGCAAGTACTGCATTTAGCTGCTGAACTACCTGCTACCAGCCTTAAAGTAGCAATTACTCCAACAGATTAGCATGCATGTTTACAAAACCATGTGAACCTAAAACTGAACCTTTTCACACAGCAACTCAAACAACCATAAGCACAAATCATTTGCAGTATTTTAGCTGTGTCATGCAAAAGCCTCGTGGAGCAGATTGCTGCAGAAGGCGTTTATTCAGCTGCAGTAATACTCTATGGCTTAAAACACAAGCAGAAAGCAGAGTAACACCAAAACAAATCAGCAACACATGAAAGCTTGTGTAACACAGCATAATGAGCATATTTTAACATTTGCCTAGCAGCAGCTGTGCGGGAAGCACCTTGTAGCATAGCACATGGCATTCAAACGCATCAAACAACCACTAAAACAATTCAACTGCACCATTTAAGTGTGTGTAACACAAAGATACACAGCACATTCAGCTTAAGTTTAAAAAAAAAAAGTTCTTACATTTCTCATCTTCTTATTAGCCTTGTGTGGGCGATTTCCAGCTGTCATCTTGCAGGTTTGTGTGTGTGCACGCATGAACAGCAATACTCGACAACAGTTTATAACCAATTCACCAGCAACGCAGAAAGCGTGTATGATACAGCATATTGTAGCATTTATGCAGCAGCATATAGTGTAGCGTAGCAAAATGTTTGTTGAACCACTTTACAAAAACCAGCACGAGTATAACACAGACCAGCAGCACAGAGACAGAATGTGTGTTCACGTTTACGAAGCACTTTTCAAAAACCAGCATGACACAGCAGCAACACAACACAGGCAACATGAAAGTGCTGCTGCTAAAGTAATGAGCAGCAACCACAGTGCACCGGCAAGCTAGCTAGCAGGTTAGCATGCATGCTAACAACCAAGACAAACCCACATGAACCAAAGTCTGAGTATTTTCACACACAGCAACTCAAACACAAGCATTTATCACCAAACCCAGAACGCAAAGCAACAATTTTAGAGCTCAACAAAACAAAACGCTGCTGGTTTCAACGCCGAGAAGCGGCAACTAGGCTGCTAAAAAGCTAATGCTAACGAGAACGTAGCAGCAGGGAAGTAGCGTAAAGCGTTGGTCCTACCTGCTCGGTGATGAGGAGAGCGCTAAGCTGTCTTTATACGGTCCGCCCTCACCATGACTGATTGAGGAAGGGTGGAGCATATTTCTAGTTTTAAAGAAAACATTATTCTTAAAATTTTCAATTTTTCAAATGACTATTAAAATTTAATGCTAGATCACTGACACATCTTTTCAGAACTGTATAAATTTTTTAAGTATACAAGTTTATTTGTGTATGTATATATGAGCGCCCTCTGTTGGTTTTTAGGCCACACAGTCACATGACAAAGTCCAGCCCTTAGGAAGGGGCGGGGTCTGGAAATGGAAGCCCATAAGGAAGTTCAGTAAATTTAATTCCTGTTTATTTTTGTTATATAAAACCAAAACTTAGAGAACCCCACTAAGCAGATTATGAGGCAATCTGAAAAGGGAAGCTTTTTAAATGTAATTGTAAATACTCATGAAGCAATATTCAATATATTACAAGTGACTGAATTGGTTTGGATTCAGATTCTCACTGTCACAAGCACAACTGATTACACATTAATTTAACATGAATGGGATGTAAAAAACTAAATCAAGCTTTATCTACATTTTAACTTGGGCATTCATCCTGACTAAGGTACAGCTAATAAATCTAAACACTTCCTGTATATATTTCAGAGTACAATATCAAAAACTGGATGACTTTTATTATGTAAAGTCAGCAGGATGTATTGAATTTGTATTGATAGTGACTTAATCTAAAACATCAAGTACAGAGGCTCTGAATAAAGTAATCATAGCTCAAATGTGTTTATGCAACACACGATTAATCAGTTGCTGTATTGCTAAAATTAATTCTACAGAAATGGATTTTATGATAACTGGGCCAGTGGAACACTGCTTGATTTTCCATTGATTTTATGATTGCCCTTAAATGCCACAGGCAAACACAGGGTTGAGTGAGAATTGATTGAGAAACTGAGTGAGTAATAACTGAGTAAAAACGAATAAGCTCATTACTAACAAGAATTTTGAAAGGAGATACACAGGTCAAAAGCGCCACCATCAGGTCAACATGTGTAATTTTATTTTACAGAGTAGTGGGTGACATGAATCAATCTGCTCAGTTTGGTTACTGGATGTCTTACAGTTTCTGAGATAACAAAATATTTGAAATTGAACCCTATTCATTCTCTATGGGAAAAATCATCTGGTTTTTCACAGTTTTTACAAAAACCGCTTGTCAGATTGGTAAGAAAGTGATAGCATACTGAATGGGGTCAGGCTGCATGTTTTGATAGGAGATGGCTTAGGTTTGCCTGGAAGTAGTTTAGTTCTGATAGAGAAACATTGTGCTTGGCTTCACTTCTGGGTGATCATAAAAACCAAAGCCAGATGGCTATGAGTGTCCATGAATATTCTGAATAGTTCATTCGAGGATCATAAAAATCAGACAAAGGTTAAAGAGCTGCTAAATGAACTGGCAATAATCCAGAAGACTTGAATCAAATCTGATATTCAAATGGAGTGATGGCTAATATAATGTTGGTTGAAAAAAATTACAATTATTACTGACAATGAAATGGTGATTATTGACATTATTTGTTTGAGAAAGCAACTATTTTATGTAACTTACAGCCTTATGCAAGGTTCAGTGAGGAGGATATGAGAATCAATATACTGCATTCTATAATACTGGCATTTTGCTGTTAGATAGAAACCTAGAAAATAAAAGATCCCTTGGGTCCCTTGGTGCCCTACAGGCAAGGCTACATTTAGCATTTGGTTGGACTCGCAATGCCAATATTTTTCTTGTTTGTATAGGATGCAAATGACAAAAATAAAAGCTGTGCAGGGATTTGAACTCAGTCTCAGTATGATAAGATACCAACTGAGCTATAGCACTAGTTGGAAGTGAGTCATATCTCTTATAGAATAAATCTGCAGGACAAACGGATGGATTGATTTAATATAATGGATATCAAAGCATGTGATCCATTCCAAGCATTCTTGGTTGGATTCTCATTGCCAAAGTTTGTCTGGTTTTACTTTGAAAACTTAGGATACAAATCACAAAAGTGTGATTCTGCCAGGATTTGAACTCAAAAGTTTTACATAACAAACCCCATGTTCAATCAGTTGAGCTAAACCAACACAAAGGTAAGAATTTCTTAGACTAAATCTGCAGGAAAAATTGATTTTTTTTTTTTTTTTTTNATTTTTTTTTTTTTTTTTACTTTCTAGAAAAAGATTACAGGCACATTTGGCCTTGACCTTTGACCTTCAGTCAATAGCAAACTGTAAAAGATTTATATCAAAATTTGCCTAATAGAAAGATCGCTATTGACAGGAAATATACCGTAGTCTTGTTTTTATTTGACCAACATACAGTTTTAGGTTTATCCATTTGATTTTATTGGGCTTCATAAATCTAATGGTCATGATGTTCTGTTCTGTCTCTGTCCCACTGAAATCAAAACATAAAACAACAACAAAAAATTATAAGGGTTTCACATGACAATGGCAAAATTTTTCATCACTTTATGGCGGATATGAGATACATCTTTCTATGCTAGCTCAGAACTTATCAGTCAACCCTTGTATATTATCATTCACCACCAATGCATGCTCAATTTACTGACCACATTTCTGGGAAGAAAGGAAACAAGGACAGATGGCTCATAAGGAAGTATTATTATTATTATTAGAAAAATAATGTTTCCTTATGAGTAATGAGTCATTAGATTATAATTATATCTATATATATATTTTTTTCTTGATCTCTGAGCTCCATTATGATGAAAATAAAAAGTGAAATTATAATAAAGGTTAGCTGAGATATGATGTGTGCTACAAAAATGCCCACATCCAACTGATATCCTGTGTATTGAGAATTACATTGGGATTATTTGTGAGTTATCTAGATACACTTTTAACAAATTGGATCACCCTGTCATGGCATGAATACAAAGACTCATACGGCCTCATCGATATGGCAACTTTGACTCTTAGAGGCATAAAGATAATAGTGCCATTTCAAGTGAGCTTTGACCACTAGGTGGCACAAGCAGAACATGACCCAGCTAAGTCTGGATAGATAGTTTGGTAGATGGTATTAAAGATGTTTTCACCACAAAACTGTTTTCTGATGATGAAGTTCCTGATTCTAATTGCTTTCAGGCAGCGGGAGCCTCGTCACGTTTACTTTGTTTACTCATGTGTGCCGTGTGCCGTGAGATGTGAGATGAAATAAAACAGCAGTAAAATATCCCTCTCAGGAGAAATGCTGAGAAAGAATGAGGGTGTTTTTATCAAATCAGAACCCAGCATCTGGTCGTGATAACAGCAGCAGTCTGATTCTGAGCTCTCTAATCTAATCTGTTCTGCCTCTTAGGCGCTGTACAGCATCAAGGCCGCACTGTAATCTGCCCTGATGACTTCTTTCAAAATATAACTTGTAGCAAGTAGATTTCGAGTGATGGATGAGCTTGAGGAAAAGTGATTCCAATTGCAGAGGCCTTTTACTAAAGGGTTCACTCATGTCCGGGGTTTGATTGCTTTGGCCTAGCCCTCCAGGTAGTCTATCATTGTTTGGCACAATGCAGAGGAACACACACAAATGCATGCGTACGCACGCACACACAAATGCACGTTCATATGCATGCACACATGTCCACCCATTTCTAACTGGTTTCCACAGGTGCGATTGTTTTAGGATTTGTGGTTTCTTTCATTATTCATTTCTCAATTTTAATTAAAATCAGTCTAATTTCATTTAGTTTTTAAACTGCACAACTTTTAGTTTTTATTCTATTTATTTTTTGAGAAACTTTTGTTTCTCGTACATAGCAGACTTGAATATTTTTTGAACATTAACTCTGCTCTGCATGAATGTTTTCATGTGAAAAAAAAAGGTTATTGTTTTGATCTGCATTTAAATTTTGTTAGTTTTCAAATCAGTAACACTTCTTAAATTTCTAATTTCTTACTGACTTACTTGAGGAAGAGGAGCAGTGCCACAAGAATGTGGCAAGATCAGATCAAAATCCGACATTTAAATAAACTGACTGATCACCTGAGTGGTCTTAATTATCAAATTATTGATCACTAACACATCTGAGGCAAATACAGTTTAAAATTCACCCAGATTTCTTACTGCTAAGATTTAACACCAGACTGAAACACATCTTAATTTTTGTGTGATGATTTGTTTTGTCAATTACTTCCTGACATGTAAAAACAGGAAATACTGTACTAATGCCTCTTTCCACTGGTGTATTGCAAAAACTAAAAGATTCCAGAAACAGGCATTTATGAATGTGGGAAAATGGCTTCATGACAATATTTGCTGTTATCGACACATTAAGTCTGCTGCTATGTTTTACAAATTCCCCCATTCTGTTTTAAAACTCAAAAGAATTCATGCATGACATTAGCAAGTCACGTAAGATGTTCCAGCCATCACAATGCCTTGTTTTAGGAATTATCGTAGCACACAGACTTCCTCATACTGAATGTTTAGCACGCTTTAAAAATAATCTGAGTGATCTCAGGGGCGAGAGCTGCATCTGCCCCTTCATTAGCTAAATGCATTATTAGCCAAATTGATGGTTTCAAATGCCACTGATTTCTCTGGGGCTCATTAGGAGTACATGAAAAAAAGCATCCAACTGAGCGTACGCCTTGTGATTAAATTAGAACTCAACTCTCTTCAGCAATAAACAGAATTAACATGTAATTAAATGTGGTTCAGTCTGGGTTAATAGCCAACAAGTGTTATATGTAAGATGAAAGGAGTCATATCTGATGCTGGTGGACTTGAGAAAGTCTGAGTTTGAATATTTAAGGACATCTCTACCATTTGATTTTTTTTTTTTTTTAAGTAATATGGAGTATAACAGACATATCTAAACTATTTTCTATTCCATTTAGTAACTGACTCTTTCAGTGCTGCCACAGATCATATTCAGTCGGATAAGAAGGTCAAAGGAGCTTTATCTTCTTTAAGTTGAAAATTCAATTATGCTGCCAATATCCCGTGTGACAAGGTATTTGTGAGTACATGAATTATGGATCAAGGTTAATACGGTGTCCTAGATGTGGCCTGACTGAGGCAAAGGTTTTCAGAGATTAGATTTGGAATGGCCACACTGAAGCTACAGTGAGGATGGAGAATTGGATGGAAAATCCACTTTGTCAACAAATGAAAAGTGGAGAAGAGCCCGGATCACAATCTTTCTCCCTGATTCATTCTTTCAGTTCACTTTCTTCATTCAGTTCTCCAATGGCTGACATTGTCATTGTGTGATTGTCTCTTTGTTCATACTCCAATTATCTCTCATCATTTTCTCTTTAATCTGTTCACACTACACTAAATGGCTTTCTCATAAATGGCTGAGAACAGAGGCCTGTGATGCCTGATTAACTGCAAACGCTGAAAAGACTTAATCAACCTTAGTCTGACATTCTGAATATATACAGTATATACTGAAGAAACCATTGTAAAAGATGGAGTTTAAACATTTTGTTTTAAATAGCATTAAAGACTTCAGGGCACTCAGAGATTGTATAACCTTCACCAAGGCCCCAGAATCATCTGATTTTGCTTTCCTTTGCCACTATAAAGCCAGACTTCTAAAATCATTTGCTTGAAATCAAATGTGTAACAAGGATTTATCATGTAAAGTCATTATGACATTGTCTTCTTTTGGATCCATAATTGTTGAAAATATGTCAAAAGCATTTTATACTACTAAATCAGCATTATCTTGGTGATGGCCACATGTATGGCAACAAAAATGCCACGTGACTCCTGTCCATGCATATATTTTAATCCACCAGATCAAGATCAATAAATGGATCTGGGCTAAATGATAGTCCACCATAGCACATGCCTGATTTTTTTTTTTTTTTTTTTTTTNAAAAAAAAAAAAAAAAAAAAGAATTCCTGGATTTGCATCAAATTCTAATCAACTTTTACTTGAGCCAAATCCCAGTTAACAAGATTTCATCAAATCTGTGTTACTTTTTAAGAAATCCTGCTAATAAACAGACACGGGTGAAAACATTACAGCTTCTGCTGTGTGCAAGTCTCTACCTAAGCACTCAAAGTGTTTACAATGAGTTGTTGATGCACTATTTTGACCTGCAGCCATTTTCTATTGCCTAAAACTCTAAATGAACCGAGGCTGAACTCAAGCCTGTAACAACTCGCAGAGACTCTGGCAGTATGCAGAGTATTAATATAAATAACTTGCACCCAATTGTCTTTTCTACACTATAGTTGCATAAAAAATGTAATTATTTCTATGCTCTGAAGATGTGCTAAACTCAGACTGCATGGGAACAATATACCCTCAGCTCGCACTACATCCAAGAACTACTCCGGCTTATTTGTAGTTTGTAGTTAGAAAACTGGATGTCAATTCCTAGAACAAATCATTAGTTTGGTTAAGAAGGAGTTTTGGACTAAATAAATGAAACAAATGTGCTGTCACTGAGAAAGGCCAGATATCAAACTCTGCTTCCTGTGTTAACTGTTACCTGGATTGATCTGCTGGATTTCTTTAAGTGCATAAATATTTAATAAAAATACAACCAGCAGGTTTCATGTGGATTTTCCCTTTCCTGTGGAATGACTTTTCCATTGCCTAACCTAATGTAATGATTTCAGGCTAAATAGGAGAACGCTTCAGCTCATGGTGTAAGAGTTACATGCAGACATGGATGTCAGAGGGAAATCAAACCCTGCTAAAATAGATTCTAATCCACTATGTCTTGCTCTCTCACTTGTTCTCCAGTTCTTTTGGCAGCAGCGTCAAAGGTTTAGTACCAACTCATTTTTTATATTCTTCCAGCATTCCAAAGGCTGAGAACGTTCCTCTTTCAGCCAGCTCAGAGGTCGCTGTCCAGACCTTCTAGGAGATGACTGGAATATCAACTGCAGACTACAGCAGGACCACAACAGGACACTTCCAGTGCAAAACATCTTTTTCATTTAATTGTTTCACATTAAAAACACACACTGTATGCTGCATCACCAAATGAGAAAATGTTGTCCTGCAATAACAATTGAAGCCAAAATGGAGAAGAAACAGTCAAAATCTGAGAGTCCCATTGTCTCAGGTCCTTTACAGGTTGGCTGAGGATTGTGTTCATCTGAAGCCACAAAATGAGATAATACACAGAGACGGCAGGTTGAACCACAGATGGGAAATCATAATTCAAACAGCCTCACAAAGTGCTGGAATTCATTCCTATCTGTAATGTACATTACCATGATGGCAGAGAACATGCTAGGGTGATTGTGGACTGGAAATTTAAAAAAACCCCAAAACAAACAAACAAAAAAAACTCAGGTACACTAAATCTTCAAAATGATCTCACATAAGCTTTTGGTGTAAAGCCATATGTAATTGTTGCAAAGAGCGTCTTTATTTTTTTTAACATAACATTCAACTACCCAAACTGCTACTGCCTGGTACATGACATTCTCATCTACTGAGAACTGAGAAAAAAAAACAAACAAATATTTAGTCACGCTGGACCAGGAGCTGATGTTTTTTCACCACAATTCTTTTGCATCAGTCCTGCTTCAGGCGTGTCTGCATCGTACCCGTTTTCAGCAAAAACACAGATATTTACACCATAATACAGCAGACCCTGCATCTAAAAAAACATCCTGTGCAATCCAAACCATTGTTGCTGTAATTATTACTGTAATTATAATTACTGTTTTAAAATCATCAATTCTTGGGGAGTTTCAGGTGATGGACAAATAATTTGAGACTGTCTTTGGATTGTGGTAGCTGCTCCAAATGTCAACTCACATTTTCTTAATGAAATAAGAGAAATATGCCAAGGGTGTTGTTAAACACCCTTGGCATATTCATTTACTGGAGTGTTTTGTGCATGGCTTGCTGTCTGGCAGGCAAATAAATTCAGATTCAGCCTCACTCAACTGGGCATCGTGGTGAAGTGCAGCAGCCAGAAGCCAGTCATTTATTCACATGAATTACCATGTATAGTCAGAGTATGACATCTCTTTCAAGAGCACAGCTTAGCACCCCAGGACTCATACAGCAAACATGCCTTTTAGTACACTGATTAAACCGAAACTGATGTGAACAAATATGCAATGCAGGCGTGAAATCTTAAAATTTCACCTATTTTGGGTAAACAAAGCCGAACTTCTTTTTTTCCATCAGTTGTGCTCATACATCATCAGCCCCTTCTCCTCGCAGATAATTAATTAAGAAGTGATTAATCACTCTTCACAATAGATTTTCAAAGAGGGATTGGTCACATGTGAACTATGATTTTAAACAACCATATGTTCAATCTGTACATTCTAAATTTAATATCTCATTCAGGCCCTTGTCACAGGCCTGTCCTGCAGATAGAGAGAAGAATGGCACACGTGTACAGTAAAGCAACATTGCAGTCCAGCGAATGCATCAGCAAAGAGAGCAAGAGAGGTTGACGCATGCAGTTTGGACAATTCAAAACCAATACTGTACAGTTTATTTGGCAGTGAGCAACGTATAAATGTGTGCATTACATAGATCTGCTGCAAAGGGGTAGAACCCTGTTTAGTCTCTGGATTTCTGTATGTGTGTGGAGCTGGAGACCCCCAATGCAGGCTTGGCACAGTGGAGGCTGCCCTTCCCCCCCCGGTACGCTGTAGGGTGACAGAGAGAGCCGACGAGTCCAGCTGACAGCTCCTTCATCCTCATTAGTCCCAAACAGGGCCAGCTCAGCCCTGTCCTTACACCCCACTCATGTCCTCACCCCTTCCCCTCCACGATTAAGGTCCTGCAGCCATACCCCAACAGAGGATGTACCGCCACCTCGTGGTGGGAGCCTTTTTTGATTTGGATGAGTGTGGTTTTGAGGGGAAGTGGGGAGGACACTCAGCAGGCAATCTCCTCCAGGGTGCCCAGCGTAGTCTGTAGGGGGACCGTCACAGTGTGGCTGATGGACTCTGAGTGGTTTGCCACCGGATCACAGGAACTCTGTGAAAGATTAAGAAGATGGAAAGACTATTAAGCTGCAAACATGCGTATTAGATCTGTAATTCATGCTCCAACTTAGTCGGTTAGGTTAGAAAATCATCAAGATACTTTCCGGCCTCTGGCTAGGATCATAAGACGACTACATGACAAAGGGGAATGCCAGACATTCAAACCCCAACAGTCGTTCACATCATGAGAGTTGTTAATCTCAAATGAATAATGGTGTGAATGGTGTAAAACCAATCAGAATGGCAATGTTATAGTATTTGTTAGCCCAAAAAAATTTGAACAACATATTCAGATGACATTAAAAGCAACAGGCCTTCTTCTGATGTCCTTTCTCAAAATAAACAGTGAGAGTTAATCTGTGTTTGAGCTAGAAAAAGCTGAATGTGAAAGAAACCTAAAAGGAAAAGGTTAAAGGCTGCTCTTACCACATCCTCCCCGTGACTCTCCTCCTCCTCCTCTCTACTCAACAAATCCAGTAGTCTG
The DNA here is from genome assembly GCA_014773175.1 of Lucifuga dentata. Classification (NCBI taxonomy): domain Eukaryota; kingdom Metazoa; phylum Chordata; class Actinopteri; order Ophidiiformes; family Bythitidae; genus Lucifuga; species Lucifuga dentata. Next base: position 150,555 of record VXCM01001406.1, on the reverse strand, counting down.
TCTTTCACCACCTGCAGACCGAGAAATAAAAGATGGAGAGGCACCATGAAGTGTTTCTGCAAGTTCTGCATGCAATTACTGTGTTGGACATTTGAGCTTAGAGCAAAGTAATTATGTGGGAATTGTTGTAACAAACTACAGCTTAGCAGCTATGTCAGGAAAACTCTGAACTGCTTATGTCAGCGACATAATGGTCCCTTTCCTTCCCAGTATTTCAATATGCCAATTAACCTAAAAAAAAAAAAAAAAAAAAAAAGCTTTTGAAAATGAATTGTTGTGCATGTTTCCAAAACCTTAGGGGAAGCAAGGACAATTATGTGCTTGTTAGAACCCTGTGTAGTACACGAGAGGATGAAAAGAGGGACAAACAGTACAGCAAAAGTAATAGAAAAGTCTATAATACAGTTCAGTCATTCATCTCAGTCAGCTTTGAGGCAAATCTAACTTTTTCTCTGTTTTGTAGCAGTGAGTCTGTTTTTGTTCCAAAAATATGGTCACCGCTTTCTCTTCACAGAAAAATCAAAATTATAAAGGAAATAGCAGAGTTTATTGTTTTAACATTAGTGTGACAGCCTGTAGAGGGGTGGTGTGACTGTGTGCAGGTGTTTTACACTTAGATGGGAAAAGTGTGAAAATAGCGTTTTGAGACTGACCTCATAAGCATAGTCAAATAGCTCTAAGATGGTGAGGATGCTGGCTCCAATGAATAGGCCCATCTGTCCTCCAATATCACCTGCAAAAGGTCACAGGCACAGTTATGCCAAGAGAAAAATGAAGAAAAAGAAGAAAATAAGTAGCCTGACTCCCAAATGAAGTATCATCTCACTGGATTGGCAAATGTTAAGCCAATCACAGCAAAATTTGCATGAAAAAAAGCATTTAAAATCCATCCACACAGAAAGATGTAATGGCATTGCTCTTAACATACTTTGATGGCTTCATCATTTGGTTTCTCATTTGTTTGTAAGTTTGTCAAACTTCCAAAGCAACATCTTGGATGCATCCTGCCTAAATCTGCTGCTAAGAAGGTGGGCTGGTACATTCCCCATGAATCAACACATTATATCCAGTAAACAGGCAGGACTTTGAATCATGGAGACTGGAGCCAGGCTAGAAACTAGGATAAAATGAAGTACACCTACCCAGTAAACCAGCCACCTCATAGGCTTTCTTCTGTTCGATGGTCTCGTAGTTCAGGGCCTCAAAAAAAACATCTAACACCAAGATGTTGTCTCTAAAAAAGGCAAATGAAATAGCAAGTCTTAACCTATTTTCAAGTCTTAACCATAGCCACACCAATTGTTCACTAAGCAAGCAAAACAGAAACAACAATCTGTCTGTTTCACTAGAGCTGAGCAGCCAGGAAAACACAAGCAGTGTGTTAGCAGGAAACGAGCTTGTTCCAAAATGGATCATCTTTCACACCCAGCAGCTGCAAATTGCCATTCAGTGCGTACAGTTCTGTAAAATTTTAAGTTGAAAGACTAAAAGGCAGGAAGGAGCTTCAGCAGTTTGTGTGGTTTCCTCACAGGAAGACACCCGTGGGCTTGATTCAGCCCCAGTCCTCTGTGTGAGGAGTTGATGTGTTCTTCTCCCTTTTCATGTGGGTTTCCTCTGGGTGCTCCGCTTTCCTCAAAGTCAGATAAACTCAAAGCTTTGTGTGGTCACCATAGGAGATGTGACTGGTTTTACCCCATGACGGACTGGCAATCAGGTATAAAGAATGAAAGAATGAGGAAGAAATGATTCTTGGAGAGCCGTTGCACTCGTTCGGCACAATGACAAGTTGACAAATAAATAGTGTGTTATTTTCCTGCTTAGTTTCAGTTAATGCTAGCTTATTAGCACTTATGGCTAACAATTTTAGCTTATTATCATTATAAAATAGCCCAAAACTATCACCGATGTAGTCTGGGGAGTGAACACCCTAATAAAAGGAGTTTGGCTACTCACGTGATGTATTTCTCTGACTTGTTGAACTTCTTCTGCAGGTAGCGGGCTGACGTCTTGCTGGGGATTTTGACCATGGATAGCTCCTTATTGAAGCGGGTCATGTTGCACGGTGTCCTGCAGATGCAGTTACTGCTCTCCACGCCTGACAGTTTAGCTACACGCAGGAGTGGCAATGGATGTGGGTGATGATGGGTGAAAGCGGACGATAAATAGGGAATATGGGAGATGGTTTGAGGATGAGGATGATGAGCACAAGGGAAAATGTCAATTCATTAGATTATATAGTGTCAGACAGCCTATAAGAAGTAAATGGGCGCAACTGGTCATCGGTATCTCTGTCTCTTTTTCTATGAAAGACTGTGGATAGGACGCACAGACTGAGTTGGTGAAATAAAATGTAGAAAAAGCAAGGAGGATAAGCTGCTACACAAATCAGTGAAGAAAAATTTAAAAAATACAAGTGTTTCATACAGTCACCAGGTATAAATTTAATATTAAGTTCCAGAGCAACATCAAACGTTGCAATAAAATAATCTAGAAATGTCATATTAGAAACACAATTTAAAATATGTTAAAGTGATTGAAGGCCACTATAATCTACAAAATAAATTTTAAGTCTCCATAGAAATACTATGAAAATATTTATCAGTGTTTATGAAATAAGTGTTGTAGAATGATTTAAAAAATCCTTAATTTTACTCGTAAGTGTACTTTTTACTTTCCCCACTATAAGATTTTCTTCACAACCTTAAGCATACATAATAGAGCAATGCAACCTGAATAGGAGATTTGGTTGCTAAAATTACAATTTGCATTTTTCAGGCAGATTCATAATGAAGGTCAAGGTCAAGTCAACTTATTCATCAAGCCTGCTGCTCTGTACACACCCACTTCTATTCTACATTCAAACATCAAGTACAACTATACACACATCATCTTAAAAAGGAAAAAAGTGCCATAAGCTATAATACAATACAACGCTAGAATAAAAACCACAGCACTGATGATAAAAAGATCAAGATAAAATATCCATACACGTATAGGCTGTTGCATAAACTATACAGAATATGAAGTACATCATCAAGCCAAGGCTGTTATATGACACAATCACAATACCTATAATCACCATATATATATATATATATATATATATACTGTATATACCTTAAGGCAGAATCTCAGAAAGAAAGAACTGTAACAAAACCATGGATCTACAGTCAATTTCTTATTTAATTATCATGTCACATCTAGGAAGAAAATTCATTAAATAGGCAACTTTAGAAAAAAATATTGTAAATGAGCCACTTTGAAAGTGTTGGGAATATGTTTGTATCAAAGATGACATATGTGATTAGATTTTCTTACTGGAGGCCACTGGATCTCAACAAAGCCATTGTCAGCTATAAACATCTGAAATAGTGTTACATTAAGCTGTGATGAAGGATCGTGATGATGAGGAGCCTGTAGCTAATATACAAGGACAATTTACAACTAATTACTTTTAATTAGCTACACTGTTTTAGTGCGAGCTGCAACAATTCCATCACATCTGTGAACCTCTTGTGTTACTGATAAATAATGAAGCTTACTACCCTTATAATAAAGCCTGAAGCTGTTACTATTATTGCATTTCTCTTCTTATTCTGACTGCAGCAAAGGTTGAATATATACATGCAAAGACATAGATACTGTACAAATACGGACACACATGACTGCACACAATAATAATGTTTTATATCTTGAGTTGTGAGGAAGATATTTACTCTATAAAAGGCTTAATACCGAAAAGTCAATGTCGCTGTCAATGTCACAATCTAAAGCACCAAATGCAAATAAGCCCTCAAGCAGCATCATGAGACGTTCCTCTTTAGAGAGACACGGTCCTGATGCAGAGATGACAGTCTATTCACAGCTCTGCAGCAGCAGTACCACCCAGAAAAACCTCACATGCACCCAGGTGATTTGGTGTTAGGCCACCAGCCTCCTACAGAACACCAACTCTGTTAGCGTGATGGTAATGTTAAGTGACACATGCTTTTCAAATATAGCTCCATCAAAAACTACTTCAGCACAATCGCCTTCTGAAGCTGACGGCTGAATTTGGAATTACTCCTTCAGCAGACCTTGTTTAATTAATTTCACCAGAGATTCCATGACCTGTGACTTCCTTCTTCAGACTTTAATATCTTCTGGATTCAAATCTACTAACATGTCCATCCTTGTTCTCTGAAGGGAAAGGAAGTAGACTTAAAAGAAGAAGAAGAGTCTTATTTTTCACTATGACAACTCTGTGGCAGAGTCCCAGATCTCAGTGCATGGAGGAGGAGATATCCCCGCAGTGCACTAATCGCCTGCAGCGCAACACAGTCAGGTAATTGCAAGAGGAAATTCAAAATGATTTCTCACATTCTTATTTTTATTCAAATGAGAGTTTACAGGAAGCACAAAATCAAGGTCTTGTGCATTCAAATCTTTAATTTTTTTCTTTAAGCCTCTCATCTTTGTCCACCGCTTTCTGTCTTCTCCTGTCATGGCCTTTTGAATCTAAATCAGACCAAGTCACCCTTTTTTTGATTTCACATTTCCACCAGCTAACTTTTATATTTGTATGTTAAATCATTTAGTTAGTCTGAATAGTACAGTATGCATTAATATCTTCTCATTCCAGATGTTATAGACAAGAAGATAACAAACATACCAGCTTATGTAAGATGGTCTCAGCAGGATGCATCTCCACAGAATGAAATAATTGTTTTCTGTCCATAAGCAGTCTGTTTTCTCAAATGTAAATGGCAATAGATGCAGCTGTCTTCCATTAAAAACATTTTCAGTGCCATTTCCAAAACTTCATCAGTGACAAAAAAAAAAAAAAAAAAAAAAAATCCCAACCAAATTTGTTAAATCTTTTCTGGTGGGTAAAAGCAAACTGGCGCTGAGTTTAACTAGAATTCATTTGCATTCAATGATCCAGGCTGAGCGTGTGTGGATGTTGGGATTGTGGAAACCTCACTGTTCCAAAAATGAAGACAATTATAGAAAGAGATGACAAAATGCTGGAATAAACTCCACAGTCTTCGAAGCTCTTTCGCCATCATGCAGTATAACCTTTGGTTTTAAGTGTTGATGACATGTGGCGTGTTCCACTGTGTGCTTTATGTGGGAGTTTGCAGCCTCTTGAAAACTTCAAAGTTTTGTTGCTCTTGGATACATTTTTTTTTTTTTTTTTTNTTTTTTTTTTTTTTTTTTTGTATCTTTTTGGCTTTCAAGAAATCATTTTCTCTGAGGGAACAGGAGAGATAGTGGCTGAATAGAGACGTGCGTAGGTGGAGAAAAAGTTCGACTGATGTTGCTGAAACTCCTTCCGGTCCCAAACTGAGGTTGTAAAAAGTCAATGATTACATAACACCAGGACTCCGCCATATCATATCACTCATGATAATATCTGTATCATTTTTAATATGATAAACAATTGTCATATCACAATACTGCGGCAGCATGATGTGTTGACGCATTTTTATAACATGCGCAAGAAGAAACTAAACAAGCATGTCAGAAAGTAGCAGGTCAGTGCCTGATGAATAAGTGAGAGGGGGAGCTACCTTTGCTGTTTGGAAATGGTTCGGCTCCAAGGCTAACTGGCTAAAAGCCAAAGGTTGAATCAACAAACAACAAATTTGTGTCTCCACCTGAAGTAGAAACACCTGGATGAACACCAAGAGAGTCACAAGTCGAGTGAGGAGAGCCAAAAAGCTGATGCGTGACGCACAACAAGTAAGTGAGTGATGCTGCCATCAAAGCTAGCTGGAGCGTAAGTTAGCTGTTCTCCATGTGAAAGAAAATGGTGGAGTGAAATTAGCAAAGTGGTGAGTTTTAGTCTCGCTAAAGATATGACGCCAGTCCAAACAGTGGAAAAAAAAAGCTTGAAATGAGTTAAAAAAGCTCAACCCAAGATACAACATTTCAACAAGGAAATGTTTTTCAGTGATGGCTCTACTGACGATGTATGAGCAGTGTTAGCTTAGCCGTTACTTAACCGCTACTCACTTCAGTTGAGTTCTTTGCTCAACCATGGGCTTGCGGTCGTCTTACCTGCATTACTGTGTGCGTGTTTGTGTGTGTGTGTATGCATGTACACTTACCGAGGGCAGGCTCAGCACAGTCTTTATACTGTTCAGGAGTGCAGTATGAAGCATCACCTAGAACATGAAACAACAGATTCAGTGTTCAATCATTAAATCTGTCTGAAAATCTTGAAAGGCTACAAACTGAAAAGAGTGATATGAATCCAGAAACAATGTATGCGGTGCAGCACCATCTTCTGCCAGTAAACATTAGACTCACAATCACATCTTTTAAAAATGCCAACACCAAATCCAGTACTGACTTTTCAAATCAATGAGACTCTCAATACCTTTTAATCTCACAGAAATACTGCAAGCTTACTGAAAACTTTTCCATGATGAAATGCAGACTCAACGCACCACACGCCATTTCTATTTGTTTTTGGTAGAGTCAGAACAGAAGTAGTGCTCACCAGGCATGTGCACCATCCTACAGTTGCAATTTTCCACGATGTAGCGAGTCTCACAGTCGATTCTGCAGGCTGTTATACTGTAGACCTGGAAATAGCCTGACTCCAGAGCCTTCGATTCACACTCTCCCCACGGGGGAGGCAGGTAGGTCAACTGCAGGTGAGACAGAACACATGGGGTTATTGGGGCGTGGAGATATGCACGGAAAAACCTAGACTGCAGACAGATTTTTTTTTTTTTTCTCTCTCTCTCTCACACACACAAAAATCAAATCCAAAATGTGGATGGATCCTGATTGCAGCTCTCCAGAAGGCATTTTCTCGTCTTTGAATCTCAGCCAGTTTAGAGAAAGAGGAAAGCAGAGGAGCCTCACAACAAACTAGACGATGTGGAAAACAATTCAACAGCTAGCCAAAACCAAACCACCCGGCTACGGGAACACGCAAACTCCAAATGTTCTCCTCCTGCCCCTGTGGCTCCGAAGGTGGGGACAGCAGATGAGGAGCGAGGGAGACCAGGATGAGCAGTGTGAAGGCCCATCTGCTCCACGACACCGGCGGCATGCACCAGCCGTGTGCTTGGAATCCATCACCCACCACCTTCTGTTCCCCGGTCCCCTTCATTGTCGTTACAATGCATCCTGAGACATACGGCTTCCTCTGCCAAAATAGCATTTTTTATTTTTATTTTTTTGGATCGGGCAAAACACCCCTGCCAGGTGAAATTTGGCATGGCTTGTTAGTAGTGACAGGATTTGAAAGCATACCTCTCCCATCAGGTGATGTAGGCCTGCAAAAACATAAAAGGCTTCAAAACACTTAGGATGATATAAATTTAAATGCAATCCAAACACCAATCTAACGTGCTCAATATTTCAGCATCGAATAGCCTCCGGGTCATTTCTGGGATAAGTTATAACATCTCCTGTGATAATTAAACATGCCCTCACTGAAGCCAGTAGCAGGCATGAGCAATGAATACCGACATCTAGACACTATTAATTTTATTAGGGTTATTAGGTACTTTAAGATGATGCTCCTCAGCAATCCTTAACCTTTAAACTCACCTTCACACCACAGCTAATGGTGTGAAGGTGAAGGTCTTTCCTCTGGGCTAATTGGAGTTGGCTGACGTGATTATTTCGCTCTAATCAGATAATCAAAGATGCTCAATATATCACTTGTCACTATGTTGACACCTGCTGACCTGATTATGTCTGTCTAATAAGAGTCAAAGCCTGTGTCCCACCCAGTGCTAATCAGTGTTCCATTCACTTGTTATAGCAGGGCAGTGTGTTAATCAGGCTAGACAATTTGGTCAGAAAGTGACATTGTTAAAAAACAAAATTCTGCCGGGATTTAAATTAAGCTGTAGTATTATTGCTGGATGGGTGAGGTGAAATGGGGTTTGGGTTACAATTTATTATTATTATGAAGAAGAAGAAGATGTCCTCCGCTGCGCGATTCTTCTTTTGTCTTGACAGCACAAAGCTAAACTGAAATAAAAAAGACCCCAGGCTTGAAGTAGATAAAGAACTAATGTGACAAAAGACCCTTTTTCTCCCTGGGAAGAATGATTTTCTCAAGTAAAGGAACATTATGGCCTTTTAGCCTCAGTCAAAAGCTTACAGAAAGACAATTTCAATGTGTGCAGAGTATAAATTTGAAATTCAGCACCCACAGTGGGCAGCAAACTCAGTGTCTTTAGTTCATTTCACAAAGCAATTTTGATCTTGGATTATTAAGCAAAATGAGTTCACAGAAATGCTTTGTTGAGGTCATTTCACAGACCGACAGATTGGTGTCCATTATAAAGATCCACTAATCACCCACAAGTATTTTAACATTTTCCACGAGTTCCCATCGCAAAGCTGTACGTTGTTGGAAATGCCCGCAGGGTGTCTCCAGAAATGAAATTCTCCAAGAGACATGTGAGAACTTCTCAGTTTGAGGCTTTTTGCAGACTTCTCATACAAAGTGCAGTTCTGCATTAATTAGCTGGAGCTAAATTTGCCATGTTTCCCACTATGCTGGCCTGTGGAGAGGGGCAGTGTTTTCGCAGCAGGTAACTAGAGCGGTTCCTGTCTTCGCCCTGCCAGTCAGGATTGGTCTGACAGATAAGCAGAGACAGAAACCCTGGAGATTTATTACCCAAGAGGCCCAACCATCTCTGAATAGAATTCTTCTGCTCTTTCCTACCTACCAGCTCAGTGACTCAGTATCAGACTGAACCATAATGTAATGAGACAAAGTTTCAACTGAATTATGTTCAAGAAAAGTTTCTAAAATTTAGAACAAACTTCAGAAATGTTCTCTTCAATTTCTGACATTTTATTTATTTTTATTTACATGCAGAGGCGCTACGAAAGAACCAGAATATAATTGATATGCTGCAGCCATAGGCCTTTTCATAAAAATGAGGGGGCAATGTATTAATCGTGACAGAAATCTTCTAGTCAGACAAGGGCAATTAAGCCAACTCCCATAGGTCAGGGAGAGGATGACGATGTTTATCCATAGCTTAAAAACAAGAAGCAGAGCTAGAGACCAAATAAGAGAGATCGAAAGAAAAAGAGGGTTACAGCTATTGTTACAGGGGTAACAATAGAATATTTTTGATTTAATATGTTTATATGAAAAGGGACTGATACAGGAAAATAGATTATTCACAGAATAAACTAATGCCACATATCATAGCATTTTTAGCCAAGGCTAATTTGCAATGCTTGTCCATACAGGCAAGCATTGGAATTAGTCTTGGCTAAAAATAGGCTATTTGCATCAAATATCACTGGCGGTATGTGTGTGTGTGTGTGTGTGTGTGAGGCCTGTAGCCTTGATATGGCCTTGTGTGATGGACCAGACGCAGCGTGATTGAGTGCGGCTGAATCAGAGTGAAGCATCTCTCTAGCAGCAAGGACAAAGCCACTGACGGAAGGAGGAAGTCATCATTTGCCAGTCAACAATTCAAGAGACTATAGAGGCCAATTGAGGGTCTGGAGAGAGAAAGCGCTGGGACACGCATACACAAAGACGCTAACAAACACACTCTCAGCCAACAACCCATCCTTCCACACACACATCATGGCAAGTGATTTATCATAGTGGTTTATCTCTGGATTAGTAACGCACTACCATGAGGAAAATAAATAAATAAAAAACAAAAACCTTTTAGCTGTATCAGTGGAGGTCAGGGACACCTACCCTCTGCTCCTGTGTGGATACAAAAGTCTGGAACCCAGGAGCCACGCCGAAGCCCAGTTCATGAACAAACGGGGGCTCTACCTGGCTGTGGATCTGGACCCTTACTCCTGCCTCAAAGGCCGTATCCTCTGCAAAAAGACAGACACACACAGATCTGGTTTATTCTGTTAGTGAACGAGCAGAAATGAGCAAAAAAAATGTTGTTTTCACTCAGAGCCACTGCTGCAGAATCAAAAATTTAAAATGGTATTTGAAATCGCTATTAAATAATAAACTTGGGGCTTTTAACAAAAAGCTGCAGGCTTTCCAGATCGTCTTTATGATAACACACACTTTCAGCGACGTGCCAGCCCATTTGTCTTGACATCAAACACACACAGTGAAGAAGATTCACTGTGGAATCTACAGATAAAAGGATTTTTATCCAGACATTCACAGCTTTCTCTGTGCACTCACACACATTCACACACTCTCTCCTTCATACAGATGAACGCATGATGTGGGAAAACGGAGAATGGGCTTTTGAGGAAATCAATAACATCCCCTCTTTATGTCCTCACATCAACTGGTATGCTCCCAGACATTCGATTCCTTTTTGGAGCGGTCACCCTTGCAAATTGACAGAACAAACTCACACACCCACACAGATGCATATCAGATTTACCCCTGTCACCCCCNACCCACCCAACATTCATCAACCAAACACTTGCAAAGCCCACTGAAGTCACCGTAAGAACTGGATAAATGTCAAACATTATTGGCTTTTTTTTGGTGGTGTGTCATGTCTGTGTGAGGAAATTATTGTGAAAGACAGAGTGAGAAAGGATTAGTGTGTGTTTGTTTAAGAGTGTCAAAGAACCATTGGCTGTGTTCATGTGTGAGAAAAATAATGAGGGCAACTAGTTTTGTGTTTGTATATGAAACACAGAGAGAGAGAAAAAAAGTGTGAGTTTGTGTGTGAACATGTGCTTAAGTGCATTTGAGCGTGTGTTTGTGTGTTTGTGTTTGGCAGGCAGTGAGAAGTGCAAAATTAAATCATTTTTGTGTCCTGCCCTGTGTAGTTTCCTGTCTGGTGAAATAAAAGTTTTTCCATTTCGGTGACTTATCGTTTGTAAGGTGTTCCCTGTACCGTTAAGAAGTTATTATCTTTCTACGTATTTAGCAAAAGCAACATTTGATTTGATTAAAACCACTTCTAACACCCAGGAAAAACAAATAAATAAATAAAGGCAGCAATAACACTTTTCCAAGGTATTAATTATAGCCTAGAACCTTGATAGCCTAACCTTTCAAACTTTCATAAAGTTTAACAGAAGAACCGCGAGGCAGACTTAACTCCAGCACTGTTTGGTCTAAATTTGTCTGTTGTTTAGCTGAATTCATTCATGGAATATTAATGTAGAATGTTAAAGAAAAACACAAGATATTCAACCATATAATATTTCTTTAGAACAGTTAAAAGGCTTGAACTGTGCTGTGATTTTTACCATCTCCTTGTTGCTGTGTCCTCAAAGAATAACTACAACAAACCCTAATTTTTTTTTCTTTTAGTGATTATTCTTTTTTTTTGTTTGTTTGTTTTTGAATATATATTTCATGATATAGATTACAGAACAATAATATGTTATTTTTGGTGGTATTTTGTGGCTGCATAATGAGTAAAAGTCCCATTTATCTACTAGCTAGCCTGTGTTCAACTCATATCAGATATCTCCTTCTTTAATTAGTTTTTCTAAATTGCCAAAACACAGTTTTCTGTCTGCATTTGAACATAAATGGGAATTTAATAATGTACAGGACTTCCATGCATTCTCTGTACCTGCCTATCGTAGCTTGAGCCTAACCCATACGTCTCTGGACTACAGGACAGCAAAACTTTAACAACTCCTCCTTTAAACCAACATAAAGCAATTAGCATTTTGCTAACATATGGGATATGTTGGGATATGTTATACATATCCCAACATATCATACATACATACAGGATATGTTGTTTAACAAGATATCCCGTGAGGTTTAAACAGCATGCCAAGGCTAAGACTCATGGGATATGTTACTGTTGAAAGCTAGCAAAAAAAAAAAAAAAAAAAAAATCACTGTTTAACTTTGGATAACATGACAGTAGTACTTTTTTCTTACAATATGGACAGAAAACCCCATAAACACGTTTCAGCCTTTCAGAAAGATCAAAGAAAGAAGCAGTCGGTGAGAAAACGTGTTCTTTTGCAGACAGGCTGCAGAGAGACGGCACGACTTCGCTGAGCCAACTAGCTCATATGTTTTCTCTTTTATCTGACTAATCACAGAAAATGTAGCTATTGTCCATTTGTTATGTTTTGTAAGGTACGTGCCAAAAAAGTTGTGTTTGTACATTTGTCAGGCGAGTTGTTAGTTTAAATTGCTTTTGGCTGTAGGCGGACGTGGGAGTCGCGTTTCAGAATCCACCATACAGCTGAAAACAAAATGAACATGATTGTAAGTAGAACAATGGCTGCCAACAACGACGGGATTGGAAAAGGTTGGTTTGCTTTTATCAACACATAATTTTAAAAATGGCAGACTGCTTTTCATACCCAGAAAGACATAACATGAAAGAGCAAAAAAGATGACACGTGAATGCAGATCACAACAGTTGTTGCACAGGATGGGACATAAAAGACAAGTCAAGTAAAAGAAGAGGCATGTCAGCGCATTGAGGGACTGGATATTAAACACATAAACCAAAAAAAAAAAAAAAAANCAAAAAAAAAAAAAAAAATAAGGCTAGCTGGAGCCAAGCTTTAGCACTGGTTATACTCAGATGACTAAATAGATCATTATCAAAATGTTTTCATTGAATGGACCAATCAGTGATGATGCCAACATAAAGAACGCTGATTATTCTGTAGATAAACGTTGTGTTGTAAAATGTATTATGATTACTAGGCACTGGAAACTAGACAGACATAAACTTAAAATAAACATAAAATGAGAATATGAAATTATTATAATTAGTACATTGTTTTGAGACTTTAAACTGATTTACACCCAGATTTTATTTCTCCACACACCCAAAAGTTACAGAGTTTTGTGCTCTGAGAAGACAATTTTCAGTTCATTCAGCACTGAGAGCTTCTACTAGTAAAAGGTGATGGTGATTATTGGTTCTTTCCTCTGAATTTAATCTGTTTTTATTATTTAAAATATCCACTTGAAAGAGAGAAAGACTCTAGACATGCCGTGCTTGTTTGTGCTCTTGGTTGCTATCAAGAAATAATTAAAAGCATCATGGATAACATTGATTCAGCAGAACCAAACTCAGGTCCACATGTCTGGCGTGTTTCATCACCACTATCAGACTTTGACGTGAAGTGAGCTGAGGACATAAGGGAAGTGAATTATCATGCTATCTGCTACGAGCATCATAACTCAGACCTTCTGGTGCTGCCTTGCATGTGTTTGTAGGAATTCAGGAGGTGCTGTGATTTCACCTCCTTTCTCCTCCAGCATTTCAAGTGCCTCCTCTCCTCGCTGTGGGAAACATGTGAGCGTAGGGGGAGAATCAGCCAAGGTTAAAGGAAAGGTGTGTGTAGGTGCAGGTACAATTGTGAGCAACATTTTAAGAAGTCACATCATATCTGGTACTGAGCTTTACTCTTCACATGCCTGAAAGACAGACACACACACAAGCATGTCTGCCACTAACAACACCTCCATACGACCCCTCCTTCATCTTCTTCCTCTCTGTTTCCAATTTCTCCAGCTTCTCTCGCTTTCAGCAGCATGTGTCAGGCTTGGCAAGAAGCCCGTATTCTAGATTTAATGTAAGAGTGTGACAGTTTATCATGCGGAGAGATACTGCATCAGTTTGATCAAGCAGAAGTCCAATTACATGTCAGAACGAGCGTTAGGACTGCACACGCACACACTTCATGTTTGATTTATTAATGCTGTCCTGTTCTATCATTCCAATAACCGTCTACTCACACTTTGCTTTACATTTACTTCATATACCATGTTCAGGTAAAGTTGTTTATGGTTAGATCTACTTCAGGCACAATTTGTTTTTATTTGCGTTAAAAAAAATGCACATTCCTAAGATAATATCATAAAGCAGGGATGCAAGAGTGTCATATCACACTCAGCTGGGATGTTGTTTTTGCACAGTTTGTCCAAATGCTCATTTTGGTGTTTCATCATATTTGTATATGGTTCACTGTAAATTTGCAGACATACTTAAAAAAAAAAAAAAATCCTTCAGCTGGATCTCTGGAAAGATTTTCTTGACTGTCTTCACCAGCACCAGTCATAATCAATGTTACATGATTTAAACATTAACTTGGAGCCTTTTGTGGTTGCCAGTGACAGAAACCGTCTTTGCTGCTTCAGAGAAACCGTTTTACCATTTTAATAAGCGAAGCAGCAGTTTGGCTGACGCGAGATCACACGCAGACATGAATGTGGTGTTAGCAGCCAAAGACACCCCAGCTCCTTTTCACTTAACGCTAACAGAATCTCCTGTTAGCAGATCGTGTCACTGCTACATGTGTTCAGCTTCAACTTCTACATGACATTACCACCTGTGGGAGCCAACTGGCATGCAAATACTTTTTCCCTTTTTTTTCTTTGAGACCATCTGATTATGATGATTAAACTGGCAAAATAAACTGCAATGAAAGCCAGAAGGAGCTACAGTGACAATGAAATACCCTGTAAAATCGTAATGACACTATGAAAAAATAGCATAAGCTCACTGTTGAGTAGCAACAACATTTGAAATTATATGATAAAGAGAAAAAAAGGCAAAGCTGGGTAAAGTCATATCTAAATCCAATAAAGATGATGAGCTACTATAGGGATAATTTAACATGTTATATTCAATTTTTATTACAATGAAATATAAATATGTTAAAGTCAGTGTAAAATCACACTTTTCTCGACCTTATGGTAATGTAATATTACAAAGTAAAATTATAAATTATATAGATTTTAATGTTACAAAACTAGCATTTATTACCAGCATTACACTTTCCCCTACCAGACAAGCCAAACCAACAGGGTTTCAAAGTTATTTATTAAGTGTGGGCTCTTTGTATCTGTATAATAGGCTGCATCTCCTGCTACCTTCATCACACAGAAATACAATAATCTCTAAGAAATTTCATGCTGAATTATTATTGCTTCCACAGGCGGAAATTGAATTTGTTAAATATGTCGCTTTAGAAAAGAGAAATGAGCTAATGTGAGGTGTAGCAGATGTTTATTTTATAATAATGAAGCCATTGTTTCTCCTGAGATTGCTGTCTGACATCTTTTTGTTGAGGTAAATGTGATTTGTTTTGTCCAAACGCTGGTGGGTGAATGATGAATTGAAGCTTTTTAGATGTGAAATAATATTAAGCTGTGATAAATTCATAAACTCAGTAGCTTGGCTGGTACACACAGTTCATTATATTTAATTAGCTACACCTCTCTAGTCTGATAGTGCTATAGCTGCTGCTCGAAAACTCAAACTAAACTGAAATGCACAAGTAAAAAGAGAAACAAAGAGTTTGGTTTAGTTTTGATTCTTTTACTGCTTAATTTGATGTATTGATGAGAAAATGTCTTCCTGCTCATTTCAGGTGCCTCCATAAGTGCTCTTCACCATAACTTTGATTTATAGAAGCAAAAAGTGCAGAGGCATGGTGAGAGACAAATTATTCAGGATAGAATTTATTGTTTGCAACTGCACTGAAACGCTTATCAGGCTTTACTCGCGTGGTTGCTGCAGAAAAAATGGAGATGGAGTCTGAGATGATGGTATGAGAGAATCAGAAAACAGAAAGAGGCAGAAAGCTGCCGGTGATAAGTTTCCTTCCCTTTTACCTACAAATTGCTGTAGCTGTAAATTAAATGAAGTCTTACAGCTTTGTTTAGGAAAAGGTACATAAAATAAATAATAAATGAGAGATAAGGAAGCATATACAAGATATTGAGGAGAATTATTAAAGGAGAGAGGGGTAAAAAGCAGATGCTCGGAGAGGATGTTTAGAAAAGCTCCTTTAAAATGGCTCAATAACTCTTTATCCCATTTGTATTTATCACTAAGCCACCTTTAATCGCTGACAGTGTTAAAAATAGTCGTGGAAGATGAGCTCACCAAAACTGATTACTTGGAAACTGATCTGTCAGTTTAGTTTCTTTAAATGGGCGCTTATTTGATTTAAAATAAACCTTTGATGTGTATGATTGAAAAAAAAACCAAAAAAACTCCAACAAACCTCGTCTCTGATTCAAGACAAAATGGAAGCTGAATGTCACCACAATTCCACAGGCTGAGTTGTGTCTGAAAGGCTCTCCACCGGAATCACGGCGAGGTTTGGTGCAGAAGCAAAACGTGGTGTGGAGTGTGAAACTCTGATCAAGACTACTCGACAAATTTGATACCGCAGAGCCACAGCAAACACTCCGACTTTTGTCTCACACTGAAACTTCACATGACTTCTCGAAAAGGATGAATATCTACAACAGGAACCGAACTGAACTACGTTTAAAGGTGATGTGTGATGATTTTAGATATTTTTCATATTGAGCAATATGGTAGTGATGCATCCAGGAAGAGAAACCTAAATGTCCTGAACTGCCCTAAAAGTTGTTTTTGATTAGTCCTTTACTTCCACAACATGCTAACATCAACATGTAACACTTTTGAATTTACCTGTTTACACACCTGGCTAGACATAAAATTCGAGGCTCGTCCAACTCCTTGGGAAGCATCCATGTTTCTAAGTATGTGGATGATGCAAGCTCAGACTTGATGCAGCTGAACAATCAGGACAGAATGGGCATTTTGAAGGGGACACTTAAAGAGACATGGCCTGTTTTCACTCAGTGTGCATGTGCTGCATTAAATAAGAGCAGAAAAGGATCAATGTGTTTTTTTGTACATTAAAACATGGCAAAGGTTTTAAAATACACCTCTAAGAACATGGAAATCTGAATGTGATGCACCCTTTAAGTTTATAGATGCAAGAAAAAAAAAAGAAAAAGGAAAAAACCCAACAGAAATAAATAGGGAGGAAAAAATAATTTGAACTACAAAAATTGATAGTGAGGAAGCAAGTGCTGCGAGCTGTTTAACTCTGATTTTGGCTACCAAAATGTGAATGCTGTTTCCTAAGTGAGCAGCAACAAAAATGAAAAGAGAGTGTGTGGGATCAGAGCAGACAGTGATCAACAACCTGTGGTCTACAAAAATGACAACAGGTTCCTGAAGTACCAGAGGTTATAGTAAACACTCAGATCTCAACTGCCATCCATTTAATAAAACTAAAAGAAACCATGTGAGCAAATGATGGTTGGACAGAAAAGCGTCACAGAATCCCAGTGATGTGATTAGTTTGATCCCCCCCCCACATCCTCTGTGTAAATATTTAAGGCCCACTTGTGGAAAGATTTCTAGGACAGTTTTGGTATGGATGGAAATAGATAACAGATGGACACACACAAACTATATATCACTGAGCAAGCTGTTAGGTCAGCAGCACCGCGAGGGGATAGCTGGGTATCTAGGCAACACGCTGGCTATTTTTTCCCCATCATTAAAACGTACATTTGACAAATTCTTTCTCTCATACTGGGAAATAGGGCTGGGTGATATGGCCTAAAAATAAAATCTTGATTTTTTTTTCACACTTATGGACAATTCTCTTGGTTTTAATCTTGGTTTTTCTTGTTTTTCTCTAAACTAACCAAAAAAAAAAAAAAAAAAAAAANTAAATAAAATTATAGGGCTTTCTAAAAAAAAAAAAAACTTGCAAATTAAAAAGGTTTTTATCACAATTTGCAGGTTTGTTGCAAGGAACACAAGCCTGCCTGCTGCCTCTGGCATGTTATATTCCCACCCATACTGAAGACTATTTTATCATATGCGATGACACTGGAAAATGATGCAGCTAATGTCATTTGCTTTTTTGCTGGTGCTTTGTGACTGCAGCATCTGCATCTTGCAGCATTGCAATGCTGCCACTCAGCTGCGTGATTCTGTTGCAGATGCTGAAAAACATTTGTAGCACTTTAAAAGCGCACTAAAAATAGCAGCACTACTTTAAGTAACTATAGCTCCTACAAACTTTACATACCATGTTGGTTTGCTCGATGTTGTGAAGCGCAAAAGCGAACAACTTCCAAATCACTGACAAGACATTTCCTTTTTGCAAAATGAGCTCATCTTCAGTGAAGTGTTTCTTGCCATCTTGATAGCATGTCTGACCTGCTGAAAGCTTCGTGGGCGTGGTTTCAAGGAATGTGACCCGCTGCCGCATTTCCCGTTAAAAACAGTTAGATAATAGTTTAAAAAAACAAACAAACTCAATTTGATGATTCAGCTGTTTTATACATCGTGCCAAAACGTAAAATTGAATTCATTAATCAATTAAATTGATTTATCACTCAGCCCTACTAGGAAACACATGATTTTAAAACCAGGGAGTATCACGGTTGTCCAGTACTCCTCAGCTCCCAGGACAGAACGCTGTGCTAACCCCTGAGAATACACCCTAGATTGATGGCTGGCCTTTGGATGGTAGACAGTAAGCAAGGCCAAGCAAGTTGGAGGAAGATAAGATGGGATGACTGGATGTAAAAAATGATGGGAGAGTCCTTGTGTCTGCTCGATGTGGAGGCATGGCTCTGTGAGGACGCACAGCGCTTCCTGCTGGGACTGACTCAGCTAATCTGAGCTGATTAAACCACACAGGAATAAACAAAAGGCCAGAGCATCACATGCTGTCAAAGTAGGTCTGAATATCACCTGTTCAAACACAGGAGCGAACTTCTTGATGATAAATCAGCTTTAAAGTATCACCAGGGTATAAATAATGCCGTCTGCTGGGCCAGCCAAAGCTGGCTCTGGAAACATGCCCGTCTGCATTTCCACGTGAGCCGGAGGTTCAGCTAGTTTTACTGTGAGATCATGCAGGCTTTCTTAAAATGCTGAAATACTAAAAAAGTCCTGTAACACACACACATTTTTCTACAAGATAATAAAGTAAATCTGTTCTCTAATAATCATCGTTTTGAAATGTTATGAATTTCTAAAATGTTATTATGACAACTTTAGAGGTCTAAATTCTCAAGGAGAGAGAAAATGAATGAATTAGAACCATGAAATGAAAATGTCTCCTGGTATTTTGTTAATGCTGTTCTTGAGTCAGTGAATATAACAGCACAATAAGCCTAAAGTCTGAAGTCATCAGTGTAACAAGTGGTGCTTAAAGTGGACAAAAGGTACTCTTGTCGTGCTCTACAAGGACAAAGTTTTGGGTCTGGTGCTGTAATTCACTATGTTTCAGGATTTCACCAGTATCAGTATCAGGGTTTGAAATAGGAAGAACCACAGAAAATACCACAATGACAATGTTTGCTCAGATCTTACCTGAGTTATTATATTTCCTGGCTGATAAAGGCCAAAGTATCACAGCTGATTTTTTTTTATCCCTCACATCTTAAAACAGCTTTATTTAAAGCAAATCCAGGAGGACCTTCTGACAGCTTATCTATACCACCCATTTCAGGTGTGTTTTCAGTCTGACAGGAATACTGAGAAGCATTTCCACATTAATCAACGTCTGCACCAGCCTCATAATGGCTTGCACTTCTCACTTGCACTTGAGCTGACATAACTGTGACCCCCTACTTTTTTTTTTTTTTTTNCTTTTTTTTTTTTTTTTACACTCAGATCTATTTTTTCAGGCATTTGTGCAGACGTGTGATTTGGGCTGTGAAGGTTCTGAGTGCACAGCAGTTGTACAGATGTAGACACTGATGGAGGAGATGTTGATGCGCTGCTTTCGTTACTCAGCCTGCATAGACTAGATGTGTGTGAAACTATTACCAAAGCGATGCATCAGAGGACGCTGACTCACTGCTGCGTTAACTACAACTGAATTAAATAACATAAATAATAAAATGTCCATTCCTAAGCACTCAGTGTGGGATAAAGTTTCCGATAAAAATCAGAGAAAGTTACATTACACTTGTATATTTTATTCATCGTCCTTTGATCTTTCTGATTTACAACTTGTTATATTCACTCTGTTATGCTTGACTTTAATGGGCATTTCTACTTCCTTTGCCTTCAGCTAGGATGTATTTTAATTCCATGTTAATATTCCGAACAAGCAAAATAAAGAGTTTGAGAGAGAGAGAGAGAAGCAGTAGAGCTAGAGAGAGGAGCGCAATAAATAGAAGAGAAGAAGAAAAATGTATGGAAGAAGCGTGTGTTTTAGGATGGAGAGACTTAGTATGTTTGTTGTAACTTGTAACAGTGATAAACTAATTTGATGATTTTAATTTTTCAACTTTTAACGGGGACACTGTCCTCTTGATTTGAGGAAATTCTACACCCCCTTCAGAACAGACGGAGTTGCAGGCATTCTCCAAATAAACACAATACATCATTAGGCATCAACGGGACCATTTTGAGTGCATTTTTTTTTTTTAGATGTTTTATTGAATCTGCTTCAGCTTTTGGTGTTATTTATCACTGTTAGAACCAAATCTAGTTACTTCTAAATCTATTCATTTGTTAAACAGACATTTGCCCACATAATGCAATATGGAAGCTGCTGTTGTGTGTTTTATTCATGTGATCTGTATTTCTTTTCAATCATGCCTTCTTAGATAATCTTATATGAAAGATTGGTTGCTGTATATCAACTAGTGTTACTTATATTAGAGTTTAGATTGGGTTGTTTTGTACAGTGAGTATTTATATGTTGTCTTGTATGTTTATTTATTTATTGTTCTTTGCCATTGGCAGCAACTACGTCATNATTTATATGTTGTCTTGTATGTTTATTTATTTATTGTTCTTTGCCATTGGCAGCAACTACGTCATGACTTTCTCTTCTGAGATAATAAAGTTGTCTTGTATCTTATATCTTGTGGATCAAAAAAAGGTGAGTGTACCTGTGTCTCCCCAAACTGGCAGGTACTCATCCTGCTGGATGTCCAGCATGATCTCCAAACCGTTTCCTGTTCCTCCTTTCATGGTGGTACGGAGCGTCTTCCCCTCCTCTGCTGCATTGAACATGTAGCACTTCCCGTACCTGGTAAAAACCTGAGAGGAGACAGGAGATTAAGTAATGAGTCACTAACACACACACACACACACACACACACATACACACACACACACACTATGCAAAGTTAAGACAGATGCAGCAATACACTTGTTAATTACAAATCAATGGAGGTAATGCATTAACAGGTAACAATTCTTTTTAGCCAATGGCATAAATGTGTCCTTTCGATGAAAATGGTCTCAGGAACTAAATTTAGGAACTAACCCAAGAACTAAAAGTCCCTTAAGTGCAAATGTGTTAGTCTTTACAAACCGCTACAGGAAATTAGACGGGATAGGATTAAAAAGCATTGTCTTGGTTTGAGATGCAAGATAGAAAACTGTTTTCAACTATGATGTTTGAATCCATAAGGAGATGTTGCAGACATATAAAAAGAGGTTGAAAAGGCACTCATATCCTTCCAAAACATGAAAGATATGATGAATGTTTGTATTTTTTTTTTTTTTTNTTTTTTTTTTTTTTGTATAACTACATAATCATAATAAATAATTCACAAATAAAATTAAGCTTCTTGGTGCCTCTTTTCCCGTTCTCTCACTTTTTTTATTAGTTGAGTAGTCATATAAATAACTGCCATTTACATGTCAATAACACCAAAGGAAATCATCCCAATTCTGTCCTATTATTGATAATAACCAGTACTTGCTTGCAGTTTGAACAAATTGTACACAGGTAGCCATTTGAAGCTTCAGTTGTGTTTTACATGTTACTGATTGACAGGAAGTAGGGACATTTTGTAGAGGAACTACAGAAACTACAGCTCAGGAACCAAAATGTTAGCCAGGCTCTTGTGGTCTAAATGGAGATAAATTACTAGTCTTTCCAAAAAAAAAAAAAAAAAANAAAAAAAAAAAAAAAAAAAGTTCCTGAGTTCCTGGAACCCCGAAAGTGCACTTAAAAATGGCCTTTAGAAAGAAAAAGCCTGTACTTTTCCAATATTGAAAAAGAGATCCATTTTTTTATACTTATCAGCTTTCACAAATTTCATATTACATTTTTATTACTACGCATCACAAAACAATAACGCCACTCCATCAACAAAACATCCACTATCTGTTGCAAATAAAGAGGCATCAGTGTGTTTTCTCCTTCTTGCATTAAAAGCCATTTAGATTAGAAGTGTTGCAGGAACAAATTCTGTTATTTTCAGAGTAATGGATTACAATAAAGCGCCACATTACTTTCACATGCCTGTGTGTAAACAATATAGATTTCTTCCTCCAATAATCACTACAGCCACCAAATGGCTTTGAGGCATTTATGAATTATAGATTGAGTTAAAATTGCAGAGTGCAGGTTAGTTGGTGAGACGTGTGTGCATGTAAATGAGACTTAATTGTGAGGTCCCCACTCATGACCAGTAATCACCATAGCAGCCAACCAGTTCAGTGCAATGTTGACTGATTGAAAGAGTGAAAGGAAGTGACTGATGGAAACGATTTATTAAACCCAAGAACAGCAACGTTCTCTGGACAGTATCATGCACTTTAAACATAAATATGTTTCTAGTTGTTTTGTAAGGTCCCAATGAATGATTTATTTCCCACTGAGACCGCCATGTATCTCATGTTGTTATCTCCGCTATCACTTCATTTGAATCTGTACCGTGCAGCACTTTATGTAATTCACCTCGCTTTCTGCACTTCTCTTCTACCTGTCTTCTTGATTTGTCTTCACTTAGCGGCTTCCATTTCCCAGAATGTAGATGAGGATATCAGTGAAAATTGTGATAATAATAGTGCAAGACTGAGAGGCTTGCTTGCCATGATGATATATATTGTGGTTGGGTTTTAGTCTGCTCAGGCTTCTGTTGCTGGAGATTAATGCATCTTTACTGATGAATTTCTTCCTGTATGATTTCTCATTTTAGCGCAAAAAAGCCGAGCCAAGAAAGAAATGAAAGAAACGTCTTTGATTTACCCTTTGCTACATCCCTCACCTGAATATTGACTGTCCAATCACAGGGTTTCTGTCTTTGTTGTTGTTTTTTGTTTTCTTTTTTTTTTGCTGTTGTTTTTTGTCCTAAACCAAAAACAAGAACAGAAAATGCAAGGAATGGATGAAAAAAGTGTGGGCCTCATTACCAACTAAACCCATCCAAAACCGCAAAAATGTTTTTCAAAGATAAGAATCAGAAGGTAAGAATCATAACATTAATATAAAGGCATAAGGGTAGCCTGGTATTTCCTGCTTTTACTGTTAACACACTAAAAGGAAGTGAAATTACAGGTAACTTTAGAAAGACAAAAGAAAGCAAACCCAGTACTTTGTACATAGGAGAGCTACGTCTGGCCACTCTGACACTAACCCTCTGGTATTATTAATGCTGGATTCATGTGTTGATGGTAGAAAAACAGCAACCACAGCGGCCAATGGTGACGATAACGGTAGATGCTGAATTGTTGCCAAGGTAATTGGCGGGATGTAAATTCAGTATTAGAGGATGCAGTAGTGTTTTAGCATTTTGCACAATGTTTTCACAGGAAAGCTCTGGCTCCGACTGTTTCATATGCACGTTTAAAGAACCGACAGAAAAGGCAGAACGTGGTTTCATCCCATTTTACAGGAGCACACATTGCTGAGAGAATTCAATCAGCTAATTCAAGACGTGGGGATGGGTGAAGAGATTCAGGGGAAATGTCAGACTCAGTTTGATCACCTGCTTGATTTAATTCAGCATAATTTCTAATTATCATAATTTGTCAAGCAAAACTAGGTTCATTTCCACGAGTCTTTCATGCTCCATCTTTGACCCAAGAATAAATCAACATCTGGTTCGTAATTTCTGCTGCGGCAAGCGGAAAAAGCTGGAAAATTTGTAAGTTTTGATGGCATGTTCCATCTGGGCGTGTAGTGTGCGGCTCTCACAGCCAGCGATGATGGAGTTTTCTGTCCTCTCATTGAAAAGAATGGAACATGCGGTTTTCCGTCCACTGCACGCCAACATGTGAATCCAGCATAAGAATGGAGTCTCAAGCGAAGGCTGACTAACTCCTACCAAAAGATTAGTGACCTTGTGTGAAATTATTGTAATTTACATTTCTTGTCAGAAAGATGCAGGCTATATCTGATACAGTAGACTCATATTAAAGAATTTAATGTGGTAAATCTGCCACGGCTGCGCTGAAATCTCCATGCTGACAGATGCAGCAACAGTTGGGGGTTTAGGTGGTTGAGTGATCAACCTGTTCATCCTACCTCTCTCCCAATCAAAGCTGAGACAGGCTCAGCACCATGCAACCATGTACGTAATAAGTGGGTAAAGTGGGTGGATGGATGGATGGATGGATGGGAAAAAAAAAGATCATCAAACAACAGATCCAGGAAGGAAATTTGCAACGCCAATAGCTGTTTTTGCAGTGCTGAAGTGTTTCAAGATGGATTTTCCATTTCACGCCCATAAGCTGGCCCTCCTTCTTTAGTAGCCACCTCATGGATGATTTAATGAAGCGACTGATCGCCCCGGCTAATGTCATTGTCACAGAGGTGGTGTGGACTGAAAGAATATGAAGTACCACATTACAGGTTCATTCACCTCTGCAACGGATCTGCTCCTGACACAGATGCGTATCTGCACAAAACAAATGACACAATAGAAACTGCCAGAGTGCAGTACAGCAGATAAATATTCATGGCTCTATCACTCCTTGTTTGCAGGTACAAGCTGTGGCTGTTTTTTTTTTTTTTTTTTNGTTTTTTTTTTTTTCCAGTGGATTATTCCACACAAACAAACATCACAGCAGAGAAAAGGAACGCCAGAGACATCCCATATGGTGGCAGGTGCCATCCAAAAACCAACTCTCATTTCTCAACGTCATGGGATTCGGCTGAAGCCCGACAGCTGAAAGCCGAACCCAGTTTCATTAGCAGCTACAATATGTTGACAAGGTGCTAAGCAGCGTCACTTTACCTTGACTTCACCTGAATAAAAAAGTGCTTCCTAATGATGTTTCAGATGAGCTTTGTTAAGCAGCCATCCAAACCCTCCAAGTGTCCCATTTAACCCTCACTGGTTAATTGGCCGCATAGCATTAAACTTAATTACCCAGTAGTCATTTCCTCTTTCTTTACATATTTGTGTATGAGTGTGTTCCTGGGTTGCAGGGCGAGTTTTCCTGTATTAATTTTCTTGCTTTCTGTGCAATTGTTTTCCTAGTGTGTCTGCTGTCAACATCTCTCTCTCTCTCGCTCTCTCTCTCTCTCTCTTTTTCTGTCACTCTTGGCTTTCATATATGGGAAAGAATTGCTTTCTCGGGAAACTGCAAGACCCCTCTTTCATCCCTTTTGTCAGGACAGATGATGTTTGACAGACAGGACCAGGACCGGGTCAACATCCCATTAGACCTCAGTCAGAGAGAGAGAGAGAGAGAGAGAGAGAGAGAGAGAGAGAGAGAGAGAGAGAGAGAAAGACTCTTCTTCAGGCTCTGATTAACGAAGACACTAACAAAACCATGACAGCAGGGTTCTGTTCCATTTTGTAAATGGCTGCCGCTGACCCATCTCTTTCCTTTTCACAAGCTGTCTCCCTCTCTTTCTCACTTTCTTCCTGATCTGCTGGTTCAGGGGGAGCTGTCAGATGGGAGAGGGTAATGAAAAGTTGAACCTATAAAGAAATGTAGGGTGGTGCAGAAAACACTGCTGTCTAAAAATTGTGTAATAGCATAAAGAAACTTGTCAAGTCTCAGTTAAGATGTGCATTTCTGTGGTGAAAAGGCAGATATTTGTTAAGTTTGTCTGACTTTGATATCTGGCCACAAAGAAAAAGTTGCCAATAAGACTTGTTTTATGTTTGACGCGACTCCGAGGGCGCACAGGCAAATTGATGTCACACAGAAAGCCATTTCTCCAGTACCGAGCACATCCCAGATTTTGTAACAATGTGGACATTTAAAAAATGGAGGAGCTGCTGGTAGCAGAGGTTCATAAATACAAACATCTGTACGACCCCTCAATGAAATCTGTCATGGAAAAATTTAAGAGAGACATATGAAAGCTAAAAAGTGAGCGACATTTTGCAGCAGCAGTAAACACAACAGCTTCTCCTCATCATAGACGACGCCATTAATAAACAACAGACTGTTGTCTCTTGTTGCGACTATTAACGTTGGCAAATTAAATATTTTACTGGTGATTGAGGCAGGGTTGGAAGTATCAGAGCAGCCAAGCTTACATGTCGCCAATATTACATTAGCTTACTCTAATCCTGGCTACAGGTCTGTACGCGGATCTGCAAGTGAGAGAAGGTGCAGCTCAGCAGCCAATTAAAATGGCGTTTGACCAACCCAATGCATCTCATTAGTATTCACAACATCAAGTGTGAATGTCTGAAAGCACAAAGCTGCAAAACATGAAGTGACCTCGCCTGGTCACAGCATAATGCCTCCACAGAGCGGAAGTCAAAGATGCCATGGCCATTAGCGTGCATTCCTGTTAAGATGAAAGGTCAGTTGCTGGTGCCAAACACCTACAGATCCGAATCTAAAACAAGCCTCCTCATGCTTCATGTAAGAAAAGAAACGCGGGAGCAGGAATGGAGGGAAAAACTCTGATCATGAGCAGAAACAGTTATAACATCTGTGTCTCTGAATATCTCTCTGCATCTGGTTGCTTGGCTCCTTTTGTCGGACTCTCACAGATCCTTACCATTTTGAATTGATCTCGCTTTCTTTCATACAATGCATTGCCGTTTTGTTATCGCTGCTTTGCAAATGGCTTGCTGTAGAAATGCTGCCAAAAAGCTGACACCCAGAATTTCTTTATTTGATGCTTCCGTTCCCATTGGTCCTCTGTTTATCTCCTTCTGTCCATGAAGCATCTGTCCATTCAGTCTAAGCCATCAAAGAAGCTTGAAGTGAACATAATAGCAAAGCCATATCTTTGAAAAGAAAGAGATTTGGAGTTAGCCCCTCTCCAATATCTTGGATCATCCAACATTTTCTATCAAACTGAAAAAATTCTATAAGAAAACAAACAGATAATCAGCTATTTATATTTGTAATCCTATAGCATGACAGTGATTTATATTGGAAATAGCCTCCTGAAAGATATATTCTGTATGCTAACTTTGCTCCTTCTATCCATCAAATGTGGTATTCATGCATCATTATGAACCTCCAACATTCCCATCTACAAAACTACAATAAAAGGTGCTAAGATCTAAATTCATTTTTGCCGGATGACATTCCATTTTCGCTCCTCTTATATTTTCCCATTACAGAAGCAGGTAATAAGACACTTCTCATACTCATCCCATTTGCTTTGCCAGCAGGACGGGACTCCGAGCGAAAAGCATTGACAAGTAAATTGAAATGTTAAGCGTAACAGTCAGCCATTTTTATCCGTTCTCATAAAGTGCCTCCAAATTTCAAGGTTACATCACTTTCGCATAAGATGTTTACTGTGATATGATATTATTGTTTGATGAATCAATATCCATTATGAGAAAATTGCGCAAGCGTTTCGTGGTAAACCAAAGCTGTAAAGGAGGATGAGGGTTAGAGGAATGAAGAAAAGCAAGGCCTTTTATCCTCAGGGCTCAAGGAGAGAAGGAGCAAAGTTTATGAAAAAGGTCTTTTGAGTTGCAAGGTGTGCACTTTCTCTGCTGCATTCTCAGCAGGGTGGCAGCAGTTAAAGTGGTTGTACTGCTGTGGGGATAAATAATGCAGAGGACTGAGCTACATTAGTGCCAGGGTTGGCACACAAACAGGACACACACACACACTCACACACATGACGGCTTTATGCACACCACTCCTCTACCTGCACGGCAATTTTGTTTTATGTTCATCTTTAACAACGCCATGTATCAAACATTTCATGTCACATTAACCGAATGCCACCAGTTATGTGACATGCTGGAAATTTTATGGGAACATATTTATCATTGCACCCAAATGTAATTTTTACCGTCAATAATATTTTATTTTACAAGACAGCACAAAAGCAAGGGAAGTTTGTGACAGGATGAAAAGGATTGCAGTTGCTGCTGCCAGTGTGATATTTATGCTCCTGGGGAGCAATGAAAGGGAGGCTGAGAGATGAGGCAAAAAACTTCAAAGACAGCAATGGAGAAGGGGAGATAAAGAGAGGAGGGAGATGGAGAAAGTGAGAAATGAATCAAGAATCACAAGACAAACACCTCTCTTAGCTGAAAAAGTGAATTAAATCCCCATGGCAGAGCACTGACCAGGGTTACTATCTTCAACGTGGATTGTGTGTTAAAGAATTCGCTGGCCTAATGGAGTTTACAGCAGGAGGTTTGTGGAGATAGAGCGGCTTTCACCTCCGCTGGGAGGAGCACATCGATTAGCATGCTGCTTGTGGACTGCTAGTTTCTCCGGTCAGAAACGTCTCCCTTTCTGATTTCCTATCTGCTGAACTAGCTCAGTGGTCTGCATCCAAAATGAACCCTTCATCCGCATTACACTCCTCCTTTCATCTTTTGCCCTTTAAATTTCTTCTAAAATGACTTCAGCCTGATCTGGATTTGAAGAAAAAATTTTCCAGCTTTACAAGGTTTGTAAGTGTTTCGTTTCTATTTTCGGAGAGATCCATTTTAAAGAGAGTGGGTAGTGGGAGACTCAGCACAGCGTCTGACTGGCGTGATGCTGTGTAATCCATCATCATGTACAGAGACGCCTGCTTGGCCAATATGATAAGGCTAAAGTATTGCTTTAAAACCAAAAGTCACTTCAAGCGTGAAATAGTTTCCATTGGTTTAAAAGTTAAAAACAAAACAAGATACATGTCACAACTCTCCCTATTCAGCAGTCTGGATATTAAAAGTTTAACTGATAAATTCAGTTGTCCACAGCTTCCACGGCACCAAAAACAGAAAAAGTGTGTTTACTTTTAGTACCCCGTACCAGTACATTCGCTTCCCTATTAAAGTGTTTGTACTCCTAAAAGTCTTGAAGTTCAGTGTGCCATAAAGGCAGTCAAGAAAAGAAATACTTACTTTGGCTCAAACATCTTGTACTTCCTGCATACGAATTCTATTTCTCTGCCTCCCTTCAACTACCCTTTCTTCTCAGGCGCAGAAAAGTTAAAATATTAAAATGACATGTGCACTCTCCAAGCGTGTCAGTCATGTCAGCAAGCACAAGGCGTCCAGAAAGAGCTTAGAGTACCGCTGTCACCCAGGACTTATCAATCACGTCACACATACCCAGTCATTATTTTTAATAAGTCATCCTCCCTGATGGCCAACGGGGCTCTATCTCACCTGTCACTGTCTCGCTGTCCCTGCCAGAGCTGATGTAAGGCGAAATAATGGACCAAGGGCGGAGGACCTGTGGCAGCTCCTAATCACTGAGAGGAAACCGGCTCATCAGACTGGATGACACGTCTCGTCTTCCTCGCAACGGTATGTGGAAAGGATGTCAGCTCCGCACGGCTGCTCAAATGTGCTTAATGGACTGCCAAGCTCGTTGACACCATCAGGCTTGGTTTCATTCCCAATATGCTTTCTGCAAGAGGGCAATGACCTTTCAGAATTTCAAGAATAATCGAAGGGGTGCTTGTTGGTGATTTTATCTCCACACAGCTCATTTTTTTGGCAGCAAAAAAAAAAAAGAAAAAAAAAATCTGGAAACATTGTGGCGCTTTCTCAGATGCAATCCATACAGCAGCAAAGCCAGATTATCCATAGATCTTCACCAACCTGATTCAAAACAGAGAAGTCAAAAAACCTACGCATACCCAATATGCATAAATCAATTTTGAAACAAGAGACCCAACCCGAAAGATATAAAAGGACAGTCAGAACCTTTCCAAAATTAACCAGCTAGAGAGGATATTTAGGCCTGATCTAAAATGTGATGTGGTCAAGCTAATCAAACTCAAACAGAGAGAAAATGCCAACACTGGCAGCAGCACGATGCAGCAACTATTAACAAGCAGTTCTTGCTCGCTATTTCTCTTTAAAAAAGCACATTTTGATTAATGCATTTGATTAATGCACCATGTGATCAGAGCTGTTAAATCTGCTCAGATCCACAATTGCATCCTCACCCGGACATGATTTGACGGAAAATAATTTGGACCTGGCCTGACTTGGGTCCCAGGTCGAGTCTCGGTGAACCTGTGAAGAAGGTCGTGTAGGTGAGTATCCAAACGAAAACTACAACACTGATTAAAGCAAAACCATCAACATCTTCTGTCAAAGAACTATAGCAGGAGGAGCTCCACGTGCTTTCAACCCTGACAAGCATTTGCTACGGACTAAGTGAGTTGGTAAACAAACATGAACCTCAGCCCTCCCGTATACTGAATGACATCATTTGTACACTGTTCATGACCAGATTGCTCTCACTCCTCTCATTCACTCTGCTGTGCTGAATGCCTGCAAACACGTCTAGACAACTGGACAGAGATACGCTCCTGCTGAGTGTAACTGGGAACATTTGCTCCATCAAATTTCACCTTTTAAGAGTCCAAATGCAGGGTTTGAAGCAAAACCCTGCAGGTAGTTTTATGTGGAGGTGACTGTGTTACCTTGCAGAGGAGATGAACACATTTATGAAATCAACGAGCCCGCACTTGACAAAAACAGGGAGGTATTGAAAATGGTTTGAAAGATGTCTTGCTGGTCTAGCAACAGTTTTCTGTCATACAAGCATCAGAAATCTATATTCAGACAACTGTAGCTCCCCTGTTTGTCACTAGCGAGCAGATTTCAGGTGAATATGAGGAGTTGTTTCCTGACAAGTCAAGCAGTCTTCTCAGTTTCACAGTCTGCAGTGGCAGAGCAGTGATATAAATGTGTACATCCAAAAATTAAACCATTATTGTAGCGCCTGTGAAAAGTCTGAGAACGTCTGAAATTTCCTCTGTTTCATCTTAAAGGACCATATCTGTGATTTTTGCATGTTTGAGCCAAATAAATAACCAGCATGCACATTACATTACTGCCAACTATTTCCCAAAACATGCAACTGGAGCGGTAAATTTTAGAATTATTTGTCCTATCTTCCAAACTGCCATTGCTTTCAGTTCCTTCTAGTACGCTATAAAAATCAACACGTAGATACTTGAAACGTGCTTGAGATAAGTAATCCATCACAGCAAACAAGATGTCTATTCAATTTTTGGTTGATGTTAATTCATTTAACTGGTCCAGCACTGAGCTACACAGAAGAAAATGTATGGCTACACCAGAGAATATAATCCCAGGAAGACTGCTTTTACCAAGAAGTTAGAGCCCTGCATGGGCCCCAATTTTAGGCCTGTACCTGGTCCTATGCGTTCTGTCCAAACCCAACCCGAAGCCCTAGACAATGAAATTCTTTGCCCTGGCCCAACCTGAGGCCTGGTCTTTTTTTTTTTTTTTNTTTTTTTTTTTTTTTTGTAAGTGATGGTCAGAACTGGAAGTTCGGCTCTTTTCAAAGTAAAATTAGCAGCTGTCAGCTGCTGCTGCAGCATTCAGAAAACAGTGATGGCTGGCAGTTTCTGAGCGCCAACATATTAAAGCAGCGTGAGGAGGTGTGTTATGACTGTGGGTGGAGAGAGGAGGGGGAAAAAAAAAAGCCTGAGCCTGGCCTGGGTCCGAGCCAGTGTTGTGAACTTCAGCCCGAAGCCTGGCCCGATTTGTAAATTGCCTCAGGGCCTGACAGGTCTCAAAGCCTGTACAGGGCTCTACAAGAAATTAAACCAACCATACCTTGTACAATCATAAACATTGAATTTTAAGCTGGGTGTATCACCTGAACATTTGATTTTGAGAGATTAGAGGATTAGGTAAAATAACATGAAAACTAAAATATGGTTTTATGGTTTGGAAAATGGTTGGCAGTAACGTAACGTGCATGTGGTGTAGTCTGTGTTGGGCTCAAACATGTAAAATAATCAGTATGGTCCTTTAAGCATGGAACAGAGCTTGTAGACACAAACAGACACATAATTGGAAGTGGGAAAGAGTGTTCAGCTTTTATTTTCTCTACAAAAACTGGATAGTCTCACAATTACCAAATATTTTGGCATTAACAACAAGATGATCAGGTAGTATATCTTATTGGAAGGTCAAAAGCTAAATAAGATAACAGGAGTGTGCCATAAGAGGATAAATATTTGGTAAGATAGGAAGTCATTCAATATCCCTCAGTTTCCTCCTCGTAAAGTGACTCTCCCTTGTAATTTAAAATTTTGGCTTAGTTTCTGGAAGAATGAGGAAGAGTAATCCTCAGATAATAACACCATTTCATAAACTTACCTGACACTGCTTGCAGCCATTCTGCTGCTGCAGTGAGGCTGCTGCCTGATAAAATAACACAAAAAGAAATGAAATAACAAGTGGTACTACAGATTTCTAATGATTTTTGAGCCACAATTTAAACAATAATGAGTTTACGCAGCAGTAGGGAAGATGAGAGAAAGTGATTAAAAGTGTCGATGTGTGTCATGAAATTTGGCTTTATTTACGTTTGAATTAATCTACAAATATTTTTGCTGCAGTTAAGAAAGCAAAGCAGGAATAAGGGTGAAACACAAGCAGCATAATAATCAACTGAGCTATTGTCGTCTGAGAAGAAAGAATATCAAGTCAGATTTAACAACTTAACTTTGGAAATTTAAGTCAGTCTTTTGCCACAGCCATGTTAAACTAACAGGAAGAAGTGGGTAAATACGAAAGAGTACAAAAAGGAGTGGGAGGTTTTCCTGAAACTCATGTCTGAAGCCTGCTACTGTGTTAAAGTATAATTACTACAATGTTAGTAAAAATAATAATAAACCCCATGCCAACACCACCTATTTGCAATTTTGTTACTGAGCAATGGGGCATTTCCACACTTAATTAGCATCAACAATTACCATAAAAATAAAGCTGTCTCTCCTTTTATGAACATTCATAGCAGGAATGAGGGATGCTCACAACAGGACTCGCTGAATGAGGCAGTCTTATGTAAGATCCAACAGCAATAACATCCACTTAAACACTCCTCTCTCCACCCGCAGTCATAACACACCTCCTGAAGCTGCTTTAATATGTCCTATTTTCTTTAACACACTGCTAATAATCACGGTCTATATGATATAAAGGCTGCTCTCATTTACTGCAGAGCTCATTGAAACTTCAGCTTTCTATTGGGAAAATCATACCATTTATTTTTGCCATAGCAGCACAGCCTGATAAGTAACAACATGTCCCTGAAAATGGGTTTACCGCACATACCACGGACCCACACATTTTTCACGACACCATGGAAACAGCAGGCCCGTTCCTACTTCAGATTCACATGGCGTGAATCATTCTGTCTCACTCCAGAGGAAGAACAATTCAACTCTCTATGTTCAACAATTCAGAAACAA
Source organism: Lucifuga dentata (assembly GCA_014773175.1). Classification (NCBI taxonomy): domain Eukaryota; kingdom Metazoa; phylum Chordata; class Actinopteri; order Ophidiiformes; family Bythitidae; genus Lucifuga; species Lucifuga dentata. Next base: position 117,453 of record VXCM01001406.1, on the reverse strand, counting down.
CATTTTGGGGAGGATAACATGCCACGATGATGATACTTAAAGAGAGGCGTCTGGATAATCACAAGTCAAATCCGGCTTTCATAGCCACTCTGTCCTAGGGAACTCTTTGATATTCACATGGAAGATAAAAACAAAAGCATATTCAGAAGTTGCATCCTTGGCTCTGAGGTTCTCACTCTTGTAACCCCTCTGCTCATCACAGTGGGAATCTGTGTGTGGAGCAAAAAACAAAAGAAAAAAAAGAGCCCATGTTGTCTTGAGTGGCGTTGCGCTAAAGAAGCATTTCATGTAATTTGCATAGAAATGAAACAAAATTACAATGTGGTTGAGAGTCAGGTCTGCTGTTGAGACAATATTACAGCAGCAGCGGGATGACAAGTGACATGAACGGCTGATGTGTAATTGGGGAGCCATGCAGAAATGAATATCGCTGATCTTGCTTTTCCAATATGTCAAAACTATGCAGGATCTCTGTCCACTGAACCAGTGAGATCCATCACAGAGGAGATGTCAAGATAGCAGCCCCTGCTCGCTGTGAATTCATGGGTGGAGAAGGAAAAAAAAATCCGATAATGACTGCATTGTCTTATTCAGGAAAAGTGATGGGAAATAGATGAACAGTAATGCTGAGAATCATGGGGAGCAGATATACAAGAAGACATTTCCTCAGTGTGTCATATTCACATGCAGAGACAGGGAGTGTGGGTGGAGATACACAGATGTGAAATATGATTAAATTATTGTTGGCAGTCTCAATGCTCCGTGTGTGTGTGTGTGTGTGTGTGTGTGTGTGTGTGTAAAAGATCAAGCTAGGCAGAGACCATAAAAGCCTCAAATGCCCTTAAAACATCCAATCGTCTGCTATGTTGATAAAGGTGTGTGTGTGTGTGTGTGTGTGTGTGTGTGTGTGGGTGTGGGTGTTTGTCCTGTGCACAGATGGAGATGTTTATTGGTTGAATCTGGGGAAACAATTTCTAAAAACTAGATTGACTGAGCTTGTTCTAACTCACAACTAAAAAAAAAAAAAAAAAAAAAAAAAACAGCTTTAAAGGACCATTTTGAAAGATTAGGAGATTTGTCAAAATAACAGGGAAACTAAAATATGGTTTTATGTTTTGGAAAATGGTTGTCAGAAACATGACGTTTATGTGGGTAGTATTTACTAGGCTTAAATATGCATAATCACTGGTATGGTCCTTTAAGACCATATATGTGATCCATAAAATCACATGCTAACTACACGATAATAACTGAAGCTCAATCATTCATTAGTGTATCTCAATTCTGTGCTTTAGAGCTCTGCATTTTAAGAGAGGTACAGCAAATAATTTCTAACTATTTTCCAAGTGATTGAAATACAAACAAAAACCAAAAAAATAAAACATCACATGAATATTAGAAGCAATGAGAAACTTTAGTGTGTTAGTGGAACAGTGAAAAGAAAGAGAATTCATCCAGACAAGAGTCCCAGCTGCAGAGATGTAAAACTTTTTTTTTTTTTAATAGATATTAAGGCCGAGCAGTCTCTAGCTGCAGTTAGCCTTCCAAACAACATTCTAACTTTCTAAACTGTATAAAGCTCTAAAGCTCCATCTCCTCCTGATTCCTTTCATGGATGCCTTTCTGACAATCTCAGCTCGTGCCTCAGCCCGCACAAGTATGACTAGTAAACATTCAGAATGTGAGACGCTGAATCTCAGCGAGTCTCGATTTCCTCACAGAACAACACAACACAGAGGTTGATGTTTGAGAACAGACTAAAGCCTGCCCTTACATAAACTGACTAATCAGTTGAGTGGGCAGAAAGATAAAATTTGTTGGGATGAATATGATTAAAAGAAAAGAAATTAAAAAGCTGATGAACCAAGATTTCAGACTATGAATAGCTTGATAAATGAAATGCTGCATTAACGCTTCTTTCAATGCCAACAATAACAAATGTTTAATGAATGAGAGAACACAGTCGTCTGATGCCATCCGCCATTACCAACACATTAACTCTGGTGCTCTGTTCTAAGAATATCAGAACTGCCACACAGAAAGAAGTGAGGTCACCTTACTACACCAAGTGAGTGAAGTTGGCCCTCCAACTAAAGCAAAACTCCAGGAAAATAGTCTCAGTCATTTGTGTTAGTTTGTGCTGTTAAGCTGTTTTTTGTTTTTTTTTGTGCTGCTATCATTTTGTAGATATTAAAGAATATTTTACAGGTCACTCAGCCTCCCAATCTGCTCCAAACTGTCCCAAAATGGTTTTGTTTGTGCTTCGTTTGTGCTGTTAAAAGTTTCATTTGTGCTGCTACGTTTTTATTTTTTGTTTGTTTTTCTTAGATATTAATGTCACTGGCCCCCCAATCATCGCTAAATGACCTATAAAATATTCTTTAATATCTTAAAAAAAAAAAAAAAAAAANAAAAAAAAAAAAAAAAAAAATGACAGTAGCACAAACAAAAATTTTAATAGCACACCGGAGTTTTGCATTAATTGGGGGGCCAACTTCACTCGGGGTCATTCCTATGTTCCCAGGGTCCTATGTTCCCCAGCTCTATGGACCCTGGGAACATAGATACTCTCCCCTGCAGTCATTCCTATGTTCCTAGGGTCCTATGTTCCCCAGCTCTATATAGCACAATAGAACACATAATGGGTTAGGGTTAGGGTTATTCTGTTAACACACACTTCATATGTGTTAACAGAATATTGAGAATATTAAACTGGGGAACATATGACCCTGGGGACATAGATATGCTTCCCTTCATTCACATGGCTACACTTTATCCTGGTCATGTCAAGACAAAAATATGGAAGTGGATAAGTAGATATCAGGGAGATAACTGACCACCGCTACTTAAACCAGCTGTGTTTTTACACCCAGTATGAAAACCAGCGGCCCAGTCTAACCCCGCATGATTTATGAGGCCCTGTTGCATCAATAAATGTCACAAAACAAGTTCAAACACAGTTATAGCCACATAAAAGGGTCTGGATGGTCTTTAGGGCCTTGCAAAACAAGGTCTGTCTGGTCTTTATGGTCTTTGAGAACACTAATCTATCATGTAGTTTCATCTGGAATACATCATTACATCAAGTCTCTCTTGTGATATTATCAGCTGCTGGAGAGAAAAGGACAGGCTCCAGCATCTGTTTTTTATGAAACAATAAAAACCCAATCACTCCCATGAAATGCCAAAATCAGGGCAAGCATTCCCTTGGCTTCCTCCTCCACAGACAAAGCAAATGCCAGGCCTTCAGTCATTGGCTGCTGGCCTTTCCAAAAGCTGAGCGACGCTACAAAGAGCCAGAAACGTTGGTTGCAACTACAGAAAGAGGACAAAAAGGGAAAAATGGAAGGAACCAGAGAACAAAACAGCAAACAGTCTGTCACCTCCAGGAAATCACCTTCAGTAAACGACACGGTTATCACCATATATCATGCAACATTGCCTCACTCAAATCAAGGACAAACACTGTATTGGAATGAACTCTCTCTTACACATACACACACACACACACACACACAGGTTCATCAGTTCACCTCTTTTTCTCTTGGTGGCTGAGCCTGAGTCAGTGGCTGCTCCCAAAAAGATGTGAATGCTCAGGGGTGGAGAGAAAGTCCATCTGTTCATGGACAGGTCCATCTGCTTTACAGATTCTTCCTTTCTGTCTGCATTATCATCTAGGATGACCTGTTCCTGTCACTTCCTATCAAACATAAATCAGCTTTATGGAATTAACTGAACTAGCCTGCTGATAAATATGAAAAAAAGTTGTTTGTTGAGGTCCCAAAATTCTCATTACTGCTCCAATTAGAGATTTGCATGTTGCTATGTGAATGAGTATTTATTTTAAAATGCACAGAGAGGGTGAAAATATGCACTATACTGAGATGATGATGGCAACCTGTTTATTTGTTTTAATGCCAAACAATTATTAATCAATTATATCAGGCTTAAAAATGCTCTGTGGCTCCATCTGTGCATCAGATAACCTCACAAAGGGTCCCGACCCCAAAGTTCAAAACCTCTGCTACCAGATATTTCAAATCAATACGTCTACCTGGACCAATTAAAAAAATATGCAAGTAAGCACTCATAATCAAAGTTGATTGAATTACAAAGGAATGAAAAGCTGATTTATTGAGCAAAAAAGTTTTCAATCTTCAAATGAATAAATAGATAAATTTAAAAAAAAAATCTGTATAAGAACATACTTCCAGCCTGGCTTAATGAGCATTTATTTTCTTGAATATAACTGTAATGACAGTGATGAATATAAGAGATATAACTTAACTAGGGTCCACATAGCAAATTACTCATCTCAGATTATCTCTGATTTTACTTCCTTAAAAAAGTGACTATGAATAGTACAGAATTGTAAAAAAGTTGTTCTATTTTTTATTCAACCAATTCCTAAATTCTAGCAATGGTAACTCTTCTTATTATAGCAGAGCAACAGCATTTTGCAAGTTATCAATGAATGTGGAGGCACTGTATTTCTATTATATATGTGAATCCGGTGAATTGGTCACTGCAGCGTCTGACATCAGCATAGGATAACAATTGATATTTGCCCTCCGCTGTGCCTTTATCATCATCAGCAGGTGTGCCAGTAGGATTCCTCACAGAACCATTTATTATGCTCCTGCAAAGCTCAAGCAAACCAAGAAAAATGGCTGCCATAGCAAATAATAGAATGCATTCCCACAGGGGGAATAATGACAATAAATAAATAAATAATCTGACAGCCGCTGGCTGATATTGACATAGATATAGTTGCCTCATGCATGTGGGAAAGGCAACAGCACAGTGTGATGAATAATGTTTTATACTGAGAATGAGCATGATTAATGATCCTCCCACTATTGACACAGTATATGTGTGTGTGTGTGTAGGTTTTGGGTTTCTGCTGCTCGACTATGGTTGTTTGCCTATATTATGTGTAAAAAGTAAATGCTATAGATATATGGAGTGAGCATATGCGTGAACATTTAGCATGACGTGTACGGTACTGTGTGTGTGTGAGCGTGTGTACATTTTGCTCTTTAACGGGAAACAAAGCCACTGAAGAAATGAAGAGAAATTGATCAAGAGAAGGAGAAATGCAGCGATACAGCGCATAAACAAAGAGAGAAATAATGAGCTCATTCTGTGGACATGGCTCATGTTTGTGTGATATGAATATAATGAACCTATTTGGGGTTTTTCATTATGAATGAGTGATTTCTCTATCTGAGCTGAAAATTCTCTTTTAAATTATTATTCAATGCTTCACATTTCACTTAGAAGATGTGAAGGTTTCCCATTTCTAATGTCACACACCCACACACTTGTTTTTAATCTTTTAGATGTTGGCTCATGACTAACACCAATTACCTGACTGTATGAGAAAACTCACAGGCGAGTACAAGGTTTTGACAAAGACAATGTGCAAACAATCTGAGCTTCTACAATCCACTTTAAAGCAGATTCATCAGTTTAGAGATAAAGCTAAATGAAAAAGCTAAAACTAGAGACGGACGGCCACACACAACATATGGTGTGTTTCAAATGAGGATATACAATTGTAGTCATTTTGAACAGATGAAGTCACAGATATGTATATATATTGCCAGCATCACCTTCAGCTTCATTATGAAAAGACAGAGTAAGGTGTTTGCTATGGCTAGACAGAAAGAGAGAGAGAGAAAAAGAGAGAGAGAGAGAGAGAGAGAGAGAGAGAGAGAGACAGAGAGAGTCCCATGGAGGCAAACCAGGATGTGAGCTTCTCTAAAAGCTTTTCCACAGGCTTTCCTTCATTTATGCACAAAGAAACCACATGACACTAAATGTTCATGTTTTTCCAAATGCAGACCTGTGGGACGTGGTGCTGAAATCCTGAAGTGAAAAGAACTCCTAATCTATTTCTCACTTCTTCTGCTTGTGAGCCATTGGGGACAGACCTTGAGTTCATCTTGTTTTCTCCGTGGGGATGTGCACTAACGCGTGCTTTCAGACTCTGAGAAAAGTCACAAGAGACACTTAAGCCACCTTAGATGTTCAGTCTTAGCCAAATAGGAAATCTGACAAGGACTCATGAAAACTCCACCACCAGTTCCATTAATGTGGTGAAAGAATTTCTCCATGAGGGCGCAGAGCAAGACCAGATACTCATGCAATCCTGCAAACCCTATCAACACACATTTCTTATTATGAATCACAATTGCTGTTTTGCGTTCCTTTATGTCACACATATGAAGGAGCTTCATATTTCTGCAGTCAAATCCTGTAAGACGACTGTAGTTTAATATCTAATTTGCATAAACTTTCTCGTTTCGAAGAAAATGAAAGCAATCAGCACTGTAGAAAGCTCTTCACGCTCATTGTAACACAACATGCCAGCAATGCCCAAACCAATTACTGCACATTAATAACCACATCAAATGTAATGCCACAAATATAATCACTCTTTCTTATATCTGTTGGTTTTATGACTTCCTGCTTTATTTTACAGTATTATCTATATGGTACAGGTTGGTAAAAGAACACATACACATGTCCTGATGTACAGATAATAAACATGGCTTAAACATTAAAGATATGAATGTAGAAAGTGAATTATTTATTATGTAGGAGAAAAATAGAATGATTGGCTATTTTAATAAAGGTAGATATTCAGCCTTGTCTATTCAAATTCAGTTTTGCCATATGATCAAATTAATTTTATTCTCATTCTGCACATCCCTAACATCATTATCCTGTGTGTGCTTATGAAAGCTGCATTAAATCTCGTGTTTGTTGTTTATATTAAAGCTGAATGAGATATGAAATCCGTAACGAAATGAGAATAACAGCAACACATATATTCTGAAATTTTTGCGTTGTTTAACATTATATTTGCAGTTATCATGAATAAATGATTAGCATATAGCAGATGCTCCTCTTTTGTGCCAAGAAATATCATTTAATGGGACAGCGCATGTTAGATATTTTGGAGATAAAGCCAGAGAGGCCAGACTGAGATGGTTTGGACATGTACAGAGGAGGGATAGTGAACATATCGGTAGAAGGATGCTGAGGTTGGAACTGCCAGGCAGGAGGCCTAGAGGAAGACCAAAGAGGAGATTTATGGATGTAGTGAAAGAGGACATGAAGTTAGTTGGTGTGAGAGAAGAGGAGGCAGAGGATAGGGTTAGATGGAGGCAGATGATTCGCTGTGGTGACCCCTGAAGGGAAAGCTGAAAGGAAAAGAAGAAGAAGATATAGCAGATGCTCCTCTTTTGTGCCAAGAAATATCATTTAATGTAGTGAAACTAGCAACAGGTGGTAGAAACCGGTACTGTGGTGTAATATGACATCATTATTTCAAAATAGTCGGTAAATATTTTCCCTGAGCGAAAGTGAAAAATCTGTGCAAGGCAAATATTTACTGCATCTAAAAATTCACCCATCAGTCAGATTGAGGCTTTAGCAGAGAAAATCATTCCATTCACACTTACTGAAACCCTGTAGATTCACAGTACTTTCCAAATTCAAATTATTCTTCTGGTATTCTCACCTTTCTGCTCATATGGTGTGAATAATGCAAACTTAGAGTGGCATACTGGGCTTTTTGTTATCTCCTCGTTTTTATAGTGTAATACAGCAGTGTTATGCATGTTGAACTTTGTCAAGGTGTCAAAACTTGAGGTTCACGCCTGTGGAGTTGCTACCAGTAAGACAGTAAAAACATCATGTTTTCACTCAGAGGCGGCAGAGTATATTAAAGCATTTTAAAGGTTTCAAAATAGACACCTAAATCGGTATATCACGTATATCACCTTTAAACCCAACATAGATGACAAAAATGTTTCAAAGCCAGAGATCCTGGGCTGTGCTGATTTCTTTAGTTTTTGATTATCCTTTAATTCTGCAACGTGTTTACGTCAACATGTAACACATTTGACTTTACCTGCCTACACACCTGGTTAGACAAACCCACAAAAAACAAAGCCAGCTACTCCATTTTGACCAGCATCCATGTTTCACAGTCCACAGTCCAGATCAGGCCAATCAGAAGAGAGCTGGCTTTTTTAGGAGGAGGTCTTAAAGAGACAGTACCTAAAACTATCATGTTTTCACTCAGTGTGCACAGAGGCGGCGGAGTATATTAAAGCACTGCAAAGGTTTCAAAACAGACACCTAAATTGGTATATCATCTTTAAACCCAACAGAGATGACAAAAATGTTTCAAACCGTTACACTAAAAATACATCACAACTGCATTATCTGAAAAAAAAAAAACAAAGGATAATGTGACAGTTTATTTGTAATACTTTGACATTTTGATTCAAGTATGACTGCAAACCCTTTCCTGTAAGAGAACCATCTTTATATTTCATTTAAAACTGAGTCTCAGATCTCACCTCACTGAGATTCGCAAGGATCACTGATCCTCCAGCAGGATTTTGCAACCTCTGAGACAATTTTGATTACAAAGTCAATAATCACAGGAAGTAGGAAATTGGTGCATTAAGTAGTATTAGTGGTAGAAGGTGGTGAGGCTGCTGATGGAGAGTTCTATATTGATGCTGCAGTTTTAACGACACTAAGGATCCCATGCAGGGGGTTATTCAGTCAGTCAATTCAGCATTGATTTCTTCCCCTAGAAAGGAAGTAGACTGTATTTCTAAAGCAAACACAAGGAGAACAAAATTTACAGTAGACAGATTGTAATTCATAATGAAACGAAAACAAAAAATACAGATTTCTTCTTCTAACATTTTTCATTTTCAGAATGCTGCTGTGCAGAATAATAAATCACAGTCTGGTCATCATTAGCTTGATGATGCTCAGGGTGTTTAACATATAGTGCAGTAAGGAGGCAAGCTGAGAAACACATACAGACAGCTGGACAGACAGTACGGCTCTGCAGTAAATAGCGGGAGAAGGACAATGTCACAGTAAATAATGAGCTTAGGGAGCTTTTCACATCCCTGATCCTTCCTGTGTTTAGAGAGGTCACTCACCCACTGGACTGCCGGCTAATTGACTTTTAATTAGTGTCTGATCAAACACACACACACACACAGGAATAGTGATACACATAAACCTCTTGTCTTAGCGTTGGGGCTAATGGGAGGTTAGTACAAAATGTCCTTCACAATCAAATGTTTGACTTACTGTAAGCTCATTCAGCTGTATAATGCATCTACATCTACAATGCATCTTTTTTGTCGTTGAAAAATGGTATTGAAAAGTTTCTCTCACACACTTGGAGCAACTTGTAACATGAGAACAAATGTCATCATGAAAACAAATGACATTAAACATTGTTTTAAACACGCAGACAAAGTATATAAAGCTTTTAAATGTTAATGGTTATCACTGTCTTAGATTATGAATAGGATACAGTATAAAAAAGCAAGAATATATGTTTTTGTTGGCAAATGGCAAAATTAAAGGTCTACATTAAAATTCAAAGGTTGTTTTTTATGGCGATGCTGCTTTTATTAATTTTAATTACCTTTTTTTCATTTATTCAGACTGAGTCAGATACGCTGGTGGCCTTATTATTCATCCTTCAGTCCCAACCCTGTTTTATCAATCTACAGCCGATGAACGTATAAATTCATTGTACCATTTATGCTTAAGTGTGAGAAAATGCAGAAAAGAAAAAGTATAGAAATGATTCCTTGTCAACAACAACAACAACGGACAAATCCAACAGACATCTTTTGAAAAGGATCAAAGAAATGGTTCGTCTCAGTCTGGCTAGAAACCTAAAATATAAATCTATTGGATATATATTAAATATTAAAAAAATGTGTTGAACTCTCTGATTCCACCCCTTAAATGCTCTCATCCTTTTCTCCCCTTTTTCTTCTTTGTCATTTTTCCACCCTTTTCTAAACCTTCACCTTCATGTTTTTCCTCCCCTCTCATTTCTTCTGAAAGCAGAAGGCAGCACTAAGTCTTGATAATAATGTTTTAGTGCCTCAACTGCCATGCACTGCAAAGCCCACCGACAGATCAACACCACCTCCACTCTGATTATGTCTTCTTACGCCCACTGGCTTGACCATGGCAACAGAACCAAGCCAAGAGATATAAAAGGAGGAGGGAGGAATTAAGGAAAGAGGAAAAATCTGGTGAAATTAAAAAAAAAAACAATCACTTGAAATTCAGAAAATATTTTTGTAGAAGATGGAACACCATGAAGTTCACACTGAAAGCAGCAATGTTTTTGTGCTCCTGGCTCATGAAAGGCCCTGCCATCATCCAGTGTTGGGCTCTCTGCTGCACATGCTGAACCCCATTTGGGTTTTGGTTTATTTTTCTGCACCTTAAACAGCACCTCACACTACATCATTCACATGCATCCACTCACATTATTGATATTACTGACTTCCACACCTCATCCCTTTTCATGTTTTTTTTTTTTTTGCATTATATCTTTAGTTTAAAATAAATTTAATTCTTTTTCTGGCATTTTGCGTCCCTCCCAATTATTTGTCATAGCTCTTGAGCCGAGTTGTGACAATTGGGGGCTCGTCTAATTCGGTTGTTCAATTTTTTATTCCATATTTGACAATTTGAGGACTTGTCTGTTTGGTTACTGATTGGTAAGTTGGAGTCATGGCTGTTGCTTTGTTTTGCTTATGTCCAATCCGATTATGTCCAATCGGAATTTGTTTGTCTGCTGTTCATGATGTGAAAGCTGAAATTTTCGACCGTAAAGGTTTGCTTGGAGTGCCTTATCAGATTGCTGTGCATGTGTAAATTTGGTAAGGAGCGATTTGATCTGGCACACTGTCAGGAATATACACTCTTTGTTTTGTTTGGCCGGTATGCGTTTGATTGCGTTTTTTGAGCGTGAGTTGTTTGGAGAGTGGATGCAATGCATTTGGAGTTTTTGTAGATTTGATTTAATTGGTTTGTTTGAATTTTGTATTTGAGTTTGAAATAACGCCGTGTTTTGTTGTTGGTACAGTGAATGAGAGCTTCAGATCTGGTGTTATTGTCAATACTGTGCAAATATGAGAAAAAAACTCATTGGAGGAACCACTGTAGGAACTTCCTACTCCTGATAGCTCTCGGTAAAGTAGTTTAAAATTTGGTTCCAAACTTTTGGTCCAAAAGTATGGAAGGTTATAAGGGACACAACTAAAATTAAAAAAATAAATAAAAAATAGAGTGAAATATGATACATATTTGAAATACAATACATGTTTTCATTTGTTTTTCATTTCCATACACAAATTTACTGTCATAATTAAGTGACAAACATATGGTAGAGTGCAAACTATGTCCCCCATTCTCTCAAAAACCACTCCACACAGAATAATATAAAATCATTGCTAATGTCCGTTCAGAACAAACCACGCCTTAAGGTCCACCGCCATGCTGTGATTGGACTGTGTTTTCTTTTTCATTCTGGCACTGATAGCGCAGCTGCTTCAGAAAAAGAAATGAGAGGGCTTTGCATTTAGTATTGGCACGTCTATGCCTCCCCCTGCTGGACAACAGTGAAATGAAAAACCCCAGCTCTTTTCTTTTGATTGAAATGTGGCATGAAAAAGTCACGTCACAATGAAAAACAATGAATTCCATCTTTCAAAAAAAAAGCAGTTTGCACTATACCATTATGTTTTCACTTAATTATGACACAGTAAATGCGTGTATGGAAATGAAATACAAATGAAAATATATATTGTATTTCACAAATATGTATTATACTGTATTTCACTCTTTTTTTTATTATTTTTTAAAATTTTAATTGTGTCCCTTATAATCTTCCATGCAAAAGTGCATACAGTCTTGTATGCACTTTTGAAATTTAAGGAGGGATGTTCATGCTCTTGTCTATATCTCCTGTGGAACAAACTTTGATTGGCAGAAGAAACAGGAAGATTACAGTATCTGCTCTGTGTCTTTCCCAGGTATTAGCATGGGTGGAGATAAGTGGTCTGAGTCTGATGCGTCTGATTGGACTCTGCTATGAGGTGAATGTCAATAGGCTTTGTGTTGTGTAGCTGTCTCACGGTGAGCGGTGAACCTTTGCCAGCAGAGTCATTGACATTTAACGCCGACTGGAATAAAACCCCTGGGTGCAGCGATTGATGATTCAGTCCAGCCGCAATGAGTCAAGCGTGCCTTACCTCACTATAGCGATAAGTAGGAGAAATCAAGCCGGTTTCCTCCCTGATTGTTCTCATTGTGCAGGAAGCACTTTCAGTGACAGGATGCTGGAGAGGCACCGTGGCAAAAGTGAGGCAACATGCAGCTCCAGATTAATATCTGTTTCACCATGAAGTCACTCTGACCCTCTCTGAATTAATGTGCTGAACACAGAGTGCAGCTTCAGAGAGCTGCGGCGTCCTCATATTGCTTTCATGATAGCTGATCCTCCAACAGTAACTAGCTTTTAATGTGCACAGCATCACCCCTACTGGGCTCAACGGGTCCAACTCAATGACCCAGAAATAGTTTATGCAAGGTCAAGGCAAAACATCACTTCTCACTGGCTGCTGTCACTAAACAGAATTTCTGAACCTACTTCGCATTTTTCTTTTTCTTTTTCAGCTTTAGTTGTTGCGTTTTTACAGTGTGAAGCACTCTGCAACGTGCACACGACCCTGTGCGTGCACGTCTTTGTGTTTCTCCTTCAAACTGAGAACATTTTGGTGGTTGTTTATTCAAAGGGGATTATTTTGGTTTTAAAATAAGAATTAGGTTAATGGCTTGGACTTAGGAAAATTTAGTGAGGAGCATAATCATACAAAACTGTTTGCGCTCAAGTGTTTGTGTGTGTGTACTCATGCAGGCCTGACATATAGAAAGTATTTGCTGTTGCTGTCACCCCCCTCTGTGTGGAGCTTTATCAATAACTACCAGTGCTGAAGCACAGGGAAAAAAATTACTTTTCTGCATTATTAAGCATTATTTAAAGGCCACAGGAGAGATACGCGGTCGAGAAATTGGGAGGATGAAGAGATGTTGCTGATCTGAGTGACTTTTTTAAATTAGTTTTAAAAATTAAACACTGGCATTTTTCATATTTTAGCACAGTAGACTAAGTATATGCTTGTTCAATGAGCTACTAAAAGAACAACAACTACAACTCTGTAATATTAAAGCTAGTAATACAACAGTTACTATCACTGTTACTATTACTTCTATGAATTCTGACAATGCTTCTGTTACCATAATTGTCATTTTGAAAAAGATTTCTTACTAAAATTATTCAAATATTTTTAAAAGGAACAGATCTATAAAAAGATAGTATTTTGATACCTTCATTTTATGTCCCCATGCAACCCAAAGTATTTGTGTTTGCTGATGAAAAAGGACAGTTGACCGCAGTTTAAAATTAACAAGTTCATCCAACAGCAAAGACATGCAGGAATATGCTTCATGTGGTAGAAAATGAAGAGAAAAATGAAGAAAGTTGCAATGAAAAAACAAACAGTTGAACTACTTAATGTTTTTACAGTACATATAATTTTTATAAACCAAAATTCTACCCTAAATTGCTAGATTAAAAAAAAAGCTCTACAGTACATTACCATTATTGTAGGTATGACCCCTATTACTAACATAACTATTACTAGACTATGACTGTTACTATTAGTACTACTTATTTCACATAAAATACTATACTATACTATGCTATGCTATGCTATACTATACTATAATAGATCACTATCTTTCAGTGTGGTTTCCAAATCTTCCAAAAGTTGTACAAAATCTGAATATCAGAATAATTTCTTGCACTTTGCACACCTACATAGGTTCGCCTGAAGTGATTGCAGAATCAGAGGAGCAACACAGCCCTTACGTGCAAAAGCGATTTTCTGGTATCACACCATCTCCTATCCCGCAAGGTGAGCTGGGGATTGGGAAGTAGGATGAGATCAACTCAAGAGCAGGAAGTGAGAGATATCTAACAGCCTTGAGGAGGAGATGTGTCAAGGTGTGAGGTCTTTTAAGGAGGGAGTTAAATCCTCTTGGGGGGACTTGTCAAAATGGGCAACAAAGCTCAAACAAACCCAACTGAACTATTTCAGGCTGACTACAAACCTGCTGGAAATGTGCAATGTGTAACAATATGAAGCACTAAGAGGGCAAATGCAGCACAAACACAATGTGTGGGAAAACAAGAACCTCTGAATCCCTTCCGGCTACAAAATGGCAGCCGTGTACCTTTCAGATACTGTAGCCACCATGGCTCCTTGTGGAATTAATCATTTCAATGTACGCTTAAATCATTTAAATAACTTCCTATTCAGACACTGTTGCTGCTAAGTTATCAAACACACATGCACTCACACAACCACACACACACAGCAAAACATTCACATAAACTCAAAAACCCAAATAACAATAAAATAAAAGAGAAAACTGTCCATAGCTAACAAACATGAAAAAATTAACATGAAATTCTAAATTCTCATAAAATGATATTGCCTCTCTTCTTTGAAGCACCAATGTCATCAAAATGATGTCATCTTTTGATCGCTCAGAAACTGAAAGCAACGCAATCAGAAAAGTGCTGGAACCAGGAGACGACTGTATTTTTCCACCTGTTGTTTTCAGTTATCAAACACATGAATGTTGTTACGGGATATGTCAACGTGATATGATGACATATTTTTCTCATTTCTTCCTTCCCGTCAAAAGGGAAAGTTGCAGAGCTGAATAATATAGGTAGCAAAAACACCGCCATCACCTGTGTTACGGCAACGCTATATCACCTGCAGGCTTGTTTATCTGTCATGTGTTCCTGTGGGCACAGGCATCAATTTTTAAAAGCAGATGGAGGGCCAAAGCCAAGTTTAATGAAGCTGTGGATGTACAAAACAGCCTCACATCTGTTCGTTTTATCTCTGGTCTCATTGCAAGTCTGTTAAATTAGAGTGCAACACTTTACAGAAAATGGCAAGTTGGGGGTTCTATATACTTTTTATTCCCGCAATGCTGCCCTCGATAACAGTGGCAACTTATCCTCATAATCTAAAATGGAGTGGAGAGTGGAGATTGCCATAACTGATGCTGGAGCACTGCATAAATTGTTATAAAACAAAGATTTAGCAATTCCTCTTTTAAGGGTACATATACTTCTTGTTATTTCTGCTCATTTTTATAGTGTAATATGCTAGAAAGAATTTGCTGAATTTTGTCAGTGTTGCAAGACTTGAAGCTCACGCCAATAGAAATGCACTGAATAGGACAAACTCAAAGGTCCTGAACTGCTCGGAAACCTTAATTTTTGATGAGGCCATTACTTCTGTAACACGTTTACATCAACATGTAATACATTGGAATTTCCTGGTCAGACACACCCACAAAGTTCAGGGCTAGTGAGCAAGGGTTTGTCCAGCATCTGTGTTTCGCAGTCTGTGGGTGCCAGCTCAGGCCTGACTCAGCTGGCCAATCAGAACACATCTGTGGGCACATCAGTGGGTGTCTTAAAGCTAAAATACCTAAACCAAGCCTGTTTTAACTCAGTGACAACAGTGGTGCTGCAGGCAAGGGAGAGTAGAAATAGCTCAGTGTGTGTTTTGCATTGCAAAGAAAGAGGAAATCTGTGTAATATTTCCCCTTTAAAGTCACAAAATGTACTTGTATATTTTTCAAACAGAATGAGAAAATATGCCTTATGGCCATTTCTTCTCCACAGTGCTTTTCTTCTTGTTGTGGCTGCTCCTGTTCTGCCATTTCCTCCTCACGCTTCCTGCATACGTGCTATGTACAAAATGAAGCATACATAAAACAAAGTCTCCTCTCTACAATACAAACTGTCTCATTGCATAGCCAAACACTCGCAAACTGTCAATCACATTTTGGGGAAGGCAGACTGTGGGCTACACTGGTCAGTCTGGAGGCGACTGGCAAGTCTGAAGCAAGATGAAATTTCCCATTTCATCCTCCCTACGTGTGGGTTGAACAAATGGGTATTAAAATTAATCTTGCACTGAGTCTTCAAATTAATTTTTTTTTTTTGGGTAAAACAATGGATTTCCCCTTTAATTAAAAACACAATACTTTAATTAGCAAATTAATTAATTTATTGTACCATTTATAAATTTATTTCGTTAGTTTCAAGAAAATTATAATTTGTGGATTTCAGTACTTTATTTAATGACTTATAAAGCCAGACTATGACTGCAGTATGTAGAATTTTACCACTTTAACATTAAGAACAGGCTCACATAATGTAATGTGTAGTATTTATTTATATATCCAGGCCTTAAGTGTTAAAGCTGGAGACTAAAACTGATGGTTTGAATTGAAGCACTGAGGACAGAGTGTCAGACAGCTCAGTTCTTCCTCGTAATGACAAATCTGTTAGTTTGATGGCCGTATTGCTTGGGGCTTCTGTCAATGCTGTCTGGCTCATCCTCTCATCTAAAGTCCCTTCTTACCTGCTGCATCTCGTCTCTTTGCTCTGTTCTAAAGGATTTCAATACAAGGTTTGGAGGTTTCAGAATTCAGTCAGATTGAACATTCAGAGTTAAGACAGCAGCAAAATGGAGCTCAGTATCAGAGTTTCTTTAAAAAAAAAAAAAAANAAAAAAAAAAAAAAGACTGTGTACAGTATAGTGTCAAAGAAATTCTCACAATAGTTAAAAGGGACATATTACCTTTTGACATAATCCTTCATTTTGATATGACAGGGAGAATGTGTTGAAAATGGTCGAAGTTACAGAACTTAAGGTTGACAACAATAGAAATACAGTTTAGTTCTTGACAACTTGATGGAGAACTGTGATGTTCTATATCCGCAAGAAACCTTTTTATCACAACAGCATTTACAAAAATTAAATTCCTTTAATGATGACTTCCATGGGGCTGGTGAGTCTACAACTGATCTTTCTATGGGAATAGTGAGCGGGCGAATAGCAGGGGGCGTGGCTACTATCCCATACATGTCAACACTCCCGTTTTTCCCGGGTTTCTCCCGTATTTTCACCCCCTCTCCCACCATGCTCCTGTTTGGTAATTTCTCCCATAAATCAAACCATACTTTGACATTTATACAGAATTGTAATTGGCCCAATCAAGTTGTTTTGGTCATTATGTGGCGCGTCCCCCTGGTGGGGCATGGAGATATTACAATTGGGGTGCGCTTGCCAGGAGACATCTCTGAAGCCAAGCGGAACCAAAACTGATTGAAACAGTTTTTCGTGGGAGCAATAAACAAACACAATACCATCATGCTAGAAAAGCATTCAATGAGAGAATAAGATCGGGTCGGGTCAGGTCCTGGGGGGGCTCCCAGAAAATCTCCCATATTTTCAAAGATCAGTGTTGACAGGTACGGACTATCCTATGGCACAAGAAGCTTGACTCTGCTAAATGTCATCAGGCTTGGTGTAGGTGTATACACTTCAAGAATAATAACAGGGAATTCATTCTCATGTCTACACACCTTATGAGTGTCAGCAGGAGGAATACTGTAATAGGTGTGCCTTTTAAATTCCTTTATTCAAGATGTTACCTCACGTTTATGTCATTGGGGACATGAACGCTGACCTCTCTGATTGGCACTCTTCATTTGCTAATCATATGGTTCAATTTTGTGAAGATAACAATTTTATAATATCCAGCCAATTTTGCCCACTGATAGTTATACTTACATCAGTGAAGCCTGTCATACTATTCTATCAGTACTGCTGACATACATGCTTCACTGGGGTTTATAGGCATTTTGTATGGGACTCCTATGACTGATCGTGTACCATATGATCATTAATTTTGATAATATTCCTGCACTATCTACCAGTGTTAAAATGCCTTTTGTGGGTAAACTACATTGGGAAAACCTCACTAAGAGGATATTTTATTGTACTATGGGCATACAGATAAGTTATTAAATGACATATTTCCCAAAGCATGTAATTAGGTGTAATGAAGGTAAACATTGCAAGGAAATTTGTGCTTTTTATGACTGTACAGTTGGAGGCTTGTGTAAGGCTAGCAAGCCACTTTACAAGGACAGATGTAAGGCACAAAACCAGGCCTGGTTGGAACAAGTATGTAACTGCACATCACGCTGAAGCCAAAGAAGTATTTAAGGCTTGGGATTTAGTGGACAGGCCCAGGCAGGGTCCTGCCTTGGCGTATAAAAAGCTTGCTAATGCAAGATACAAGTATTCAGTTCGATTTGTTTGCAAAAATGAACAATCTATGAGAGCAAATTCCATAGTTGAAAAGATGCTTGGTAGCAAGGTTGTTGACTTCTGGAAGGAGGTGAGAGCTCTTAACAATAATACTCTGCTACTTTGCACTATAGATGGTGTTACTGGTACAGACAATATTGTTGAAATGTGGAGGGAGTATTTTTCTGCTTTAATTGTTTTAAAAGTGATCCATATGAAGTGGACAAGATTGTTGATAGTGACATAAAAGGAATTACTACAAAGGATGTTTGCCGAGCAAAAAGTAAGCTTTCTGATAATAAGGCAAGAAGAGAAGATCACATCACTGTAGAACATCTCAAATATCTAGTCAGACACACCTACAAAGTATAAGACTAGCAAGCAGCCAAAATCCATCCATGCTACCAGCTCAGGCTTGATGCAGCTGGCCAACTAGAACAAAACAGCCATTTCTGGAGGGCCCTTAAATAGACAGTCTCTGAAAGGCCCTGTTTCCATTCAGTGTGCACAGCAGTGCTGCAGAAAGGAGAAGCAGATGTGGATCAACATAGTCTCTGCACATGAATGCATTGCAAAAGTTTCAAAGTAGATCCCTATTGGAAAATAAAAGCATGGTGTGTATCTCCCCCTTAATGCCTGTATGAGAAGGAAAAACGGCTTTGATGGGTTTTTTTTTTGCTCTAAAACGAGGTGTCAGTTACAGAGGAAGCAGGTGTGTCACATATGAAGCTTGAGCGATGTCTCTCCACTGGAGGCAAGCTACAGTCAAATTAGATGTTCAAGATAAGATAAGCTATGGCATGAAAAATATTGCGGGTTTGTCTCAACTCAAGCAGCAGTGTATGTGTGTGTGTGTGTCACAAATAAAGCGTGTCGGTCTAGCTGTGCTCACTGAGATGGATTGACTATGAGAACAACAGGTCAAGTAGGGACATCATAAGTTCATATTTCTTCGCTTTTATGAAGAGTTTGTTCCACATCCTTCCTTCTACCCTTTTCCTTTTTGCTCCCCAGACTCTGCATCTTATCTCTCAATTTCCCTCCCACCTCTGCCACTGTGTCGCTCCATCTCATCTCAATATTTGCCACATCCACGGAAAACCACTCCCAACATGAAATCATCTGTTGATACATGATTATTTAATTTAAACTAAAGAAAATGGAGATGACAAGTGAGGAATGGTGGAGGAGCTCATGGAGACTGAGCTAAGCAGATGAGAGAAAAGTCACAAATGCCTTCCTGGATTTAGAATAAGAACTCATAACAGGAGAAAAAGAGAGAGGAACGATGAGTATAAACAAAAACATCCCTCTTTTAAGATGAAACTGCTTAGGAAATTTAAGCGAGAAGTCGCTAAGTAGCTAATTGATTTTCTCTGAAACTCAAAGTCATTGGCTGACCTCTTCAATTACTGCACACAATACTTTTTAACCTCAGCAATCTGCTTGTGGATTAAATATTAATAAAGCTGGAAAGTCAGTCTTCTGTGCTCTGAATCCACAGAGGCCATGGATATAGTGGCTTGAAGTCTGCTGGGGATGGTCTGTAATAACTCTATTTTCCCTCTCACACACACTCTCCTCTCTCTGTCACACACTCCTCTTTCAGGCTGCCTTTGGCTCTGAGGTGTTCTTGAACAGACTAAAGATGTGTAGCCATTACTATGCTCCCAAAACTCCCACCAATCCTCTCATCTCTGGGTGAAAGTTCTGGCAAAGAAAAAAGAGATAAGGAACACAAAACTTTTTCCCACCTTAATGATCTCCTTATGCTCAAAGTCATCAGACCAAGACTTATTGCATTTAAATTTATTTGTTTGGCATCTTAACAGCCAAAAAATGCATCACTTCAGTGCCAAATGAAACACTTGAGTTCAAATGGCATTAAAATGCAGATTTCTTGCTGCAGCAGTAAAGTTCTTTTGGATAAATGAAATGTCCTGTGTTGCCTTTCGGAGAAAAATATTAATACTAAAGAGAAAAGCGAGAGAAATGCATATTTTATTATTTCTGGTCTTGTGCGTCTCAGTAGTTGTGCCATTGGGTATCCAACTATGTAGATGATGAACTTATTTGCATATAGCCAATAAAACTTTTAATTTGAATACATTTACAATAGCCTACAGACACAATTTACCATGGACACTTAACTTACCATGAACCACAACTTGCTGAATGAGCTAACAAAAGTGTTTGAGATACTAAATACAGAGATATTAATATGCTGCTAATGCTGTAAACACATAATGTCATCCAAATTGCAGCAATGTCAATAATAACAGACCCTTTTATACTGTTAATAATAATAGCATAAACTAGAAAACTCAGAGTTGGAGTAGTTCCTTTAATCCTATAATATATTTAAAGGCTAGTAAAGTGTTTTTATTAATCTAAGAGGTCTGATAAAACTGGTCACTGAGTGCTTCAAGCAAATGGAGATGGAGGTCAGAAATTCTGGGCTATTTCTGTCCACTTTTGTTGTTGCTCACACCGACTTTGTATCTGAATACAGACACATAAAGATGTCAAACTCTACAAGCTTGGAGGTGGAAATACCTATAAAAGCAAGTGGATTTTCTTCTGAATAATAAAAAAACACAATCAATAATGTTCAAAACTCCTCTGACCTGATTTTAGCCAGCTAGGTCTAAAGTCTCTCATGTTCTTTTCTTATATTTCTACATAACTTCACGATGAAAGCGCAGTTGCATTCAACAGACAACCCTTTTTTCTTTTAGCATTTATTCTCTTACAGCCTTTCATCTTCCCTTTATCTGTCCAATTTAATTAGAGCTCTGCCGTCTCTCGCACTCTGCTCTGCTTTCCCCCCTTTCATCTCATGTCCAACACAGATCAATTCTTCATGGTTCTGAACCAGTCCCTGCTGATGCTGTCAGCCTTTCCACGAAGCACAGACGACTGCTACGACACCGATGCAACAAAACTGCAAAGTTCACAGCCCCAAAACACCATGAGACCTTGTAGAAGCCGAGCTATTGAAAAGTCGTCCGGCAACTTTTATTTTATTTTTATTTTTTTGATAATTCTCTGTTCTCTCAGGCCTTTGGCTTGAACACAGCTTTGGTGGAGGTGTACCTGAGGAGAGAGAGCACAAAGAAGAACGCTCTGCACAGAGTCTTCACGCTGCCTGTGGCATATTGTATCACTGATGAATAATTTCTGAATCAGATGGAAGAGTTCTCTGCAGAGGAAATGTAATTCTTTAATCCTCTCGCACAGAGATGGAGGATCAGTAGGAGGTGTTCGGGGAGAAAACAGGAATGAAGGACGCATAAGTTTGGAGAAACTGAATATGAAATGAGAGAAGAAGAAACAGAAAGAGCAAGAAGGAGATTAACGAACAGAGGATAAACCAAATCATTAATGCGTCGCGTGTATAATGTAAATATGGCTTCCATACTTTTCCTCTTCAGGCTAACTGAATCCATTTGTTGGATTTGTATTGTAAAATGCTATTTGAATCTGTCTCAACATCACCATTGTACCTGCAGGTGATTAATTGTAAGAGCCTGTGTGGGTCAGCGTGAGGAAATGTCTGTTTAGAGCATTAGATGGATAATTAATCAGGGCACGTTCACACTATTGACAGCAGTGTGTATTAAACCACTGGGTCTAACAGCAAGGCCTCATGGGAAACATACATACTAACACACTAGCATGTTTAATTGCAGTAATCTTAAAATCGTTTCCATGAATTCGGTAATGTGATTTGATGAAAACTACTTTTGCATACTTGACCTCAAAATTACTAAATGGAAGTCAGCATGCAGATGAAAGCACAAACGTGTGAGCCTTGACATGCAACGCACATATAAATGTGATACCAATTATATATGCTTCAATGAGATTAATTATTACAAAAGTAGCCCACTTTTTTCCCATTAGGTACCCCCAATGAGCAAAGCAAAGCTTGGCTATCCATCCATCAATTGTTTCTGTTTGCATTTGAGCTGATGAGGCAGGGCTTTACCTGGAGGGCACTTTACAGCAGGAGCAGGAAACAAGGGCAGGAGCCAGAATATAAAGAGCAAGTGACCCTCAAGGTGTGTGGCATAATGTGTGTATGTGTGTGTGTGTGTGTGTGTGTGTGTGTNGTTGTGAAAGAGAGGGCAACTGACTTTTATTACTCCTCCCACATTAGCATCTTAACACTCAGCACCCTCTGATCCTCCGTTAATAAGGGCTCTCCAACTGTATTACAAACAGCCATGACAAGAGATTCAGGAACACACACACATACACACAAGATTGGAATGGAATGACAGGAAAAATCTGAGGGGCCTGTCTATGATTTGTTTAATTATTCCATTTCATTTAGACAATGGAAAATGAAAAAAAAAAAGTTTTGATTTTGTTACTCAATATTTAAGGGTAACAAAAAAAAAAAAAAAAAAANAAAAAAAAAAAAAAAAAAAAATGGAATGGCTGTTGGAATCTCAAAACCAGATACTGAAAGCATTTTAATTGTTTGTTGTCTACAGAGAATGACAGAAGACACAAGAATAATACTGTATTTCTCCTTTTTTCCACATTAAAATGGAGAAGCAGAATCAAGGACACAATTTGAAATCTCCTTGCATAGTCTGTAGTTACAAAACCAAAAACGATTATGAAATCACAAATCCATTGTCTTTATTTTCCATCTTCTAAATGAAATGGAATAATTAAATGGACATGGGCTCTGAGGGTCCTGGGAGACATATCATTCACCGCAATCCACCTTGTGGATAGCAGGTCTGTTGCCCTGCAGGACTTTAGGTTCGTTCTTCTGTCTGAGCCAGAAACAAGAGCTCAGCTGTCCAGACCAGGATGAAAAACTAATGATGGCTCAGTCACACTAAGCTCTCATCCCCAATGACATTTCTGAGTGGGATTGTTTTTGTAGTCCAGCTTTAATGAAAGTGTTTTGTCTCCCTGGTTGGCTCCACTTAAAATCAGAAGCACACATCACAAAGACAAAGGTCAGAAATGATCTGCAGCCGTTGACATTGTGGAGGTTTGCTGTTTGCAACAAGTAAAACCCAGGATCAAAATCTGACTGGCCTTTCCTTTATCTCAATAGCTCCAAGACTAATACCATATCTGTTAATAAAAAAAGAATATTATCTTAGTTGTTATGTTAGAACAGTTAGAACCAGTTAGCAACAGTTAGAAACAATAATATGGAAAATCCACCACAAATTTTAGCCTTATTTTTTATTTCTGGTTGGGTCTGGCTGTCCTTAGGATATGTTTTCCACAGATCAATTTCAGGTTAGGTCAAAAAATTTTGGACCTGTGAAGACCTCCACCTCCAGAATCTCTGGTGGATTCAGGCATACACCCCAAAGGCATTCCACAGAACAGTTCTGGNAAAAAAAAAAAAAAAACTACCGAAAATCTGCCCCTAAATGTTAAATATAACATCAGACAGAATGTATCAGTACATTTCATATTGTATATTAATATAATCTGGTTCCTGCAGTTCGCAGCACGTCTCACCTCAGCAATCGACTTGTGAACAGCAGGAAGTCAGGGCCGAGTGTTCTTAGTTAAGGGCCCTGAATGCCCCTTACTGAAGACTTTGTTTTGTCTTTCTTCTCTCTGTATTGATTTGTTTTCTTGTGTTAGCTGCAATATAGCTTTATAATAATTACAATGCCAGTCTGATTGGCTACAAAAAAAAAAAAAAAAAAAAAGAACACAATGATTTGTCCTTATATAAAGTTTTTGAGTTTCTTACATTTTGGGTCACTAATGAATTCATGGAAAGGAGCTTTGATTTTGAAGACAGAAACATCTGTGTTTTTAAATATGGACTGATTAATTTAGCATGAAACCCCTCGTGCAGAGTCATTCAAAGCAACAGAATCATCTTTGAGCCTCTGAGACCACAGATCGTGTTTTTTAATTTTGTTTTTTTTTTCTTCCCTTTGTCTCCTGACTACACTCCATAAGTGAACATGCTGGAGTTTTCTAGAGCGCATCAGAAATTCTGAATGCAGAGCTTTCCATCACAAGCTATTTCAAGCAAAAGCTCACATCCACACTTGCACAGAGGAGCCCTTACCAGTAATGACATCCATAATTTCTAAGCCTTTGCTTGGCTGCACGTACAAAGCAGGAAGTGAAACTAATAAAGAAAAAAAAAAAAGCCTCTGTGACTACAAGTAGGAAGCTAAAACCTACTGGGCAAAGCTGAACAAGAAGAGACATAATGACAGCGACAACTCATTCCTCAACAACTAGAGAGCCAGAAGAAGCACCACTTAACACCGCTGCAGCAAATACGTAGCAGAGTTAATTACTCCTTTAACTGTTCAACTAGGGTCAGATTTGATAGAGGTTTAGGATCCAAATATATGAATACTATTAAATTACTGGAAAATAAAATATGAGGAATATGCTGTTTTGAAGGTGATAATTTATTAATTTAGTTGTCATATATCCCATAGTGTTTTTGATCTTTATAATTTACCTGTTTCTACATCTGTGACTCCTATTGCACAACGGTCTCTTTGAGGAGAAGGAATCTGTCTTTGAATAGCTTTTCCCAAGGTTTCTTCCATTTTCCTTATTACTGGCCCACAGGACCGTTGCAAGTTATCTGTAGCACACGGTGACTTTTAGTGTTATTGTCAGTGCTTCTCAGAGGGAAAAATGTAACATTATTAAAAACAGAAAAGTACTGAGCACACACCCCTGAGAAAGCATAAAGTCTTTGGCAACAGAAGCTCTCTGACGTTAACTGGTGTTAGTTCAGAAAGTTTGCTTTGGGAATCTTTTTATTTATTTCATATACTGTGCTGCTGTTAAAACCAAGCATCTGCCCACCACACCATCAATATCTGCTGTCAACACCTACATAGGTCAGATTGCTACGAGACACACATGGGGGGATTCATAAAAAATCACGGTAACTACAGCGTCATGCTAAATAAGTGCCGTGATAATTGAAGCTCATTCACAAAACTTTCCTTACGTTATTCAGTACACTGGTGTCACATTAAGGTATCACTGGTGTAAGGTGTGTCTCAGGTAAAAGCCTGAAGATCAGCATGTTAATGAGCTGCTTCATGTTTACAAGCCATGATTTATCCCGATTCATCTGGTGTCAAAGCAACACTGACATGTTAAATTGGCAAAGGAACCATAAATTCTGCTTCATAGCTCCACACTTTAAAAGACTGACATTAAGATAACAGGACTGGGGACTGGAGGATGGTGTGTGTGTGTGTGTGTGTGTGTGTGTGTGTGTGTGTGTGTGAGGGACACAGATACACACAGTGCAGCAGATGAGGCTTAAATGATAAAATGAGGGCTACGAGAATGTGTGTGAGATTGAATCAAAACTCACTATTTAAAAACTGACTGATCAGCTGATTGGGTTTATCAAATGGATTGATCGCTAACATGTGAGGAAAATACAGTTTTAAACATTGCTCAGATTTCATACCACGGAAATTTACCACCAGAATGAAACGTCTTAATTTTTGTGTGACAATTTTTTATGAATCGCTGCCCTGACATGAAAATAAGGAAATACTATAGCAACGCCTCTTTCAAGGCAAATGCTAAAAGATACCAGTAACAGAATGAGGGAACATGAATTGCGTAGTGACATTTTCCCATATCGACATGGTAAGTCATGTGTAAAGTTTTATGAACCTGGTCCATAGAATAATAGAGTACTATAAGACTAACAACTATTATATGCTACATGTTCAAAATCCAGCTACATTCAGTGTTTCAATGAGATTTAGTCTGGAGGCGTTAGTCTTCAGCTTTATTTTGATCAGGCACCAGAAACATTAGTGAGGAGGAATGGTCCCACTTTGCATGAGACTGAGTAACTTTGGGAGTTTTTCCATTTACAACTTGGTTTTGACCTGTCAGGCATTTTCCATTCTCACATGACTTTTGCTAATTGCCGTTTCCCATACACAACTTGCTAATAGACTTCTCTCTCTTTTTGGATACATGGACCTCTTCACCTCTGTGTAGTGCTGGTGTCCTGAAGCAGCAGGCTGTGACCAGAAGCAAAGTCGCCCCCCCCCACCTCCAATTCAGTCTTTGTGACTCATAATCATCATAACATTGATTTCATATTGACTAAACTGACACTGGATCATTGATTATTTGCTGTTCATATTATTCTGTAATATTTCCTTGTTTTTGATCTTTATAATTTACCTGTTTCTACATCTGCGACTCCTATTGCACAACAGTCTCTTTGAGGACAAGGAATCTGTCTTTGAATAGCTTTTCCCAAGGTTTCTTCCATTTTCCTTATACAATAAGGTTTTTAGGGAGATTTTCTTCATCTTCTGAGTGAGCTTGGACTGGACTGGGAATTGCTAATGTGTGGGTCTGTAAAGCCCTTTGAGACACTGGATGTGATACTGGGCTAAACAAATAAACTTGACTTGACTTAAATCGACTGAAAACTACCTGAAGAAAAGTAACAGAGCAGGCTAGACAAAAAAGCCAGAGAGGTGTACCAACGGTATCGACTAAAGCTATGGCAGCCCTGCGTCAGGTTCACCAAGCGAGGAGAACCTAGAAAACATCCTCTTTCCCAGTTAAGGAATCGTTTACTCATGTCTCACATTAATTGTAACACTCTGGGTCAGATAGGTAGGCTAATTAGAAAGAGAGGTACCAATGCACTGCTTTCAGCTTTAGTTAGCCACCTTACATTATCATGTAGCATGGAATTACGATATATCACTGGAGCCCCATGATCAATGTCTTCTTTTAGTATCAAATACAGTTGAAATAGCAGTAGGTATAGAGTACCAGAGTCAGTAGTAGTACTACCAGTAATACTAGCTCCCAACTCAATCAGTTCTAAACTCATTACGAGTAGAATAGCATAAGCCTGTTTTCTGTGGACACAACTCCATAATCTAACAATCCAATATGCCACAGTATCAGTAATATAGGAAACATCTGAATAACAAATCAAAGCAGCTACTTTCAAATACCCGGTGAGACGGGGCCCAAAAAGGCTAAAATGCTGATGGGAAAACAAACAGGAAGGAAAAACATTGAAAAACATTCTGGCTCTGGTATGCCTTCATACACAAATCCCCCTGCAGCAAGTCAGCAGCTCAACATTTCTCAGTGTTTTGTCAAGTTCTTTACTATTTTGAATCTGTTTGGTTCTTCAATTCAGCCTTTTCTGGAGCTGTAAATAGTTCAGCTCTTGTCCTAAATTGTATGTCAAACACCCACGTTTCTGATGTACACAGACAGGCACAGAAACATATTTTCACATTCACACCTACACCAAGAACTCGCAGAGATCAAACACTCAAAACAACCCCGTTGCTACTCTTGTGTTCTCCTTCAACCCATCAGCTCTCTTCCCTTCTTTCTCCCCCTCACTCCTTACCTCAGCTTAGCACAGCCAACAGCTAAGAAGTACAAAGGTAAAGATAAAAAAAAAAAAAAAAAAANAAAGATAAAAAAAAAAAACAAAAAACATTTATTGTGTTCATGTGTGCAAAGGGGCTTTCTTACCCTGAGCTGGGTCTGGTAGGCAGCACTTCATCTCAGGCAGTGCACAAATTTTCCAGATTATAAAACCTCCTCATGGCAGATATTTTGTCATTTCAGGAAAAGCACAGGTGTAATTAATAGCATTCATACTGGCTGAATGCCACATAGGTGGGTCAGTGCCAGGGTCTTGGCAATGCGCACACTGGCTTCTTGACACACCTAAATGGAATTCAGCCATTATTAATGTTAATTATGCCTCTGCTTTCAATGAGAAGACAAAAAGTCTGAAAGCTATTGGCTCCAAGCCTGAACCATGACTACAATACCTGAACATTATAATTTGTCTGGTGGGGCTTGTGGGGGTGTACACAGCCTGAGAGTAAATGCTGAATTAGAGGCTCAATTCAAGTCATGAAAGCCCCTAAACCTTAATGTGTAGGATGTGCCTCTACTGTGTTAGCTTTTATTTGCAGCATGAAAACAGTCCTCGATTTTCTCTGTGCCGAGATGACTTTATGTAAAGAGATCAGGCAGCCAATACTTTTTGTTCCCCTCTGAGAAATATAATTCTCTCAAATGCTAAAAGAGCAGGTAATTCCTCAGGTGAAGCAAATGCTAAAAAAATCCCCACAACTACAATTTCACACCACAACATCAGTTCACTCTGAATATTGACAGCAATTCAGCCAGACCTAATGTCACGTATCCTCTACTACTCTTGCACAGCTGCCTCGAATCAATGAGGTTATAATGGCCTTAAGCTACTATTACAACAGATTAGAAATTAGGAAGGCCTGCATGTGGTTCATTAAGCACTGTAAGTTCTACATGCCAGTGATTGGAAGCACAGCCAGACAGACCAGAGACTAAACTTCCCCATTCAGAATTTAACATTCCTGTGCTTGCATGCGGGAGAGAAATGGATGAGGGAAAGTGAAGAATTAAGTATGATGAGCTGGAGCGTGTCATGGATTTAGGTTCAGGCAATGTGGTAGCGAGGAGAGGAGGGGCTAGAGAGAATCTCCTGACACAGATGAGACCATGTGAAATGTATAAAGCCTTGATTTTTGGAGGATTGTAGCTCTCTCTCAGTGGAGATTTAAGAGGAGATTTTCAAATATGTTCCCAGCAATATGGGAATTTGAAACAAGGGGTCATGGAAATGGAATAAATTTAGTCAAATCTTGAGTTTTCAGAGTTCAAACAGGTATGTAAGGGAATGGAGGCTTGAGGAAATAATTCCCACAGCAGGGGGCATGATACCTGGATAGTGCAGGAACAGCAGGACTCACAGGTCTAATCTTATATTCAAAATTCAGGTCTGCTCCTCACTCATCTAACTTCGGTGTGTTTATGCCTGCGAGACAGACATCCAGACATCTTAACTCTTCCCCTCTATGTAAACAGAGACAGAGATTTATAAATTCAGGCAAAAACAGGCTGTGAAATGACATGTGAAATGACACCTGTCGTGCATTACACTGTGATGGGTCACTAGCTAAACATTTTATTCGCCAGGAGGCCACTGAGCCTAAGCTGAGGACATATTTACAAAAACATGTATATTAATCACAATATGTTAGCGTATTTTTTTGCAAATTAATCTTAGCAGGTTCCTTCATAAGTACAATGGAGACTTCACCATGGCAACAATGCCTGGTGGGAACATTTGCATTTTTGTGTTATATGATTGATGACAAACAGAGATTACACTGACAGATATTATTATGAGTCCAGTGAAGACAGTAAAATCTCCAGACAGGTTCAGTGAGTTGAGGCTGATGTAAGAACTGTGTAATCTTCAATTATCCAATTAAATTACATAAGATAATTGAATTATATCTAATTCAATTATCTTATGTTTCAAACATGACAGATGGTTGAATCATGACTTATTTTTGGTGACAGTTCAGGTTGAGTAAGCTTAGGTGTTTATTTTAATGAGAATGTTCACATGAATATAAACAAGTAATCATATCTGGATATTAGCAGGTACCAGATTATTCAAGAGATCATGTAAAAACTGAGTCTGACATTATTTATCAGATAAAGGCTGTCTTTAGATGTTGCAAAATTCAAAGTTAAGGTTTGGCTCAATCTTTGGTTTATCTAGTGCACATGTAATGTTATTCTGGTTTCCGAAGTTGTTGTTTTTTTTTTTTTTTTTTTTTTTTTTTGTTTACCTGTCCTCCCTATTTTGGACAAAAAAGACTGAAAATGACATACCCAATGAAATTGTCTATATCTCCTCAGTCCCTTTGTGTACAGACATAAGCTCAGAATCTCTAGTTTCTTAGTATTACAGTTCCAGAGATAGAAGTAAACCACAGTAAATAAATGTAAATTTTCATCCTTGGCTGGAAAAAAAAACACCTTATTTACTGCAAAAAGCTGCCTTTGGCTTAGTCTGGTGGAGCTCTGGTTGGACTGAATGAATAGCTACAAGTCTGACCAATTCCTGGATAAAATACGATTGCAATATCACATAAAATGAGTTCTGTAGCTGAATTTACTAAGTAATTATCCAGGCAGAGCTCAACAAAAAGCTACTGGGAGCCCTTTAAAAAAACACTCGGTAAACAACTAATATTTTCGATAAAATGTGTATTTATCTG
Organism: Lucifuga dentata; assembly: GCA_014773175.1. Taxonomy (NCBI): domain Eukaryota; kingdom Metazoa; phylum Chordata; class Actinopteri; order Ophidiiformes; family Bythitidae; genus Lucifuga; species Lucifuga dentata. Next base: position 87,218 of record VXCM01001406.1, on the reverse strand, counting down.
TTTTAGTTTGCTTTATGCTTTATAAAGTCTCTGCTCAGTGAGCTGTTAAGTATATAAGTGGGAATTTTCATACTTTCATGAGAACAATGAAAAGAAGTAGAATAAGGCCTGGTGCATGCTTAACAAAGAAACTATGCTGAAGCGAATGGCTACAAAATGGACCATCTGTGTGTCCTGGCATTCATCATTCTTGTGCTTTAATGACGACCGTGCATGATGGAGTCCCCATTTCTTGGTTGTTTGGTCTTCACATGTTGGTCGCATTGATTTTTCCACTTCAAGCAAAAGGAATGTTCCTCGGACCCCAGGGTATGGTTATCTCCTGCCAGGAAATAGCAGCCATTTGGCAGTCTTTATAATCCCCCATGAAGAAGTCACATAATGCCAGTACTTCCTCATTTCTTCCACCAGTCGCTCATCAAAGTTGTTTGCCATTGTTCTTTTGCTGCTCCTGTCTTTCATTTACTTCTATACTTCCCCTTCCTCTGTGCCTTGTCATTTAGTCAACCATCGAAGGCAGATCTGTTTGTATTGTTCCAAATTTTGTTTGCACCAATTATGTTTTTGTGAGCGGCCCTCAAATGTGGCCTCTGCGTCCAGTCGCTTTGGCCTTGTTACTCATAAAACAGCCCCAAGTGTAAGCAACATGGTGAGCAGCAAGAAGAAGTTCTGGATTGATGAGTAACTTTTCAAAATAAATTGATGATAGGCAAAAATATTGGAAAAGGTGAAATGGTTAAGCCTGACTGCAGCAATGTCTGAGGCAGGATTCAGAAAAGCCATGGAGCGGATTCATGGCTAGAAAACTTGGTATATTGTGGAATCATACAAATTTTGGGTAATCACCACACTGCACCCACGTTAATGTCAGCTGACTCCTGAGAAAAATGGTAGTGAGTCAAAAGCGCCACTCTATTTGATGCCTGCTATACCTGAGTCCCCAATTTGCATAATCCCTGCCTGAAAAACCAGTGTGATAAGCTTTTAGGTTAAGGTTGTGTGCTTGAAGCAGTCAGCAGTTTTGTCCCAGAGGCCTGATGCTCATGTTCTGTGGGTAAACATAAAAGCTCAGACAGGACCAATAATGGCTTTAACAGTCGTACTGGGGACAGCCTTTGCACGCAGAATCACTGAAACAAGAGAGGAAGAAAAACAACTACGACAATTCGAGCCAAAGTGTATAAAAAGCCAAGATTACTCTGCTTAGTTTCAGAGTGCTGATTCGTCAGTCTGGGAGTATCCAGGCTTATCGCTCTCACCGTGCGCTCAGAGTTTTGCCGACACAAACAACTCCTTTGAATAAAAAAAAGCGTGCTGCAAACTTTTAAGCAGATGAGATTGTAAAGCAAATAGCCTCAAGTCCCAACCAGACATATGAAGTCAAAACCAGGCCAGATTTCAGTTCTCAATGGAATTTCTTGGAGACTCTAATGCTGTTCCTGTGACTGATAAATTATGATGAGATTCAGGGGACAATCTCTTTCCTTCATAAAGCTATTCTATAGCCATTCTTCTTTGGCTCTTCTAGGAGCAGCAGCCCCAATCAGCTGAGAAAGTGTCAAAGGTCAACAGGGACGACGGGTAATAAAGTAAACATACTACAGACAGTATGTTTACATGCACATCACAACCACAAGTCATGCCACAAGTCATGTATACTCAGCAAACAATGGAATTCTATTAATTTTATCTACATTAGCAGTCAAAAGTTTGGAATAACTCAGAATTTTTTTTTTTTTTTGATAGAAACTTATACTTTTATTCAACAAGGTAGCATTAAATCGATGTAAATTTATAGCCATGACATTATAATGCTGCAAATGGCTTTTACTGCTGGAAATGACTGAATTTAAGTTACTGTGATTTGTGACATCTGAGTGTGTTATATGTAAGAAGAGTAGGTACAGTCAGCAGTAGCTGACACCTTTTTTGGTCCAAATACAGTATGTTATTGTATGGTATCCTTATTGTTATTTTATTATATCGTTGGACCAAAATAACTTATTATAACTATTTATAATTAATTATTCACATAAAACTGTGAAGCCCCATTTTTAGCAGCCGTTACTCTGGTGTCCTAATGATTAACTCTTCTAACGCATCCCTAATTAATCATGTTTAAATGCTAATTGGTTATTAGAGACATCTTTGTAATTGTGTTAGCACACTTGAAACCCATTATTCTGTTCAGTTAAACAGGTAAATTGTCTACTTGGTTTACAAGGTACTGGCTTTCCTAAAATTTAATTCTGGGTTCAAAAATACCCAAAACAAAGAGATTTCTCACTAACCACATCAGCCTATCATTAGCTTGTGAAATGAAAATTCAATGGTCAGATTGCCAAGAAACTGAAGATTTCATACATCGGTACCATCGTTATCTTGAGAGAAAAGGGCAAACTGGACCTAATTAGGACAGGAGAAGAAGCTGAAGTTGCCCAAGAGGGTAAGTTCATCAGAGTCCGCAGTTTGAAAAACAGACGGATTACAGGTCCTCAGTTTACTACTTTCTTAAATAGTTGCCGTGAAGTGCAACAGTGAAATGGAAGTCCATTAAAAACTAAACACATTCTCGTGCCAAGTCAAACAAAAGCAGCAAAAACAGAACACAATCTTCCACAGATATTTCTGTGACAGATTTTTCTCTCTCTGGCGGACTCTATTTTTTTCTTGTGTTATGGACTCACTGGACTCAAAAATCTTCATCACTTTTGCCATAATTGGTATACAGAGATCTTGATAAATGTTTCCTTCAAAACCTCAGCAGCACCAGACGAGAGAGAGGAACGAGTTGCTGCTGACGTAGAAAGACCGAGATAAAGAGATCCTCAGAGAAAATGGATGATTAAAATTACACAGAGAGGCAAGTCTATTAATATGGAGAGACAGTTGATATGTTTTTAGGCTCTGGGTGCCCAGCTAACAGGCTCCATCTATCAGATGCAGCCAGTTAAATTCACACACACAATTCGTAGACTTCCCTGGAGATTAGTGATTATCATGCTGCTACGTACTGATACACGAAGATACACACACACACACACACACACACACACACACACACACACACACACACACAGTGAGCACACAACATGCAAAGAAGCTCTTTGATGTTTCAGCTGCATTGCTTCTCAATGTGGCCTCAATCCACATTCTTCTTAATATTATAACTCAGGGGACTACTGGAGTATTTATTATCTCCTGCCCCTCTTTCAGAGACATGATCTCTCCAAAACCACACGCAGACACACCCACACACACAACCATGCGTAAAACTCAGTAGTGTATTTGCACACATGAGTACATAGACACACCTGGACACATTTAAGGATATGAAAAATTGTGATGCACCAAAGAATCAGACAGTTTTTAAAGAAAGCCCATGGCTCGGTGTCTGGCCAGTATTTTATTTTATTTTATTTTTTTTTGGGATATTCTGCTTTCTTCACATCAAAAGCTTTCAATTGGATGACAAGTACTGTCAAGACATTTCAAACTTGGTTCTCTCTTAAGTTTAGTCTAAGAATCTCTTTCTCATTCAGTTTCCCTTCTTTCTCTCCTTCACTTTGTGATATATCCTGTACTCTAGAAACCATGACAGCTGCAAGAAAAGGAACAAAAAAAGAAAAAAAAAAATCACTCTTTCTCCCAGTTCCTGCAGTGCTCATGATAAGGTAAACTGAAATATAATGTATTTTATATTAGTAGCTGTCATTGTTGTCACTGACATCTCTCTGTCCCATCATCTGTTTTAGTACACAGGAGAGTCACACTCCAACAGACACATGCTATGCTGAGTGTCTGTGCAGCACGCTGATGGATTGACCGATCATTTTTAATAAACATCTGCATGGATTTGCCTGAATAACAATAAGCTTAAAAACACTGCATTGCAAAATAGGAATGAAAAACAAGTTGGACAGACGTGAAGACATTTGTTAAGAAGCACAAGAGAAAGAAAAGGGAAAGCGGAGACAGAAGCAACTTAGCAAGTCAGTGAAGGAGAGCTGATAATGATGAGCCTTGAGAGTCACGACTATTCTAAGACTTTCTAAAAGTGAAACGACAGCTTATACAGACCCAAATCTCATTGCTTTTACATAAAGACATGTCTAATTTGTTGCATTGCTCTGAAGCGTATCTGCAAATCTGCAGCACCTTTAGTCATAAAACCAGACCAGTATGGGTCGTAAAGGCTGGTAGAAGTACTGATACTACATATTCCTGCAGACAATCAGTATTTTGTGATGAAATTCAGTTTTAACCACTCAAGCCTGACAGAGCTCTGAGGGAAAACAAAAGAAATGTATTCTATCAATTGGTTTCTCCTTATATTAAAGCAGCAATAACAGATTTTTTTAATAAGATCTAAAACCTATGAAACCCAAAACATTTATGTCAGATGGTTTTGACCCCCAAATGAAAAAACCGAAGTCCCTTGTGCTGTCCCACAGCATTGAAGCTGAAGTGAATGCTACTTTTACTGATGCTAGCTAGCAAAGCTAAAAAAGAAATTTTGCAAATCGGAATTGTATGTATGGAAAGATTAGAGATTTGGCTAGCTAATTCTGTTAACTGATTGCATTGGTCTGTCACAATTAATTCTGTGTAACCTGGAACGTGCGAGCCCACCCTCATGGAGGGTCCATCAATTCCAAAGCTAATTTGCCATCTTCTGGTGGTTGGGTTGAACTACAAATGACTCAGTTGAGGCTCTTGTCTATCTAACAGTGGTTCATTTATGCCAGTGTGACATTTGAATTTTGGGCAACCTTTTCTGTGTCGGAACGGAGAAGGGGTAAAACTGGACAAATTTCATGCCAAAAATGTCTTCAAAATTTTGCATTTGTCATGCAATTTTATTTAATCTCTCAACATAGAGGTACTGAGGAAAACAACCACATGCAGCAATGACAATAAGATGAACAAAGGCAGGATTTAGACATGTTGGTCTCTACATATACCTTTACCATGTTTGGCCTTGTTTCCTCAGTGGATGTCATATTTCATGCAATGGATTCTGACAAGAGCCTCACACTACACACTGCTCTGAGGCATCACCACTGCCGGCACACACACTACCACCACACTCATCACCACATCCAGCAATCAGAATGCTTCACTCCACCATGCAGGCATGAGCTGAATGACGACAGGCTGCGAATGATAAACAGGCTGTAAAACCTATCTACCACAAATTAAAACAGGAGAGAACTCATTACAGACCCTCTGCAGCTAAATTCAACTGAAGCTTTGAAACGACACTGTCGATATTCACTTTGCAGCACTGCAAAATGCTTAAGTGGGGTTGCTGGGCAGGATGCCTGAGTCCATGTTGGTGTTACCCAGAAATAAACACAATGTGACTTTGCTGTTTGCTTACTCATATCTCCCTGAGCAGAGGAGCGAGCCGATGACAAAGCAGAGCAGCAACTGCAGCTCACAGAGGGAGAGCAGAAGGCCGTGATTTCAGATTGAAAGGTTTCCTGCTCTTTGCTCCTGTCTGGTCTCTTAATCTCTTATCTGAAAATGTTTCAGAAAAAGTGTTTGGATGTCATCGTCTCCTTCACCTCAGCTATCAAGGAGCAGAGCAGGGCTTGAAAATTGCTTGACCTGCTGCTAAAGTGGAAAACGCAGCTAAAGAGACACTCCTTTGAGTCTGACATAAATGGTGGCACACACACACACACACACACACACACATAGCTGTATGAGGAATGACTGATAAGTTCTGAGCCTGATAGGAACATAATTCATTGGGTGTTTTTTCACATCGTTTTGAGCTCAGTAATTCCGAAGTTCTGAGGTACCCAAGACTGTGTGAGTTGTACAAGATGGACAAACTGGATGAAAACAATTTACTTTCATGTGTGTATGTGACTTCAACTGTTTAAAAAAAAAAAAAAAAAAAAAAAACTGTCACAAGAGGTGAGAGGAAGACCCTTCAATGTACTCCACAAACGATCATAAAAATCTATTTTATGGTGATGGCTACAATGATTAATTGAGCAGCATTTGCCAATACACCAGGCATTTCCCAGGTGAGATTTCATACCATTATCACAGATGATCTGGCAGTGAAGAAGGTTTCACCCTGGTTCCAGCCACCAGGAACAACATGTGCTGTGAATAGCTAGATACGAAGTTGATCCAGTGGTTTATGTTCATGGATGAGACATGTTGCATCACTTCTAACCAGAGCCTAAACAACAGTCAAAACAGTGGAAATGCTCTTTCACCAGCAAAGGCCAAAAATCCCCCATTAGCTGCAAAAGTCATGTCCTTGTCTGTCTTTTTTATTTTTGGTATTGTACAGAGGAATGGCATTTGCTCTCACTGGCTCTCATCTCATCATTTGAAACAGTTTCACACTTTTTCATCATAATGATCATGATAATGATGAAAAAGTAGGTGTTTAAACGTAGAAATGGAACAATTACTAATTACTAACATTAGTGACAAAAACAGCTTATCTCATTATTGCAATTCACCCAATACAGTTTGAATACCAATTAATAGGCTGCTTGAATGAAAGCAACACAGAAAACTGCATTTCATTTCAATGTCACATAAACAAAGAAACTCTATACTTGTATGGCCAGGTGCATATTAAACCCCTATGAAGCCAAACTGTGTTTATACAGAATGCAGCTCCTCTAAGCAGTTACATAAAACACTGATGAATCACCAAGATGGCAGCATGAGAAATAAACTCATCAGCAACTGCTTCTTATTTACTGGGGATCTTATTTCCATTCAATAATTAAATTTTTATGCCATCTGCTTGTGTGGCTGCAGCAGCGAGAGGTGGCGTAGCTGGATGGTCACAGTAAACAATTTAAGCATTACTAAATCCAAAGGTCATCTTACGGTTGTCAAAATGATTTTAGATTCATATTCCGACTAGATGCTGACATTAGAGCTTCTTTGACTGTGAGTTTGTTGGTTCATTATCTGTATACTCAGCGTTCCCTTCTACTACATAATGGCCACCATTTCTTCCATCTCGTTCAAGTCCGACTGTGTCCGTGGTCTTATCTGCCAAAGTACCAAAGATAACAGCATGGGGTGTTTTAGCATTGCAATGGACAAGCTGGGGGGGTGCAAGTTATGGGGGTTGATGAACTCTAAAAGCAGCCAGCCATCCCAGTCTGAAGCCCCAGGAGACGGTGACTGTGCGTCCAGCCAGCCTGAAGCCTGTTTGGCCGATGCGCCGCAGCTTGCTACCCTCAGTGGTGGTTCCTGACAGCTGAGGCTCATCATCTCTAGCAGAAAACTGCTGAGCCCTGTTGCAAGCTAACAAGCTGCTCATGTTGTTGGTGAAAGTCAAAATTTGGCACATGATAAAGCACTGAGATCAACAACATGAAACTTTATAGAATTTAAGTGGCTAAAATGAGTTGGGTGCATGTTTGGACTTAGTAGGGGTGGAGATGAGGGACAGAGAAAGGACATCCTCAAAGCGTAAGCCCCTACGGATTCCCTCCCTCAGGAGGAAAGGCAAAGATATCCTGCCACAGGGGAAATCACTTTGGCAAGGACTCTGGGATGAACTGTGCCGACGGCGGTGAACTACAACGGTCACAAGCAAATGTGACTTCACCAAAAACTAAGCAGCCTTGGGGAGCTCAACCATGCCGCTCTACTCATCTCTTCTTTCTAATCTACTGTGCGGCTCATTTTCCAAAATTTCACACTCTTCATTTGCACTACATCTATACTCCGAAGTCTCTTGACCTTTTTTTTTATCATCTTTGATCTAGAGATGTCTGGTAATTTTTAATTTTCAACAGCACAATAACCTTGAGCCGCCTATTACCCTTTATAAATCTTTTTAAAAGGCAAAGCTGACAGAAGTAACTGCGATAACTTTTAAAATACAAGCAAAGTGTGTGCGTTTATGGAGACGAAGGTCATCTGCTCTATGGGTTAAATGGCCATTCTGGTAGAAAGGGGAACAGCAGGAGAATCAATCATCCAACTGCATTTCAACACTTTCTACAGCATCTGCCATTTTAAAATGTCAAAATAATTTACCAAAAAGGTTGTTCGAATGGGCTCGGAATGCATACATTTCATTATTACTTCCATGTAGCATTTTGATAGCCAAAACGGAATACAATAACAGGATTTTATATGCTAAAATTCACTGACATTTTCAAATTGAGGTTTAAATAAAAAAACATTTCTAGCTGGCGAGATAAAGTGCAAAACTCCTACAGACACAAAACATCTGATGTCATCTGATGGATGAAATGAGTCACACATCGCACCTCCATGCTCTGTAGAATCTATGCCAAAGAGAATAAATCTTATCTTTCTCTTTAATATGCACACACAAACAAACACACACTTTTTGAAAGTAATTTTGAATTACATACTTTTGTTAGACTGTTGTCAGTACCTGCTTAATTATTTACGATATTAGCATTGAAAAAGTTTAACAAATTAAATTTATTATATATTATTTCCTACTTATTTGTTATTAATTGTTGCCTGAACATGCGTGGTTTGCATTTATTATTGTGTTTCCATTTGGTTTGGAAATTATTATGAACAAACCTTAGTAAAACTTTTGTTACAAAGGGTCTGAATAGATTTTGCTGTATAAATAAAGGTTAATGAATATTTCTTCACTGAGTTAATACAGCTTGTTTTATTTAATCAACGCAATTTGTTGGGAAAACCTCACGGCACCAGAATGTCAATTCATTTTAACACATGCATTCAAGTCATGACCACTGTTGGGAAATAAGAGCAGAGATCAACTCATTAACTCATCAACTCATATGTGAATATATTATATTAACAGATATACTACTATAATATGTTCACAAAAGAAATTTATGAAACCAGTGTTTCCCACAGGTTGAACATTTACTTGTGGTGGTGGGTGGTGTGGCGTGTGTGACGGGTGGGTTCAGTAATAACCTAGTCAAACAAAGGTTTATGCACAACTCTATTTATGACAAATGAATAACTACTCAAAATAAACAACTATCTATATGTTAACATAAATAACTATTAAGAAATAAATAACTATTTATATATTAAAATACATTTCACGTTTTCAAAATATATTCAAGAGATCAAAACACTTCAACTCTGCTTTTGGTCCAGAGTTGTTCTCCTGAGCCTTTTGTCATGTGCCTACTTGCACAGTTGGCATTCCCTGTTGGAACATTTAATTTTCCTTGTTTGGAAAAAAACATTTCCAACACCTATCTGTATCAGAGCTCTGCATGGACCCCAAGTTTAGTCCTGTACCCGGCCCAGCCTTACACAGTTCTGTCTGAACCCGACCCGAAGCCCTAGACTTAAAGAAGTTCTTGGCTTCAGCCCGACCAGATGCCCATTGTCTCTTTTTTTTTTCGTCAGAACTGGAAGTTCAGCTCTTTTCAAAGTAAAAGTAGCGGCTGTCAGCTGCTGCAGCATTCAGAAAACAGCAATGGCTGCAGTTTCTGAGTGCCAACATGTGAGCGCAGCACCAGGAGGTGTGTTATGACTGTGAGTGGAGAGTGGAGGGGGGGAAAAAAGCCTGAGCCTGGCCTGGACCCGNGTGTTATGACTGTGAGTGGAGAGTGGAGGGGGGGAAAAAAGCCTGAGCCTGGCCTGGACCCGAGCCAGTGTTGTGAAATTCAGCCCGAAGCCCAGCCCAATTTGTAAATTGCCTCGGGGCCCGAAGGGTCCTGAGGCCCGTGCAAGGCTCTAGTCTGTATGGGTATGCTTCAGGGGCAGGTCCATTTATTGAAATTCTGAGGCATGCAGCTAGGTGCTCTCCTTGCCCTCCTCTTGAAAATTAGCCAGCTGGCTAACACTGGCACAGTTACATAAATGCTGATTAATGTGCATTAAATGAAATATACATGTCGCGGTTCATCTTCTCAATGTGTGTGCGCATCAGTGTGTATCTGAAAGCAGTGTCGCAGTTGTATTTCGCAAGTCAAATTTTATCTTATGATCTACTTGGGTGAGTCTTCATCTACCTGGGCAGGCTGCCCAAGTAGAACCTATGTATGGGAAACACTGACGAAACAATATGCATGATAAGAATTCATGTTGCACTGCTGTTTGGCCTCATGTCTGCATACAAAAGCCTGCAAAGCTCAATATGATACTACAAATTACAAGGATATCTGATGAATCTTTACAATATTCGTAGACATGAATGTTTACCAATGACTTGACTGCATGGGACTAAAATGCATATTCCTGATATTTTAAGTGTGACATGCTGAAAGGCCAAAACAAATTTTGGGCTGCATATTTATGTGAGGGGCTTTATGATTTTATATTGTTATTTTATTTGCGCTCCTCAGGGAATGAACAACAATGATAAATATTAAATGATACTATACTGCTGCTGCAAGCCTGCAATGCTGTTCTCTTTGTTTAAGGATGCATTTAATCTCTAGTGAGCTTGATCCATCTTATTTATTATGTTTTAAATAAGACTTATATCCCTGCTGTATTCAAGCCCATCTTAATGTTTGGCTAATTAGAAGTGTGTTGGGAAATGGGAAAAGGCTGATGAAGATGGTTGGATGACTCATCACCTCCCAGGATGACTCGCTGGGAATGGGTCATAAATAGGGCACATAATGGCTGCCATTTCCTAGGCAGAATAAAACGAGTTCTCTGGATCATTCTGCTTAATGCTGCTTTTTTCCTGGTGGGTGGGGTGTGGGTGGGGGGTAACAAAGGACCATTGAACCGTCCAGGAGTTATGAGTTATGCATCTGGAACACCGGATATCAGTTATGCAAATAATCAACATGAAAGTGGTTTACTGAGATGAAATTCTCAGAAACATGTCACGGAGTCAGTACGAGTTCAGTGTCTCGATAATGAACATGGCGAGACTTGAAGGCAGGAAGAGTTATGAGAGAGAGACAACAATCTCCCCATTCCATTATTTTAACGTACATAGAACACAACACTCTCTGAAAATATTAGCATTCATACTGAGAATCAATAAGTGCAGTTACAGATAGGGATCGTTTTCAACCCAACCCATGCCAATCTCTTAGTTTAGGTAAAGTTAAGTTTATTCAGCGCGTTAACATTCTAGCTGAGCAGAGCTTTACAGGCTGCATTTTGGTGTATATGTTATTTTTCTTGATTTAGGTTTGTTATATTTATGTTGTTATATTTCTGTTTTATGTGTAGTGGATTTGAGAAATTTAATATTAAAAATTTATTTATCTTAATTTATTGTATCAATCACCTTTGATAATTAACAGTAAATTAATCTCCCTTAGTCTTACAGTTTTCAGACCTGATTATTAACCAGATTTGAGGTATCCTAACAAAAATCAATGTTTATTTTCTGTTTATAAAAAAAATTGATCTTAGCCTCCAAAATCCAGCCATTTAATCATAACCTGCAATGTATGTATAGCACTTTTTTCTCTCATGTGAGCAAGAAAAACCGTGTTTCTTTTCATTTCCTGTAGATACTATTTCAACCCAGCTCAATTATTTACCTTCCAGCCACATCACAAAGCATAGCAAATAAATGGGATGGTTCCTGATCCATTTATGCACTGCTCTAACTTGAAAACTGACATCTCCCAAATGTATTAACTAAAGAAATAAGGAAAAATATATAGCAATCCAGGTTGCCATTCCCTTTGTTTAAAGACATCTAAAAGATAAGGATATGTTTGGATAGTGTACCCTTGAGTTTGAAGCAGAATACAGAACTAAATCATCAGCACACGCATAAACACATGTATGCTTCTCTGCATCTCCTTTCTTCCCCCACAAAAGGCTGGACCAGCTTGCAGCAGGAGGCAGAGAGATTCAGCAGAGTTTCTCTCTGATAACTCTCCTGTGGCCCTGAGAGGTTTGCGTCAGGACATCAGCTTCGCACACAGACGCTGCCTTCATTCCACCTCCACGGGCCTGCTGCGAGGACCAAGAGCTGTCCGTCCTCCTGTTCAACAGGAACGATGGGAAGGCCTGTGGGATGCTGTGATGTTTGGACACGACTGACAAAATACCACCTGTCATAAAATCACAGCTCAGGAACATGTCAGCTATCGGTGACGCTACCTGGAGCCCGACAGAGGCAAAGAGAGAGAGAGAGAGAGGTGGCAGATGATNTATCGGTGACGCTACCTGGAGCCCGACAGAGGCAAAGAGAGAGAGAGAGAGAGGTGGCAGATGATGCCAAGGAGGATGAAGAAGTAAGGAGAGAGTCTTAAAGAGGAAGGACAGGAAGAAAAGTGCCTATCTGCTTACAAGGTACTGCAGTTTCCTTATCGGAGAACAGTACCAAGTATATTTTCCTGAAGGCAGCAGATTTCAGAAGAAAATAGTCTGAGTGACGGATGATAGATAACAGATGACACCTTCAATCATGACGACCGCTTTGATCGTATTATTAGGGATGTTAGGGGAAGCTGCTAATGATTGTCACAGCTTTCTGACACCCCGGCTAATTGTTAGCTCATTCAAGGTATTTTTCATCTGCTTCATTACCAACGAGGAGCAGATCTCATTTATTTTCCACTAATTATCAGTAAGAAAACAACTCTGAATATTGCATATCACCAAAAGTACAACAAAGCACAAAATGAATCAAATTTTAATGATTCAGCTCTTGATGAATAGAATTAAAAAAAAATAATAATAATTTGTTTGATAGTCATGTACAATATACAGATGATCCCCAGGACTCCACTGAAATTGAAATTAGTATTTTGTTTGTAAAGCACAAAAGTACAAAAAACTGAAGTGACAGTCAAAGCTTTGAATCAAATATTTTGACAATGCACACACACAAAAAAAGAACAGAAATCAGCCGCTCAGCTTCTCATCCTGACTCAATGACACGAGACAGAGCTTTACCCAGAGATCCATTTAAACCAAAATGCATTATTATTAAAACATCATGAGTGCAGTCATACGTTAAATTATCTTTTGTTATATAGTCAGACATTATTAGCTCTTGCAGCGAAAGTGTAATCAGTGTAAAATACAATCACTGCTGAAGCAAATGAAGGAATGTCAAAGCTGCCTTCAGTTATCTTCTTCTGAAGCTGTGAAATCTATGTGTAATTGGTCTGTGTCTTAATTGATCTGTTTTATAATTTAATACTCCAACCAGGAACACTTATCTGTCAAGGTTTAAAAATAGCACTGCATCATGCTTGCAATGCACTGTACTGTATATACACAGTGCATCCTCATGTATAATGAATGTTGCTTCTCACCTGTCCCAAAGGTGTTTCAAGTCAAACCTCAAGCCCTCTACAGAGATAAAAGACACTGACGTCTTCAAGGAAGACATCACTTCCTTGAAACTAGCAGTGGAGTGATGTACAGAGAATATCAGTTTGTGAAAAAATGGCTGTTCTCAGGAGAAGAGCAGTCATACAGGGACATCCTGAACCAACACGGGAAGGTGCATTATTCACCACGGCGCAACAGATTCCCACCGGCAACATCGCTGAATACCGAAGAGTGGAGCGGCATGATATGGACCAAGGATCTTATGGTACCTCATGGTGATGGTAAAACAAGCAAGAGGGTTATGTTGTGTTTTGCATCCTTAACTTTGTAAATGTTAATGTTTTGTCGTGTCATCGTAGATCACAGAGAAACACTTGATCTGATTGGCTGGAGCAGCTGAAGCTCTGGTCGGGACTCTGGCTCCTCTCTCGGTCCATTAGTGCGTTTAGTTGAAGAAGCTGAGGGGCTGTCATGGTCAGGAAGGATGGCTCCAGCATGTCCTCTCCCTGTCCTCTGTCCTGGCAGGTCCCTCAGGGACCAAAATCACCTGTCCTTCAGAAGGACAGCGAGGCCTCCACACACTGCTGTCAGGAGATTTGCCCTGTCTGCACATCACAGAGCCGTGGGGAAAGTGGGGAGGTGATACGTGAGGACGATGGATTGGAATGCTGAGTGAAAGTGGGTAATAGTGGCACATAGAAGCTTCATGCATTACAAACCCAGCCAAGCTGCTGCTTATAGTTCAAACAATTCAAACAACAATTCAATCTGGCCTTTGAAAACAAGTCACTCTGGGAATTCAGCAGCTTTTCTAGTTTAGTGAAGCTTTAGAAACAATAGGAAGTGGCGATTCTGGATTACCAGAAATGGCTCATTTGCAGTACAGAAGGTGGAAACATTACTTAATAATATTATTTATGGCCTGTAAGTATGTACGAACTGTATGAAGGTAACTGATCAGTTCTAATCTCTTTTGGTTGTGGGCACCTTTCAAATGGTCTTGGAAAGTTTGCCCACATATCTGACTTCATTCACTAAGGTCTCAAACGGCCTTACAGGCATTTTCTTTGCTTATATTGTGATTGTGAATTAAATTAAGGTAATTTTCTATGCATTAAAGGGCCATACCAGCGATTGTGCATGTTTGAGCCTAATATATTCAATTTTCATACATATTACGTTCAATTTTCCATACATGTTACATACATGTTACTGACAACCATTTCCCAAAGTATTTCAGTTGTTGTTTTTGATCTTGGTCAGTTTTTCTGATATTTTGCAAAATCTCTTAATCTTTCAAAATCAAATATTCAAGCAGTACACCCACCTTAAAAATTGATGTTTCACCTGCTCATAGTTACGCAGCCTTATGAAGTCACAGTCGTTTAAATTTTTCGATAAACGCAGGTCTTTTTTTGGGACTATATTCCCTGGTGGAGACATACATNGTCGTTTAAATTTTTCGATAAACGCAGGTCTTTTTTTGGGACTATATTCCCTGGTGGAGACATACATCCACTCCGCCCTTTTTATTGAGCTTAAATACTAAAATTACGCACTTCTAAAAATAACCTGAATGCACATCTTGTTGGTGATGATGGCTTACCTATCCCAAGAATGTTTCAAGTATCAACAAGTTGATTTTAATAGCGTACCAGAATGAACTGAACCAATGGCAGTCTGGAATGTAGGAAAAACTTTTTTTTTTTTTTTAAATTCATTGTTCCAGTAGTATGCTTTGGGAAATGAATGTCAGTAACGTTACATGTATGAAAACTGAATATATTAGCTTCAGTCATGCACAATCACTGGTATGGTCCTTTAAACCCCAAAACTGCACTGGTGGTCAGCATGGTGTCAAACACCTTCCAATGCATTCATCTTATTGTTGAAGGAAACCAAGCTGAACAGTAACACAGAGACACATAAACTAGACAACACCCAATAATTTTTTAAATTGTTTTTCTGTTTGTTTTGTTGTTATTGCTTTAATCTTGGTGAGCTCACTGATTTAAGGTTGACAGGCTTATTAAAACGGGCTGACAATAGTTGTCATTTCAGATGGGGAATTTATGTTATCTTGTACTTTGTAAAGCTTGTTAAGAAAATGCTGTTAATAGTTTATGTAGGCAATAATTAAAAATGCGGCTCTTGTGCTTTGAAAAATAAATACTGAAGTCTAAAATATTGAAGTCGCTGTCTCTCCCTTCCCTCACTTGTTAAACAGTACTTTTAAAAGCCTCCCTTAATCTCACAAGCTCAGGCTTTTCTGCTAGGGCTGAGCCACGTTCCTTCAGAATCGACCGGAAGCTGAGCCAATCGGCAAACTTCAGGGAGTGGTTGATGACAGTTTTTGAATGATGACTCATTAATGACTGATGATAATAGCCAGCTCCACTTTGTGAATTTGAACTGAGTGCTGTATTTAGTTTGCAGAGCTGAATGAGTAATCTGCTGAAATTATGTTTTGAAACGGTTTACGCTGATAAAGCTGCTGCTGCTAAAGATTGAACGATTTTTGTTAGCAAAATAGATGGCCGAATCCCATCTGTTGAGGGCAGTAATGATATAGCAGAGCACACACACGTTCACCACAGGTGTTTGACACATTGCTCTGGAGTGTATGTTTTTAGGAGTGCTGCTAAAATGAGGAAGTGCTCGTGCAGAAGAGTGATTACTGACTCAGACGTTCTGTCTTGCATGCGAACAACACGAATCAACCATTACCTGCATGGACATATGTATTATGGGCTTCTGCACTATATAGTTTGCTTTCATGAATGTATTCATTGCTATTATGGGCTGTGCAAGTCTGGCTGTATCACGTGTGTGTGTGTGTGTGTGTAGGGAGAGCGACAGTGAGAACTACACAACATTTTCATTTTGCCATGCTTGACACCAATCCCTGCCAGTCTAACAAGCCACTCCTGCCTTATTTATGTGCATCCACCTACTTTTACCATTATCCTCTTTGTCTTTCTCCTACACACCATACCTTCTATATTTACTCTGCATATGTCTTGTTTGTGAGCGGATGGGTGAGGTGACACCGCATCACGAAACTGTAATTTATTTAGCCTGTCTCACGTTCACAGTTTATAACGGCACTAAGTTACAGGACTGTGTTTTGAAATGGAAAACCAAAACCATTTTAAATCAGTGTTGTTTTTCTCAAATGTCTGTTTTTCTTAGTTTCTTTGCTGCTGCCTCCTACACATCCTAACTCACACAAATACCGCATAACACAGCAGGGATTGTGCTAATAGGAGTCCATATTTTCCTTCATCCATGAAAGATAGACCATCAGGGTTTGAGTAATGAGGCAGTGCCACCTGTGCCCACCATGCCAGGGGAATGTGGACTATAATGCTGATGAGCGAGGGCCAATGTGCCGTTATGTGCTCTACCAGTGGCCCTCTTCACACTCCCTCCATCTTGGAAATGCTCCTAACAAGAACCTTCAGCACTAATCACTTGTTTGAATCAAAAACAACGCGTGTAAAGAGAGTTCAGGGTCTCATTTTCTGAGGATCACAGCATTCCAGCACCTACATAGTCACTGTAATGCTAATGTTTGTTTTCTCAGAACGTTTTTCAGTGTGCAGTTGGGACACAAATACTCAGGAAAGCAGAAATGAAGAAGACACACTAATTGCTGTGCTACAGGAGCATTGATTAACTTCCACAGACTGCCACAACTAGCAAATTCAACATTAATACAAAATGCCTAAATGCACCTGATTACTGTGTTTTTCATACACATACAAATATGAATGTGCATGCCTTTTCATTTACTTTTTTTGCTTGTTATAAAATGAAAATGTTATTTAGCTATAAAGACAGAATCTCTGTCCGTCCTTCTGTGGCACCATTATCTCTCAAACCTGGCACTGTATGAAATTGATATTCGGCAGGTTCATTGCTCGGGACCCAAGTATGTGCAGTGTTGCATGTGAAGTTGTTTGGATGAGTGGTTCTTGAATTGAGGTGTGCTGGTAAAAAGTAGTCCACGCAGCAGGATATGCTCCGGGCGTGGCAACATATGCTCCGGTCCAGTGCCACGGTCTCAACCCGACCCCATACAGCAAACAAAGCTAGCTCACGAGGACATGCAGAAGTTGTTTTGACAGCGCTATGCAGGCAAAAAGTAGTTATAATGTCCGACCCGTTCTGAACACGCATGTTTTGAACGGGCACTACACAAGTGATAAATAATAGCCAAAACTACAACATAAGAACCAAGTTGTTTGAGAAAAGAAAAAAAAAACAAAAAACCGATAGCTATTATATTTTGTAACTAGACGGGCATGCCTCTGCCAAGGCCAAACAAGCTTAGAAGAAATTTGTCCTGGGCTAAAGAAAAATAAATGACTATATACATAATATAATGAGTCAATTTTAACTTTTATCTATATCAGGACCAAATTGACCTATTGGTAATCTATCTATGGGATAAATATGTCTGATTTTTTTTTTTTTTTNAAAAAAAAAAAAAAGACAAAAAGGGTCTCTCTCACAATGTTAAGGAACCATTAAAAAAAAATCCTTGATTCGCCTCTGGATCCAAATCTCCACCAAACATTTTCCATGGACCGTGCCCCAAACTTCCACCAAGTTTTCTCAAAATCAATTCATACATTTTTGTGTAATCCTGCTAACAAACAAATAAATCAGCCAACACGTACAGGCTGAAAAGTCACCTTCTTGGCAAAGGTAAACACAAACAAGAATTGTATGAATGCGTGTCAGTAAATTCTGGTTCATGTTCCTTGGGTTCTTGTGTTTAGGTCTATATTGCATTGGCACAAAGTCAAACATTGTGCTCTGTTCCACAGTCGTGTACCCACTGCAGTGTTAGCGTCGAAACTGGATTAAATTCTTGTACTTCTAGTCCTCATAAATTTTGCATCTGTTTGGAAAGACAAAAAAACATTTTTGTTAGCCCCAAGGAAACCAACTTGGTGCATATTCTTCAGAGGGAGAATAAACATTACAAAATAAAAACAAAATCTCTTCCAAAATTTCACAGGAGCATAAGAATTAACACAACACATCAGGCATTTCAGTGAATTCTAATGAATATATACTCTCCCATCTGCTGCAGACATAAACAATGAAAATTATTCATGTACAGTAGGTTTGCATATTTATATATACAGGAGCAAAAAGGTGAGAAGGTAAAGCTGGAGTCAAGTGTTGGGTGAACTGTTGTGAACTGCTTCTTATGATTCTATTATTCATAAAGGTATTCTCATCTGAAAGAGAGGCACAAACAAGACTGAGACATTCAGTGTGTTCAATTATTGACAAAACCTCAAGATCTCACAGAGGTTTTCTGTCTGATATTGCTCAGATTGAATCTGGCTAGCTGCTCCTTTCTTTGCTTCTTGTTACGCATTTCTTTTTCTGGCTTTTTACCTGCTTCCTTTTGACTTACAAAATCCACCTCCACACTCTCCTCTCTGCCTTTCCTCAGTACAAGACTGATTCCTCTCACTCTTGCAGCAAGGGATAACAAATAAATTACATATCTGTTGTCATTCCAAGACTGCATTTTCACTATGTACAGTATTATCTTTTGCACATATTTATCAATACTCATGTACATACATTCTCCTGCTGGTTTGGTTGTAAATAGACTACATTCCATACACTTCTAATTCTCAATTTTTGCTCTTGTTGCTTTATTCTTATCCTTAATTTTTTGTTGCTTTTCTTTTATCTTATATATATATTTTCTATTTATTGAGAAGCACAGTCGGGGAACATCACAGAAAAAGCATTTCACTGCTGTTGTACTTGTATGGCTGCACGTGACAAATAAAACTTTGAAACTTTGATAAAGCAGAAACAGAATTGCAAAAAAAAAAAAAAAAAAAAAAAAAAAAAAAAAAAAAAAAAAAAAAAAAAAAAAAAAAAAAAAAA
>VXCM01001406.1:52304-67750 GCA_014773175.1 Lucifuga dentata | reverse complement strand
ATATATATATATATATATATATATATATTAAAGTTAGTCAACTTTAATTAATGACTTTAATGAACAAGGCCTACCCCCATTCACTTTAAAGCACAGAGTACTGTACAAGACACCATACTTCCATTTTCCTGAAGCTGCCTGGCTGAGGTACTCAGTGGGAAAAGTTAGAACCCCTGACATGTAGAGAAGCAATAAAATATGGATAAAGTCAGACATCAATACCTTCCAGTTCAACACAACTGACTTACTGGCAGGTCAGAAAAGGTCACAGGGAATGTACTCCAAGTCCCTGAGTCAGAGCAGCAAATCAAGTCTATGTAGGAATGTGGGTATGGATGTGTAGTGTGTATGAATGAGTGGAGAGGGAGATGGGAGCGAGTGTGTGTAAAGTAGAAAATGAGAACAAGTCAACAAAATCCGTAACAATGGAACCGTGTTCGAAGATCACAAAACTTCAAAGATGCACAACCCTGAACTTTGTTCTGCTGATTCCTGATTCAAAGCACATGAAGTTGCTATGCCGCCAGCTTCAGTGTTCATTACCAAGCAACTGGACTGAGGCATCTTAGGATTAAGAGCTTGCTGCAAGGCACAAAGGCAGCAGTAATTGAAAGGGGAATGTGGGTGGGTGCAATTTTGTTTCTCTTACCTTGAGACTGCTTCTGGATTTGGAGTCAGAAAAGAAAGCTAGTGGTGTGTAAAAGAAGTGCTATCTGTTTTCAACAGACAGCACCTGAAACCATAAAAAAATTCTGCCAATAGGCACTTTTCCTTGGTGAAATAGAAGCAGAATCACAATCACATGTAAGAATTTGATAATAACAAGAAAAATAAGAAGAAATAGCTGCTTCCTTTTACTTCAGCCAGGTGAGGTTGCCACCATTGTGGCCCAAAAGTTGTTGTAATGCATGTCAGCAATGTATATTATGAAACCAAATGTGATAAGGAGGATGCAACAGGGTGTGAGTCAAACAGCATTCAGAATAACCATCAAATGGCTGACTTTTGTGTTTTTGCCCAGGGTTTGTTCCTTCCTAAGCTGCGGTATCACCTGACGCTCCAAAATCCCCCAGAGCCCTGCTAATCCCTCTGGATATCAACCCACGCACCAAGATGTCATGTAATGCCTGACCTACAGCAGGGTGCTGCTCTGGAAGTGTCAAAATTGTGCAGGCTAAAATAGTCATATGCCAAATGAAAAGATGGTTGCAAAACCTCAAGAGGCTCTTGAGTTACAGTGTCAAAACAAGTCTTAAAATTGCGTGGGATGGGCTGAATTGGAAAGATTTTCTTGGCCTGTTTCCAAAGTGTTAGGAAATGGAATATAGCTTTTGGCAATGTCCAATTAATTCTTGTATATTATATGCTAAGCCTTCATAGAAAACACAGAATCCCTGCAATAAAAAAAAAAAAAAAAAANAAAAAAAAAAAAAAAAAAAGATTTGTGATTTGTCCGTGTGGTAATAATTTTGAACATACCAACACACCAAAAAGAAATATTACTCACTTGGAAGCCAGTATTGGTACCAAAGCTGTGCCTGTTGGTGATTGATCTGCCAAACCAGTCCAGAGGAAACAACAAGGTTTCTTCCCTGCTTCTACTTTCTACACAACAGTATTAGGTTGTTTATATGGAGGTGGTAAGAGTGCATGTGACAGTACTGGAGGTGGGCGTTTGTTCATTCAGAAGGTCTAGGAGCAAATATAGATTTGAACCGTGGGTGTAGAAGCACACATCCTTAGAAAATATATGTTTGCGTGCATTTTTGTGCAGAACATATCCATGTGAGGCAAATGAAGTGGAAAGAAAACTACTGAATATTAAGACCTTTGGTCAGCCAAGCATTCTATATATGCTTTAGGTAGTGCTATCACAATCATCTGTCATCATTTATCTCTTCACAAAGATTGTAAATCTCTCTTAAAATTGCACGTCCAAAAATATTTTCTTCCCAATATGAAGCTTGTCTGCTGTAATTTCATGTATGTTTTTCATAAGCCGCAGTGGAGATTGGATGCAGCTTTAGCTAATCGTATTCATGGAGGAAAACACTGTCCATTAGTTTTCTATCTCAAACACTAACCTTTTACAAGTCCCATGGTTTATGCTTCAGTGTGACCTTATGAATACTAATCATGTGTAATCTTTCCATCTGCATTCAAGGCTGACATTATTCTGGGAGATTAAGGTGCCTGTTTGCTGTGGCCTGTGGCTTGCTGTCAAGCAGTTATTGGATGCTGTCTGCATCCAGTGCCTGTGGCATATCAATGACCAGCGCAGTAGTCATTCAGAAGGTACAGTGCTGGTATGATCTTTAATACTAGCTGGAAGTTGGAACTCATGAACACACTGAGGTCATCTGTTTTGAAGATGAAATGGGGCTGTGAAACACGGTAAACAGCTTCTCAGGTTCGTTTATTTCAAACCAGATTGATAGTTTATGCTATGCTTTACAGAATAAAACTCAAAGGTCAATGACAAACAAGAGGAGAAGAGATCTGCATCATGATCTAAATGTGCTTAAATCAATCGGAAGCCATTCCAGGCTCAGTGGTGATTGACCGGGCTTTGTGGATGGTCCCTCTGCAAATAAATCTCCTTATTTTGTTTTATGGTTTTTATGATCTTAAAGAGAGTTGCAACAGGTAGTGCAGATATTTCAGTGAACCAAGCCAAGCTACAGACCAAAAATAACTAGTGTTGCTGAAAAATAAGCCAACAAGATGTGTACAATTCAATGTCTGAACAACCTTGTGGGAATTTGTTGATGATGTTTATGGACCTTCTACTTAAGCTCTGAGTCATATTCTATTAACATATAAGGTGAGATTAAATTGTGTTTATACTCACATACTATACATACACTAGTACTATATATACAGACAGGTGAAAAGGAGAAAAAAAAAACATGCCCTATAGAGCAGGCAGTGGCATGTTTATTCAATTAACCTTTGGAAAGATGAATTGCAAAGCTACCTGCTCACAAATACTGCAGTGATAGCCATAAGGTCAGAAAGCAGGATTAATAATCAAAAGGCTACAGATGCAAATTTCCATCTAACAAGATTTGAGATAGCCTGAAATTTGAGAGTAGAAAGCAGTAACGGGCAATGTCTGAGCCCAGTCCTTACCTAAATCCTTATAGAAGGATGTTTAATCCCTTTTTAGAGCTGAGTCTTTCCAGATGAAAAGCAAACAAACCAAACAAGAGTGCTTCGATTTTTAATAAAAAAGAAAAAAAGAAAAAAATGATTAAAGGATTATAGAGAAACATCTCAGGGTATTTTGTCATTTTAAATTTAACAGAGCCAAGGATTTCTTTCTTAATCTTCACTATTCCCTGCCAACAATCTGAATTTTCACTACATTTATCAAACTTTTATGTTATCGAGAAAGTTGAATGCCACTTACTTGCACAGATAAATGACATACAGTGAAAAAAAAAAAAAACAGTCATAAATAACAATAAGGGTTACACACTGTACTGCCCACACACGACTCACTTTTCAAAAACACATTTCAACAAACCTCCTCAAGACAAATGCATAGCGCAGTATTGCTGTGGCTTTGCAGTTATAAGATTTCTCTGGGGATAGAGCTGCTACATTATCGCGGCTGGGCAAAGAGGATAAACATTTTCCATCCTCTGCTAAGAGTGTGATTAGGTGTTGCTCTCCATCTCTGAGCATTGCTTAATTTGTCATTGGAAGTGCGGTTATCTCGTCCTCGATGGGCCTGGGAAAAGTAGAGTAGAGAAGTGGATTTGTTGCAGAGACAAAGGCTCAGCTAACTGTGGTCTGATAAGCTATCACTTAAATTTTATTGTGGATAGTTGGAAGGTTTTGCCTGGCTTTTGGCACAATACTTCGCTCTGTTATCCCTACCTGTTAAATTGGGACTAGCTGTGGGGTAGCTGAGAGTATATCAGTATCTATGATGTGAGAATCTCGCTGGGAGCAAAATGGACCACCATAAACTCCAGCACGAATCTAATAGATTTATTGATTACTTGGCTGTCTACTGGTTCCTGTTCACCGTGATAGATTCAGCTCATGGGATCCTGCTGCTGCAAGAGGTCGACCAGAATTATGGGACACATTTATATTCACAACCAGACCGACTCACTGCCTTTTCTCTATACCACCGCTCCTCTGAGCTGTCCCTGTCTCTTCTCTTCTCCCCTCTCATAACCCCCTGAACCAACTCTGGATGCTTTGAACTTTGCAGTTCAAAGCATCCTCAGTACTGTTAGGACTGAAATAACCAAAAATCTATCCAAAAAAAAAAAAAAAAAAAAAAAAAAAAAAGATTTCTCACATTTACATATTTATGTGCACAAGAACACAACAGCAAAGTGACACTGACACTTATGGACTCGAGTGTTTGTGGTGTGGGTGGGTGTGTGTGTTCCCATCTCTCTTTTAATCTGATTGTTACATCCTTCTTGGTCTTAGAGTGACAGCGCTCTAAATGCAATGATAATGAATAGGCCTCAGGGAGTCTTTGCTGACTTGCAGCAGCAGGGTAATGAGATTAGCAAAAGCACTGAGGGCCTGTTAACGGCATGAGGCCCTCTATCAGGTTGAACTAGATGAAGAAGTGGACAGGACTGAGGCATCAAAGTGACTCTGATCTCCAAACTAAGCCTAACAATATCCAACACACAGGCAGAATCACCAGGAAACAGCTACTAGGACAACTCAAGTAGACATAATTGCATATTTGAATGAATAAACACTGCTAGTCCGGATAGCAGAATCGCACTGTATACTGACCTTACATGTATATAGAAGGGGAAGGATGTGCTACTGCAGCAATTTTGTCCTTCATGGTCTCTTCACTCTAAATTTACTATGTCAGGGTGACTGTATAGATTGATGTTTTACTGGGCCTTTAAAGGGCCATACCAGTGATTTTGCATGTTTGAGCCCAATACATACTACCTGCATACACGTTACATTACTGCCAATCGGCTTTTTTTTTTTTTTACAAAAAGGAGATCTGCTTATTTTGGAGGTGATCCAGATCATATTCTGGATACCTTGTTGGCCTTGGTGGAAGTATGTGCTCTTGGAGTGCCTTCTTGTTCTGGTTTTGCTCATGACTACTTAACTTAGACCAACATTTAAGACTTGTTCAGTGCACTTTACATTATAAGCCTCAAAGAGGCAGCATTTATAATGATTATGGTTATTGATTATTACGTCCACCTACAGAATGCATTCTGAATATATAAAAAAGAAGTATGATCTGACCACCCACAAGGTCTGAGCTAATAAAGGAGTCACATCAAAAATTTACACTACCTGTCGAGCTCTACACCGACCCTGACATCTACATTCAATGAAAGAAATAAATTGTCTCTCTCGACACTGAATTGAATGGGGCTGCTTCAAAACAGTGTTGATAGATATAAGCTTGAGGTCATAGTTCTGAACAGGTATTTAATTTGCATGGCAGTGGGTGGATGCTCCTTGTCCTGCTCTTGACAGTGGGCTCATAGATAAATTGTCAAAGGAAACAGCACAGCAATGACCACCGATACCAAACCTGTGAATAACAAAAACTCAATTGAATGTAATTTCATACTCTGTACATATCATGCTTGACATCCACTTTGTTTAACTTGTGAGGACCCTGTTGCTAGACAACTGACAAAATTTCACTTTCCCTCTTTCTGAAAAATAGTGAATGATTTCGAGTTGTATGGTTTAAAACCCACAAAGAACAGGAATATAACAGGTGGCAACAGTAATGTCAACATAAATCAAAACTCTTGAATTTCACATCTCGAACTGTTGAATAATTTCCACTTACAATGCTGTATGAATACAACAGATGTTGACAGTCTGAATGGGCCCTTCTTGTGAACATGGTGAATGTGTCTTCATCTGAAGGCAGCATCAGTTCAATGTGGCTACAGCTGAGCTAGACTCAAATAATGAGACCCTATAGGCGAAGGAGTATTAAACTCTGCTGCTACAGCACCAACAGCATACATATGAAATGAAAAAAAAAAGTTTTAAAGATAGTTTAAGCTTCTATATCACTGCAGAAAAAAATCTGACATGATTGGAGGAACACACGAGGGCATGTGGGTGCAGAAGTCCCCACCACCACATCCATAAATGAGAAAAAACAGATACAGGAGAGATCAGACACAGTTGCTGTTACTCCCATGGGGAGTAATAGTAATGTAAAAGAGACAGGGCAATTTGATGTGGAGGCACTACAGATTTGCATTGCCACAAGGCCCTAAATAACTTATTTCATCCATGTTATTATGTTAGGGTTGCTAGAGCATATGCCATTTCCTACATATCAAAAGCTTGAGGAGACCCTATAATGTTACTATTACCACATTCATTACAACTGCAGTCTGTTAACACAGGCTTAGGCGGTGATTTAGTAATTGCCATGACCAGTAAGAGATTTGCTAATCCTCATGTGTGATGACCAAGATGGCTGTAACCATGAACTATCATGATACATTACAACATCTTGATATTGTTTAAAGTATTGTCTACTCATGCCACTTATTCAAAAGGTTTCATCAGTTGTACCCACTGGCAGGGAGTCCCAGGCATTTAACTCTGTGGGTCTTTCACACCTTTATGTCACACGCCTGGAAATGAATGTATACTGTATTGTTTGTAACATGTTTCAGTTTAGCATTTGCAAATGTGTTGTTTACTGATGTTTGCACTACCATTAAATTACAGGAGGATGTATTGTACAGTTCATGAACAACACACTGAGAGAGTGTGCCAGAAAACACGGTAAGAACCAGGACTTACGGAAGTGAAGTTGTGGGCACCACAAGGCTCTCCTCGGTATTTGCATGAGAGGAGCATATCATCCAGTTGGTGGCTAAGTCTGTCCATAAACTCCAGGTTGGTCCCCTCAAAGTTTCTGGGTGGCAGAAAGAGTCTGAAGTCTGAAAGCTTCGTGAACCAGCCCAGGCGTTCCTCTTGAAGTAAGTCCAGAACTATGGGCCTCACTGTTCTGTTAGCCAGCAGCAGGCCCAGCCAGTGGCCAGCAAAATACAAGTCACTCTTGGTGAGTTTATAGAGGCGGATAGGGTTGTTGTTACAGATAGTGACCGCAGGAAAGGGCAGTTCCTTGGCCCACTCTGTGTGGACCCGTGTGTATGTGGGAAAGGAAAGCCAGTGGAGTAGACGGTTGGAGGACCAGGATAAGAGCAGCCCGAGGGAAGTGCAAAGGGCCAGCAACCAGAAAGCCCTGCGGCCCACAGAGCCACTAGGGATGCACACGTGTCTCAGGCCATGTAGGCGGGTCCTTGAGAGCAGAGTGGAAGTCACCTGAGCTAGACCTGGCTTTGCAGGACGTCGCTGACGCCCCCTTCTGATCATGGCTGGGGATCCTCGCCGAAGACAGCGCCCCTCCAGGGCCATGGCTGCCCACAGCACTCCTACAGCCACGGGAAAGGCTTCATTTCCCAGCCAGGCCTCAGGGGCTGGGGCCCACATGTAGCTCCAGGGTAACAATAAATCCACTACTGTAATCCACACCTGGATATGGGCTTAGCCTTATGAATGCTAATGACACAAGCAATCTTAACATGAAATATATTCTTCACACATGTAAAAGAACATTTACTCAAATCTCTGTGTTATGAAGTCTTCCCAGCCCTGCAGATGCTTGAAAAACTCAGTAACAGCTACTTGTTGGTCATCTCTCCTGGTCTCTCACTCTTCTGTCGCTCTGGCTGTTTCAATCTGACATTGGTCCAATCATCCATTTCAGCAGGAAAACGAATCAGCATAGAAAATGTGCTCCAAGCAAGGTGGCTTCTACATGAGTGACTCCAGCATCCACTGCATCTTGTGCGACAGTGAACAAAAGAGAATGTGACAGAGAGAGCAAGAGGGAAGGGAGGAGAAGGAGAGAGAAGAGCTAAGATTGGATGAAAGACAAATAAAAGAAGGGAAGGTTATTAAAATAATGAGATGAAAGCAATAGGAATTGCCTGGTGTGGCACATAGAGCAGTACTGCCAGAAGAGATCTCATCTTGTTCCAACGCTGTGGTTTCCGTTCTTCTGAGTTAGTTGCGTGCTTCAGTTTCGCTGGCTCGCCACGGTGCGTAAACCACAGTTCAACACAACAGCCAGAAGTATGCTCTTTAACTGAAAACACAATAGTCTCTCACCCTTGTTTATTTTGTGTCTTTCACTTTTGATGTCTTCCTTGTAATGTCACTCTTCTGCTACTTCAGATCTCTTGTCTCGCCTCCCGGCTCCCTCATTTCGTCTTAGCCAGTAGTTTCATCTTACAGCAAACCATCACTCATGCTTCTCACTGCTGTGGCCACATGCTAAAACCCACGTTCACACGGAGAAGGATGCACTCATGCGCGTACAGATACACACACTCACAGCGGCTTCCTGCTGAAAAGCAGACCAGGGCTAATCTCTTCTGTGACACTCAGATCTCAAGCTCTCTCCACCTCTGTTAGTCCCCTGCTGTTATTTTCTCTTCTTCCTCTCATATTTTGTTTTGTTACCCAAAGACAGCATATATATTCTCTGTATTCTGCCTTCTTCTAGAAATATTCTTTCCAAATCAAATCCATCAACTTGCCCTCATGCTCCTCCTCCTCGTCTCTGTCGTGTCAGTCAAGCCCCAAAAGCTCCGCCTCCTGCCGGGCTCTCTCTCCTCCTCCTCCTCCTCTTCTTCTTTTCCACTCTGTGTGCACACTCCCTGTCTTCTCTCTTCTGTCAAGGAAGGATTTTATGTGCACTTTCCTCCCTCTGTGTCCTTGTCAGCTTCATCCAGTCTTCCTCTTGCGCTCCCCTGCTGCAAATGACTTCTCCACTCTCCTGTTACCCTCAGTGATCTCTCTCCCTCTTCCCTCTCTCTCCCTCCCTCTTTTACTATTCCTTGTGTTGCACTCCTCTATGTTGCAGCTCATCCTCCTGCTGCACCTCTTCTCCTCCTGCGCCACAGCTCTGTCCACACATCCGTTGAACCAGTCACTGAGTGCTTCTCTCTCTCTCTCTCTCTCTCTTGCGCTCTCCCTCTCTCTCTGTGCTAACTCTCGCCGTCCTTCGCCCCCCTCTGTTTGTGCGATGCTGATGCTGCTGCTGTCGTGGCAAACACTGCTACCGTGGAATCAGAGTTTGCGTTTGCAAACCCTGTTTGCGTTTGTTTACACATATGTGAGGGCTTCTTTGTCATGTGTGGTTATTACATTGTGTGATTCCTGACTATTTTAGTGTTATTTTCCTTTATCATGTATAAAAATTTGATTTTTTTTCCTCTAAACAACAGATTAAAAAACCAAAGAGATTTAATTCCAATGAAATAAGCAGCCATTACTCACTTTTGAGAAGCTGTATTGCTTTTACTCAATTACTAAAATTGTTGTGACTTATTATTTTATTTCATATGATTAATTGCCATGTCAATGTTATAAATAAAATGGTTACTTCCCCTTTTGTTTCCGTCTAGGGCTTCTTAATTATGACATGGTACTTACAGACAGCAACATCTACTAAATACCTCCAGTTGCCAAAGCGGGCTGCTAGAGTGCAGATTTTACCTGAGTCTCAGGAAACCCATCTTGTCTCGACTGGCGCCGTCTCCTGAGCTGGATTTCGGAGATGGGCCCAGCAGCCTCTGGTGCATCAACTGTGCACTGCTTCATGGCTCAGCGTTTCTCTTGGTGTATTCAATTTACAAATACATGCAGTCAGAAATTAAGAAAAGGCGACTTGAGGAGTGAAAGACTCCTTCATGATCCGTAACAACATTAGCGTAACTCGTGTAACACCAGCCTCTAGTATAGATCACTATAGTTGTGGGTCTCTTCCTCATGCTCTCTCAAATCTGCCTCTACCTGTCTCATATACAGTGGGGTCCAAAAGTCTGAGACCGCTGTGAAAATGCTTCTATTTTTCATTATTTTTTTAATTTAATATGAGATTTTTCATTACAAATTATAATATCATCTTAACAATTTCAGTGAAAAGCTGAATCTTTGAAAAATGTACATGCATTTCAGAATATCTTAGTATTTGGTATGCCCCCCCCNCCCCCCCCCTTCTGCTTTAATGACAGCATGCTCTCAAGCTGGCATGGACTCCACAAGTTTGTGCAAAACCTGCTGACCCAAGTTATCCCAGCATGATTTGATGATGTTCCAAAGAGCTTCTTGTCAGTCAGACTTTCTGATTATTTCCAGATTTACATAGAAAACATTGCAGATTTTTGATGTGGTCTCAGACTTTTGGACCCCACTTTATACAATGCACACCTATTCCATGTTTGGCAACCAGTCATTAGGAAACTAGGAATCAAGTGACCATGACATAATGGATTAATCATTTCCGAAGTGTGCGCTCCAATAAAGAGTTGTGCTTTAATCTTTGCATTGAAGATACTGAGAGATCCCGAATATTTGTATGCAATTATTTTCACTTGGGTCAAATATCTTTTCTCTAATATCTTTTTCACAGATTTTAGTCTTCATAGGCAGATATGAACATTTTATTATACTTCAGGGTTTTGTGGCCACTCACCTTAAAATGTTCTATCTACTCAGCATGGAGCCATTTTTCCACATCACAGAGCAAAAAAGGCAGGAAAAGCATTAATATATTGTGAAATATGTATTATGAGCTTGGAGAAGTATTTCAGTCTCTGTAGAAGTTTACCCTTTTATCTAATTTTGCATTTATATCCAATATTTCATTTCATTTCATCATTTTTTTTGATGTTTTAGTGGGGAGAGATTAATTCATATTTGTTCTACCAATAACACATCATTCAGTACACAATCTCTGTCCAAGATAGCCAAGTTAATTAGTTCATTAATAAAGGGAATGCTTCCGACACCGAGCTCAGCCAATGCAGCGTTAGTGCTGTTATTCACTCAAATGTACACCTGTATGAAAATTTCATTCATTAGCATTCGCCATCAGTCTTTCTGAAATTATAGGAGAGCATTTTCTGCATCAGTGACTGAGAGGGATAATTTTTCATTTTATTTAATTTCTTCAACTGTCATGTTATTTTTTTTCAAACTATTGAACACCTCTAACATGCTCTTAGTTTCAATATGTAGAGCAAAAAAACTGAAATTCAAACCCAGATCCCATGTCATGAGTTAGCAATAATAATTAAATTATAAGGCTGTTTTACAATAAGATTGCAAAAGAGGAATGTCTAATTTGCTGCAAAGCTAAAATATGTGTGCAGGCTTTTGTCTTATACACTCCTTCCTGATAGCCATTTTGCTGGATGTTCTGCAACATCTTTCTCCCTGACAACCTCATATGATCTCATCTTTGAATCTGTAATGAAAAGCATTTTTTCTTTCAGATCCTTTCAGAGTGTCAAAATAAATTAATGTATGGAGTGAATACAGACACACACACATGGACACAGAAATTAGACACAAACGTAATGAAACATGTCTTCCACCCCCCCGCCCCAACAAAAAACTAACTAGAACTGTAAAAATGTTGTAAGAGTAAAACACATCCATGACATACACTGTATAATGCAAAGCCTGCAGGACTGTACGTAGTAATGAAATGTCAACGCCTTTCACATACACGTATTTCAGCTAACATCTACTATATGCTACAATAGCGCAACACAAACACACACAGACACACACACATATGCACACAGCCTGCAGCTAGTCAGAGGCAGTCTTCCAAGCCTGGATCCACAGACTGAATAATTAGCCTGGAGCCATAAAGAGGGTTTCTCAGTCCAGCTATGCAGTAAGTGTAAAGAACAGCTCAAAGGGCTCAATATACCCAATTTACAATTCTAAACCATAAGGGAAATCACTGATTAATTAGGGATATAGTCAACCAAGCCATCACCATCACATACAATTATACAGCATTCAATAGTTGCAACGTGATGATGGGCATTTCCTGCAAAACCCTCCTGTATGCTTTCATCAGCAAATATCGCCTGACATCAAAGAACACACAGGAGTGAACTCATGAGAAAGGAACCAGGAAACATAAACCACAATTAAACATTCACAGGTTCGTGCTAATGAGGCCAAGAACGCTTTGTAGAATGCAGAATGAAAACTGTGCAACAGTGTGAAATTTGCTGCACAAGGCTGGCAGCATTCATGCAGATCTGCAGACGACTCATAAGGATTTGAGCTTCATAGTGGCCTCCTCAGTGAACGAACAGGCGAGGCTGTGACAGCAGCAAGCAGATAAAAGATGAGAAAGTTGAATAAAAATGGCGTATCGTGTGGTAGGCGATCATTCATCACAACAAAGCCTGATTTAAAATGACAGTGACAGCAGGAACAGTAATCAATGTCTTGTCTCTGCTTTATGAGTTTTCTAATGCAGTGCCACTTGTCTGAGAGAAGAAAATGGTTCCACTGCGGGTTGCTTAACCTTGCGCCTCTCCCCTAAACAGGCTCGCTTTTGCCTGAAGCGAAAGGATAAATCCCTGGGTGGCCTGTGGTTAAATCAATAGATTGATGGTCTCTTGGTTGCCTCTACTTCATTGTCAGGATGCAGGATAGTCTGGGAACAGCTTCATTTGAGATGAGGTAGTTGGGGTGTTGCTTTGGTTCATCACAGGTGATGACATTCTGCACTGCAGCAGTCATTAAATGCGACAAGAATACTGCTCTGCTACAATCAATGATATTCTTGGTTATCAGTACAAGATTTATTGCCTTGAATGCAGATGAGGCTCCTGCTATACAGGGACGAAGTGGCTTTTAACAATGGCCTTGTCACTCCACATTCCTGTAGCGCCCTGCTAAACGACATTGAGGGACATGGTCAGAAACCTTCTCCAAGACCACAAAGCACAAGTGAAAATGCACTGGGGTGGTTTGCAGCTGACTGTGGCTGGGTGATGATCAGAACCTGCCTGAAAACGGTGGATGAAACCCTCCAGGTGGGGAGTGAACCGTATCTCAAGGTCTTTTCATGAGCGAGGATAGATTGATAGGCAGATTGATACAGGGGGGATCAATAAAGTGGTATTATCTTATCTACACTGATGCAAACAATGTACCAGACTGTTTGTTAAAGAGAATGCAGACCCTGAAGGCAAACTATGGACCAACCCTCACCTAAAGTCATGAACTCTGGGTAGAAACTGAAAGAATAAGATTGCAGACTCATGCTTAGGGACAGGGTGAGGAGTTTGAACATCTGGAGAGAGCTCCGATTATAAAAGGCTGCTCCTTGCCAGAGGTGACTCGGGCATCAAATCAGGACACCCTCTGGACACCTCCCTGGGGAGGAATTCCAGGGATATTTAACTGGGAGAAGACCACAGGCCAGACCCAAAAAATGCTGGAGAGAATGCCTTGGGATCCCCCAGGAAGAGCTGGAGGATGTGTTTAGAAAGAGGGACATCTGGGATACCCTTTCCTCCACAGCCTGGAGTAATAAATGGATGATTATCAGTGTAAAATATTAGTTTCTTTGCCCTCAGTGGAGTTTTCTGTTGCACTCCAGATATGCAATAATATATGTGCTGTTTTCCTCAGCAGAGGACTGTTGCTGTGTTTATCGGTGCTTTATGTTGTGTGAAGGAACCAACCTTACACCATTCTGATGGGAAATAAACTGCTTCCCTTGCATGAACATAAACCATTTCTTAGGTTTAGCTGACTACTAAATTTTCTTCCCCTGTAGAATAACATGGTGAGAGAAGTTTAACTTTCCAGTGCAATGTCAAGCTACAGTACAGAAAAGAGCTTCCCATCTTCCATAAGTGAGACACTGTCATTTTGCCTTGTTTGTCTAAATTAAACTCAACAAGAAGAGATTTTTGTCCTCTTTGTGCCTTTGTGATCAAGCAGCATCAGACAGGTCGTGTCGGTAAACGTGTGCTGTCTTTGTGCTGCTGTTTACTGACTGTCTGGGACTTTGGGAGGTCAAAATCTTCTGTTATCTTTGGAATTTGGAGCCAGCAGTGAGATGAATGTCCCATTGCAGCTTCAGGGAGACGTCACAATGAAGTTCTATCATGCATCAAATATTACAGAAGGCACGATTCAAGTGTGTTTAATACTCAGATACGGGAAAACCACCACACGTTGGTTCATTCCACCTGCGGGAGTGCTGCCATGCCTCTGTAGAGGTGATTTGACCAAAAGAAAAAGCCTTTACAGGTAAATCTGAACCTGTAATTTAGCCTCAGATAGAAAGAGGACAATTCCTCACTGAGGTAATATGAGACCACAGGAGGACTGGTGCAGCTGGAAAAAGTTCTCATTTCATGCCTTATTTTAACAACACAGGGTGAACAGAGATTTCACTGCTTCGCTATTGTAGCTGACCTAAGCAGCTCTCTGAGCAGAGCTTGAATTACAGGGTAGGAGGGTCAAAATTCAATTAAATGAGACTAAATTAGATGAAGTTTTAATCACCTCTGTGGGGATTTTTAGTAGCTACATCTGAAGAGGAAACATCTAATAACTGAACCATGTGCATGAATTTTTAGGGTAATGTAACTACAATAAGAGCAAAAAAAAAAAAAAAAAANAAAAAAAAAAAAAAAAAAACTCATTACAACACTTAATTTAATTATTTATCTTGTTTTTAATAAGTCTTTCTTGCCTAAAAGGTCCAAATTTATTCTAATTTCTGTTAACAATGTAGAGTGAAATAAATGAGAATCAGCAGCTCATTGCCAACTAATGAACAGGAGATTCATTTCATTTTCAGCTGAATCAACTGAGAGATGCAGCCCTCCTGTCTGACGTGTGGCTGGAGGCCACATGAAGCCGCTGCTGCTGATACTGCAGCATTATCACAAGAGNCTGACGTGTGGCTGGAGGCCACATGAAGCCGCTGCTGCTGATACTGCAGCATTATCACAAGAGTCAATATGTCAAAGCTGATATCTAAATGTTCTTTTAATTGATCTAACTTTGATCTGGATGATTAGAAAACTGTCACAAATCATTTTAAAGCAGAGACAGTGGAGTGGGGTCATGCACTAAAATATAAGTTAAGTGCTGAGGCTATACGTTTGATGTTACCACATTATAGGTAAATTAATTATTTCTACTGTAGGGGATGACTGTGAGGGAAGATACTGTATGAGTTTCAGCACACGTGTCATATGTATCTTTTGCCTCTTCTAAACTGGACTTAAATTTGATGCTTTTCTTTTAACAAATAAAATACAAAGGCAGCTCAAGCAAGCACTGTAATTTTTCTGGGGGTGGATCTATAAATACATAAGGATATACTGTAGCATGTAAACAGGCAGGTTGATGAAGCGGACGTTCAAGTTGTTTTGCTTTTAATCAAACTGCTGAACCTTTTTTTTTTTTTTTTTTTTTAAATTTAAAGACAATCAGGACTGCTTTGTAAAAAAGAAAAAGCACCACATTGGCTTCTTTTTAGGAACAGAAAACCAACATTTGTAGTTCAAAGAGCGGCGATCTGAAAGAAGGTGGGGGGG
>VXCM01001406.1:0-52197 GCA_014773175.1 Lucifuga dentata | reverse complement strand
GGGGGGGGGGGGGAATTATACATTGATTTTAGGATACTTGTGGTGTAGTAGTGGCTACTGTTGCAAGGTGTTATTAAAGGAAAATTCATGTTATAAATGCTGCTGTTAGTTGAAGTAGCATGTGTTAAAATGTGCCTGAACATGTCCTATGAATACATTCTTATTTACAGATGCAAGTAGGAGAGCTGGATGAATTCTTCCTTTAACACACCAGCTAATTTGCGAACCTTGGCTACAATATCCCAGAACCTAGTTTTTGTTTATCCAGATGGAATCCCACGATTCCATTCTGATAATTACCAAAGTCAGTTCTGTTAAACTAATAATCTTCCCTAGTTGATACTCCTAAAGACTCTCTGACAGATTGGCAGCATCCCAGTCGCGCTCTACAAACACACTCCTGCTCTATAAAGCTCCAATCATCCATCCACTTATTGCAGAAACCTGCTCACAATTCAGTCAGCGCTCATTCAAATTGCAGCAGCAGGCAGCTCTCACTACTCTCCAAACAGGTAGAAGCAATTAAACATCAAGTACAGGCAGGTGTACGTCTTTTGCATTTGCCAAAAGAAAGGGGAAACTTACAAATAATAAAGAAAAAAGGGAAACTTATAAAATTAAAGTGACTGCTGAGAAACCAAACTCGACATGTACATACAATATACATCAAGCTTTACTTGGATTTGTTTAAATTATTTAGCAAACAGCAAAGTGTGTCAAGAAATTCTCTTAGTTGTTGGAACTGATCTGATTAAATAAGTGAGTTATGAAATGAAGGTAACTGAACTACAAATCTAGATGGATGAAAGTCAAGTTCTTTATGTTTTCCTATTTTAACCATATAAAACCTAATCAATCAGCTCCATCCTGGCCAACATCCATCATCCATCCATCGTGATTTATTTTCTTTTTGGCTTAACAGTAAATATAAATATATTTGAAGCAAATCCCCCCCTCCCATTTTATGTGATTTTTTTTTTTTTTTTTNTTTTTTTTTTTTTTTTGGAAGTTGACTGATAACGTGTAAAATGCAAAGCCATAATAAAACTCATAGAACCTCTCTGCATGATCTCATTTGGTGACCTTATTATTATTTTTTATTATCATATCAAAATTAATATGATAATGATTTGATAATAAAATCACTAATGCCTCTCCAGAGAGATAAAGGTGCAGGAAAAATAATTACATTCTTTGCAGACATGCACCCCTTTGCTTTAAAAATGGCATTTTTGAGTCCACGAGTTTAGTTTCAATTTAGCATATGATGTGCAGACATTCATAATTATCTGAAAAAAAAAAAAAAAAAANAAAAAAAAAAAAAAAAAAAATTCAAAGTAAATAGTGGATTTAATCAAAACATGTCATTTTATGGCAATAAAATTACAGCTCCTGAATACACAGTTTAATATATTTTAGTTTAGATTTATGTGAAGTGACAAAATCATAACTAATCATACTCATTTCCGTTTCAGTTCCTAACTGGTCGTCCAATAATTCTATCTGACTTCTTTCCTTTGTAGTTCCTCTTATTAAAGCACTTATCTCAACGTTACCAAGGTAACAGCAGCTCTGGCTGGATCAACAGGAATGGGTGTGGCAGCAGTGGAGCAAATGAGAAACCTTTACCGACCGACTAAGACCAATATGATGATAGCTTTTATTTTGCCTTTACAGAAAATCAAAAGCAATCAGCTTTAAATTGAAGCTGGCCCTAACTACATTAAAAATAATAAAAGAAAGGATCAAGAACATTTCAGAGAGGGAATAGAAAAGCTCAGAGCTGAAGCTGCCACAACAGTTCCAGCTAATGATACTATTAGTGCTTCGGAGCAGCACAATCAATCAGAGAAGTTATTAGCATGAGCATGTACAGAGAGCAGGGCCATTAGTCAGATGGTGCTGTGTGTAACCTTCAAGACTTCAACCAGCATGCTCATGTGTGAGTGCACAGAATCAACACACTGCAAAATAAGCAAATGGCCATAATAATTTGATATGTTAAAACCGCATTATTGTGCTAAGAGTCATAATGTGCATTCATCCTGTTTTGTCGTTGAGGATCTGAAGCCCAGCAACATCCAATTTAAGGGCAAAGTAGAGGTAAAGAGGTAGAAGTACATGGGTAGGAAAAAAGGTTTAGTATTGAATATATAGGGTTTATATTTGATTAAAAAGAGAAGCAAGTGAGAGCTACTTGGATTTAACAGGAGTAAAGAACAACTTGGGTGCTCCTGATGCATCCTTGAATAATTCCTGCAAGACAGGGAATGAAATTGGACCAAAAAATTCAAAATGCGCTGAATTACAAAAATAAATAAATAAATAAATAAACAGGCGTTTGTATTCATGCAATAGTAGACTGGCCAGTAATAGCACTGGGAGTTTTCCTTCTGGTCCCATTCAAATCTACCATTCAGACCAAAGTAATGCAAAGAATGACACTAAAAAAATTGTCATTTATTGGCTCATATCGTCATATTTTCCTCCAGGTCAACTTCTTCCTGTTGTGTGAGTTGGTATGGGGTTAGGGGTGGATGATATGAGAAAAAAAAAAAAAAATTATCACAATCTCTTTTTTTATATTGATCAATATTGTTATATGTCACGATATAAAATCATAGTATAAATTCTGCTGCATTTCAAGTCACTTGAACTTAAGATTTATTGTAAGATTTTCTTTATGCATGTTCTGAATGTAAAAAATAACCAACAATTCTATGAACTGAAAAACTGCAATTTGCATCCTTCATAAATAAATCCAAATTAAATAAACAGCAATCCAAAATGAATGTCATCAACATATAAATTATTTGTTGTACTAAAACCTTCAGCAGTGAAGGAGAACAAAACCTTTGCACAAATATATTGAACACTTCAGCTTTGAATGGTTATAAAGCGCAAATGGCTGTGCTAGTTATAAAATAAACTAAAATTTCAAAGTAGCAGTTCTTGACAAACACAGCTTAAGCATTTCAGTGTGAAACATAAAAAAAATAAATACATATTAAGTCTTTGCACATTGACCTTGTGCAAAACGTCCATACATTTAAAATAAAGTATTAAAAACAGACTTTAAAAAAAAAAACATTTTAAAGCACTCATCCCTAAATTTAACATATATCCAAGTAAATAAAAGCAGCTCTTATTTCTGGGCAATGAGGGCAGCATTTATATTTACTGTGCAAAATGAATAAAAATTATTAAACCTTTCATTTCTCAAATAAAAATTTAATTTAATTCAGATGGTAAAATAACTTTATTGTAGAGCCGTGCTTACAGCACTGGTTTCTGGCACATTTTACAGTGAACATCGCCGCTCTGTTTTGTGTCAGACTTCAAATAACCAAACTGATGCCACGCCGCTCATTTTTTTTCACCTTACTTATCCACAACATCCACTTTCTTGCGGACAGTAATGGCTATTAAGCTGTTACTTTCTTCCTCATTTGTTTTTTTTTTTTCAGTGGAGTTTCATTTCTTTCTGACATCTTTGTGTGACATTTGCTCACATATCAGCATACAGGCTGCGACATGTTCACCATTTAGCTACATGCTGCTTTGAGGAAGTGGGTGGGTTTTATTATGACACTGCCACCAGATTGGATAGTTTGTTCCAGTTCTGACAAGCTATTGGCTGTTTGAGCCATCATTAACTTACTGTATTCAAGCANAGTTTGTTCCAGTTCTGACAAGCTATTGGCTGTTTGAGCCATCATTAACTTACTGTATTCAAGCACTATTTTCTATTGACTTTATATTGACGTCCTCATTTCTATATTGAAGATTTTTTTTATATTGCAATGCGGTTATATATCGTTTATATCGTCCAGCCCTATCTGAGGTCAGTCAAAGGTGTGGAGCCATTTTTCACTCTTCATCCACCCATATCCAGATGGCTACATGATGAAAACATGTTTTCTATTTTCACCTTCATCTGTTGAAAAAAAAAATATATATATATATGTGTGTGTGTGTGTATGTGTGTATGTATATATACATATTTATGTGTGTATATATATATACATATATACGTGTGTGTGTATATATACACATACACATATATATGTATGTACACTCTCTCTCTCTCTCTCTCTCTCTCTCTCTCTCTGCATTAATTCATGTACAGCAGAAACAGCATGCACACTGACCTGACACTAAGCCAGGCCAGATGAGGGTGCTGATGTAAAGTAACTCAGAAAAGCAAACAGAAAGTCTTGAATTATTATTTGTTCCATGAAAACCCATCAGCATTTATTCATGTGCTCTAATTTCAGTCCTCCAGAATTAAAAACAAATTAGTTTTTCCAAAAAGAACAGCATTTGTCTGATGTAGAAGAAGTCTCACATTTCTAACTTCAAGGGCAAATGTCATTGAACAACCTAATTTAATTTTGATCAAGTGGGAAATTACTGCATCTCAAAATATACAAATAATTCAAAACCCTGATTTCTGTCATTATTTTAAAATTTTCAAAAGTCCTTAGGCCACTGGATGAATGAAGAAACTTAAGTTCATCTCTAAGCATTTATATACCAGTCCATTGTAAGAGTGATGGGGGGGGGNAGAGGGAGAGAGAGAGAGAGAGAGGGAGAGAGAGAGAAAGAAACTGTGAAGGGTCACTTGAAGGGAGGATCATCTGACAGCAAAATACCCACACTGCTTGTTTGACTTATCTGTCACTTCCTACCTTGGTCTACATTTAGCGTGCCAGTGAGTCACATTAGATTCTATTCTAAAGATCAATTTTGACAAGATGAAAACAATTTACTTCTAAAATTATCCCCTGATAAGCATAGAATGAGTATTATCAAGGTACTGTATTTATAAAAAGCCAGTTTTGTCACTTATTTAGCCTCACATGGATGATTCACACAAGATTAAAATCACCAAAGATGTCTGCTGTTAGTACAAATCTCTGAACTGTACATGTATTAAGCCTATTAGTCCAATGTGATTAGCGCTTAATACTACCTTTAGCTCCACGTATTACAAATTGAATTTCTATAAAGCCTCCCACATAAAGACATCCTAACCCACTCTCAGGTGCTGTGAAATAATCAGTATCTATTTTCTGCAAGGAAGTGACTGCCTTTTTCATTTCAAGACATAATTTGGTTAACTGGCAGGATGTTGCCAGACAGGCAGCTTTAGAATCAGAGCACAGCAGCGGTAATGGAGCTGGTGTTGGAAATCATTTGCTGTGCACTGTCAACATCAACTCCTGCTTCATTTTCCTTTCTCAAATTTCTACTAGCTTTCAACTTTATGCAATAAGAATGTGGCATATTTTCATTAGATAGAAATATTTATCCCCACAACATCTGCCTAATGATCCTCACTTGAGCGTGAGAAACTTGTAGCATCTTCGTCTCTAGGCTATGGTTTCGTGATCGCATACATCATTAAGTCTATTCACCCTCAGTGATGAATGTGTGGTTGTACAGGAGGAGGAGGAGGAGGAGGACAGGGACGTGAACAAGCAAACGTGGGTTATTCAGTGGGAGGTTCGTGTCCAGCTGTTTCCGATGGGAAACTTTAACTCTTTTGGGTGTCCACTTTCCGTGGGCGCAGGAGGAAGATTGCCCTGGCACAGCAGTGTACGTACTCTCATGAATTAAAGATGAGCTCAAATTATTCTTCTGGCTTGAACTGAGTGCAACAGATTTCAAATTTGCATTTTATTTGAGAGCCCATATCTATCACATCCCTTCACTGGCAGGCTCATATGTGACATATCCATGGTCTTGTTTCAAGGCTGCTCTGGACCTGACAGAGCAACATTTTCGCTATTAACAATTAACTACTCTCCGGTTCATTGTTTCTATTCTGGGCAACGTCTCACCAAGGACCAAAATGACCTTTCAGAGTGCAGGTTGAACAGAGTGACAAGAATACTGATGTCAAACAAACGCACAGAAAAAAATAACATGGGAGTAATGTGTCTCCTGAGGATTATCTTGGAACTAACAGATGAATGGATGGATAGAATTTATGTGTGTTGGCAATGTTTTGCACCAAAGAAGACAGATGGGCTTGACTTTGACACTCAAAAAGTGAGTTTGCATGTGTATGTTGCTTCCTTTTTTTTTTCTTTTTTTTTTTTTTTNTTTTTTTTTTTTTTTAACACGACCATGATGCTAAGGTCGGGCAACAGAAAGTACAACTCAAAATAGAGTTTAAAAAGTTTGACATATCTGACAATGAAAGATTGTGCTCCGAACATATATGAAATGTCTAACCAACCTTTCTGCTGTTCCACTAGTCACTAGCTAAATTTCTATCCAAATTATTTAAATTAATTTCTAAAAATTCCACAGTTCGAAATAAAAATCAACTCCATCCAAAAGTTCAACATCCATCAACTACTGCTATGTAAGTAAAAGGGTATGACAAATAGATTTGTAAATAGAGTGACAAAACAGAATATTATGACATTTTCACTGGCGCTTCCAGCTGAAATGGCCTTTTATGCTCATTTAATGAATGAATTTCTCTCCTCTGCCTTCACATAGCATGTGCTATTGTTTTCCAGCAGCCCAGGGAAAAGAGAGCGAGGTGACATGCAACGAGGTTCAGATTTGGATCAGGATGTCACGGTTCCATGGCATGAGTCCTAGACCAGAAAGTCATCTGAACACCCCCGTCATTTATTTATTTATTTATTTTGACTGGTGGAATTTAAGCTTTAATGCTGAGTGCCAGCAGTATGCCAATGTTAGTCTAAAATGGAAAAGCACATCCATCAGCTTTAATTATCTTTCTTTGTTTGGGATGAGTATAAGGGAGATAACAGTTCTGAGTTACATCCTTCCTCTGTGGCGTTGACAGAGCTTCTCCTAATTGGCTGAGCCTGTAACTGCAAATTTTTGCTTGGCGGTTTTGTGATGATGAGCATTGAAGCCTGAAGAGCCTTTTAGTGATCATCACCTTGATGGAAGTACAGAGTGCTCTCTTGCTCACCAGCAGTTTCTCAAAGTCCCTTATTGTGATAAATCTTTCAGGCAATAGTTGGTGCATCCTTGGCAACGAGGTCAGGATGACACTCACAATAAATGACAGACGACTGACACCAACCCACACTCACAGACTCATATATGCATGTATATACATAAGTCTCTAAAAACAGGCCTGTCTGATGCGTGCTTTTTGGTGCATAAATACTGGTGACTATCTTCTCGGTGTATAAATAGATGAAAACAGCACAGACCTCTCATACATGCTCAAGTATCTCTCAATCTGCAGACAGAGGAGGCATATTACAAATATTATAAGGTGCCCTTTTATAGCGATTTTCTTTCCTGTTGTTGCTCCGCTGCTGTATTCTCTGTTGGTTGTATATGTTGCCATGTCTCTTATAGCTGCAGTAAAGGTCAGATATGTTGGCACGTGACACAAGGTTACCTGCATTAGAGCTACACCACCACCACAAAGCCATTTATGTGCTGAAAATTAAAAAAAATAAATCTATTGTTGGGAAATAACATGTGAATTGTCTTTTGATTGGCCTCTATTTCCACTGACCTTCTCACTAAAACCTTTGTAATCTGAAATCTATTATCAGACCACGACTTTGGCAAATACCTGATTATTATTTGCTGCAAAGCTGATTAATTTCAGATAGCTGAGTATCTCAATCTTATCACCTGGAAATGAATGGGCTGTCGACTTGAAGATGTTTCATTAAGCGATCAGTTCATTATCTCACATTAGATATCATTGAAACTGGATTGCTGCAGCTAAATTTATACAGATAGATAAGCGCACTATTTTTTTTTTTTTAAATGCATGTATGGATTCGTGTACTTACATAACAGGCAGTTAAGGTTAGCAGCCTTAGCACACACCTACAACAGCAGTAACCATTTAACTGCATCTATAGCACATTCTGTTCTCCTACTCAAAAAAAACCCCAAAACATTCAAGTAAAATAAGATGATTATTTCCGCTGAGACTCATGAGGTTCTTGGTACTTTTGAAAAAATAAAAAATATTGAAGCCACTGTTTGCAAAAAGCTGAATGTCAGGGGAAAAGACATGGATGCATGGTACTTCTAGCAACTGGGAGTCTATGCAGGATGATAATATAATGATCTCTGGTGAGGAATGAATCTCTAGGATTCACATAAATTAGTCCATCAACACTACTGCCTTCCAGGCTGTCAGAATGCCGTGTGCCCCTCAGGAGATTTTGGTCTTACACCTCTTTGTGGAGCTAACTGGCACTTGGGATCATCAGAAAGAGGAGAGCAACACGCTCTGATCTGGAAACATTAACTCCACAGGCCCACAGTGAAGGTGTCTCATCAGCGTCACACAACATGCGGTTTACCGAAAGCTGTTACAGTTACTCAGTTGGGTTGGTGGCAGGTTACAGCTTCGACAAACAGCTCTGCATGTCAGCAGTCTGATTTTTGAACAAACATAAAATTATAGCTGACGTGCTGGTTATAATGAATGTGTGAAAGCTGATATATGCGTATAATGATGTTACGATAATAACTGAGACTTAGGAGGCAGCGCACTACATGATCGGCTCACGCAAACTCCTCTGAGACTTCAATTATGAGTTCTATAGATCCTTACAGGCTGTGCTTTGCTTTTCCCTCCTCCACTCCATCATCACTCCTCCTGTCTGCCTCTCCAGGTTACTCTCATGCTTTCATCAGCAGAGACAACTAGGACTTGAGGATGTATTTAGAGTCAATATTCATCCAAATCTATTCTGACCAGCCTCATACATACATGCATTACTTCAAGTTGCAGTCCTTGTCTTGTGAACATATGTGGATACAGAATACTGTATGCATAAATTTGCATATTTTATGTCAGTGTATCTAATGGGTTGTATTAATAACTGAATAAATATTGAAATGCAAACTTTCTATCAGACAGTAAATTGATGCTTCCTGGATCGAGAAGTATATATCAAACAAATTAGTGAGAAAAATGAGTCATTGAAGAAATGACTGAAATAGGGGAACTGTTTGTCAGCTGATAAGGTTTTCAATAATTCATGCTGTCTGAAGATAAAAATCAGAAAATGTAATCTTTTTATGTTCTCTGATAACAAAGTCATGCATGTATAAAATGTATAACATATCTGGGTGATGGATAGATATTTCAGAAACAAATCACTATATCATTTTTCATTTTTCAACTAAATGAAGTTACATTGGTATTTACAGCATCCCTTTATCTATATCTTTGTTTGCCTCTAAAGAGAGCATAAACCCAAAATCCTGAAAAATGCTGATGATTTTTGGCAAAGCCTCTCTATCTCAGATGGGAATTATCTGTCTAGCTGTCCCTCCTCCCAGGGAAATATTTGTTATTCTCACAAGAAGGGAAATTTTAGATGAAGCAGCATTACACAAACATAACAGATGGGTCTAGGATCAACTCTGGTAATAATTCAATCACTCACGTATTGTTTATAATGGAGAGAATGCAGGCTTGGCTACAGTTGATGCTGACTTATCAGTGACTTCATCAGTGAATGACATTAATGATGTGGAACATAAATCTACATTAACAATATACTTGATGTAACAGCAGGAAACAACCAGAGTGCAGCACTTAGTTAGAGGCTTTATATGTGATAAGCCAGATGCATTAAGGGAACCGGCGTCATCTTTTCACAGGACACAGAGTTCCAAGCAGCACCTCTGAAAAATGGCTTAAGAATGAATGAAAGAACTAAAAAAAAAAAAAAAAAA
The DNA here is from genome assembly GCA_014773175.1 of Lucifuga dentata. Classification (NCBI taxonomy): domain Eukaryota; kingdom Metazoa; phylum Chordata; class Actinopteri; order Ophidiiformes; family Bythitidae; genus Lucifuga; species Lucifuga dentata. The sequence continues at coordinate 42,477 of VXCM01001406.1, read as the reverse complement.
AAAAAACTGGAAGGCTTCATCTCTGTCCAGCACACTGAAGGAAAAAAAAAAGTCCCATCAAAGCCAATTTAAGCACACACAATGGGATTTTAGACATCCCTGTTTTCAATTTTCCAAAGAAGATTTTCCTTTGTATGCAAGTCTAAATTGGTGGTAATTTTCCTTGCTCCTTTCCAGCCGAGGTAATTACAGAACACAAATTAGTTATGAGCCAGAAACATAACATAACACCAAGATGATGTATGTGAAACAAAGCATGGTGCCAGTGCATGTGTGAGTCTAAAACTCAGGCTTTAAGTTAATCACTCTCACTCGTGTTGTTTGCCAGCATGCTGGAGCCTTACAGAGCTCAAGTGTGGGAGTGTTTGCTCAAACCCTAAGGGGTTCTTAGCAACACACCAAGAACAAACCTCACAAAATCTACAGTCATAGTGATAAAAGCAAAAGCAAGCCAACTAAACAGGAAATGACTGCCTTTACTAGTTCAGAATTTCCTAATCATAGTGTGGTAAATCATTCATCAAAACAGAAAGACACGTGAATGCACAGTACAAACACAGATTATTTAACCTCATTGTGTACATAAGCATACACTAAATAAACATTTGTAATGATTTAAAAGTGGCTGTTACAATGCTGGTTGTCTAGGGGAGAGGGAAGAAAAACACCAATGTTAGGCAGTAGAAAATTAATTTATTGTTATAACAGTTAAAGAAAAAATGCAACAAAGGGAGAATAACAGATTACAATAGCAAAACTGATTGAAATTTAAGGCCAGCCAGAACTGAGAAAAAGCAGGAGTGGTGCCAGAAATAACAACAGTAAACAAAAGAATATAACAAAAGAGACTTTCTATAGCTAAGAGAAAACAACAGAAAGCGATCCACCGAACTAGGTGCATGAAAAATAACACAAAACAGAAACTAATCACTCTGCTAACAAGCCTAGTCCAGAAACCAAAAGAAAAACAGTTTTCTGATTAGTCACAATAGCCAAAAGCTAGTTACACAGCAAACACAAAAACACAGCTCTCAATAAACACGGGCGGCGAGGCAGACTGTTCACAGAGACACAGCCGCCGCAATGACAGCTCACAACATATCTGAAAAGATCCTATGTCAGATTGAGTGATCTTCATTGGTCGAGAGGGCGAGGGTCCTCCAATTTGAGGTGGGTGTGTCCTGTGAGGGGGAAAAGGATCAATCGAAGGTGTAGCTCAGTTGGTGTAGTCCCCTCCTCCACAGGGCGATAATCAGAAGGGTGGCACAGTCCAGTTTGCATACCCCAGCAGAAAAATGGTAGACGGAGAGGCAGAGAGGGAGAGGGAGAGGGAGAGAGAGAGAGAGAGAGAGAGAGAGCTACAAGGAAACAAATTACTGGACCGTCCACATGGTGGCGGCCATAACAGTGTCATACTATACAAATTTCCACAATCTTATTTTTTTCATTTAGGGCTCTGTTTTGAAACCTTTGTGATGCTTTAATGAGCAACAAACTACTCTCCCTTGTTGCAGCACTACTGTGCACAGGGAGTGGAAACAGGCCATTTTAGGTACTGTCCCTTTAAGGGCCCCCCCTCCTGTAAAATCCCACTGTATTCTGATTGGCCAGCTGCATCGGGACTAAGCGGGCAACACCCAAAGCATGGACGCTGGCCAAGCGCTCGCTCGCTAGGTTTGTACTTCAGGTGTGCAGGCAGGTAAATTGATGTATTATATATTGAAATAAATACGTTATAGAAATGCAGCATCTTTGACCATGTTTAAACATGCCCTACTATATACATTACAAAAATTAGGGAAATAAGTAACAAAAATTATAAATGTCCCCTTTAAGGTTCACATTACAAGAAAAACATCACACAAACTACGAACCCTTCTCGTTGTTATCATTGTCTTATGACAATGATCATTCTTCCTGTGTGCTACAAGATGAATTACAACTACAGTGACTCTCATTTAAATATAATATAATATAATATATAAAAAATGGCATTTTTGATGGTTCTCTTCCCCTTTTTCTACACATGATGACTTACTATTTTTTTTTAGAAACCTTTAAGACTAGCAAAGCTTTCTCACCCATAAGACTGCAACGCTTTGATGTGTCTATTTCAACTATCTTGCTGTTTAAAGTTGATGGTAACTGTTCATGATCTCACTCTGGATGAAGCTCTGAACATGATACAGAGATCAAAAAGGTGAAAAATTACCTGAGATCATTCCTGCTCACACGTTTTAAGCAGCAAAGTCACATAACACAACCCAAGATCAGAATAAATCTGTTTTATTTAACCACAAGCACCTTCTCCCCATCACTCCACTGAAGAGCTTCTTTGGGGAACACTACTCTGAAATATAATAATATACTTGTTGTGTTATTGAAACTATTTCTCTGCAGCTGTAAAACAATAGTGACCTGGAGATCAGGAGATCAGTAGCCACACTAGTTGGCTACAAACAGAAATCAGCAAGAAGAACAAACATGTCCAAACTAATCAGTACAATTGTGCTCTTTCTTCTTCAAAGGACACAGTATTTTATTTTATCTGCCTACCTTTTAATGTTATTCATAATTTTCCAAAAGCGATGATCTCTTGTCCTTAAACATTTCAACTTTTATATCACCTGGCATTTAGCCACAGGAATCCTACTCCAATGTGAGTTTCTTATGACAGAAGAAGTCAGCCTCCTTCCTGTGAGGATGATGGTGTTAATCTTAGCTGTTGTCTCATCCCTCAAAACGTGTCAGCGCTGCCTGACCTGGACCTTTGCTTTCTTCTAAGAAAACACATCCATCTTAGAGCATATGTTTTCCCTTTTACATCTGATGTCATCTTTTATCTCCTGAGACACAGACTTCGAAGATGTCTTCAGTGAACTTCTAGTGGAGGGGGACCTGCTAATGTGAGATAGGGAGCTAAAAAAGCAAATGCTTAGGAATGACACAAGCCCTCTTTAACTCTGCCTTTGTGGGCATCCACTTCTCATTAGCATTTTTCACTATGGTAAAACAGGCTTGATGGAAAAATCAAGCTCTTAACGTTGTGACCTCATATTCATGTTGCCCTGAATCATTTTCTAAGAATAAGCAGTTCAACAGTAAAGATGAGCTTGGACACCATCTGGCTTAAAGATTATTCACCTTTTTTGATTTTCTTAACTTTCTCTTCATAGATAAACTGTATACTGAACCAAGACAGTTTAGCATTAGAACATAAAGCCTGTTATCTGTTACAGAGGTTAGACATGAAATGTAACATAGTGTTGGACGAGAATGCAGACAACCACAACAAAAGCTATCCGTGTGTTGATCTGGCATTTCATGCTGCTGACTGGTTTTCAAATGGTAATCTGGGTTTATTTCTGGATTTCAAAGGGATGTAGCCATTATGGTGACATCCACACCTGCTGGAAGAAAGCAGGCTAGACTGACAAAAGTCCAACGCAGGTGCAAATGTCAGAAACAACTTATGATTCTGTTTGATGACAAGTGCAAACATGTCTTCCTGCGTTACATGAACTGCAACATCTGATAAGTACCCATATTTGAATAAAAGACTTTTGATTTGATTGGTTACATACAGAAGTGATCCTTTCATATTAAAGACTGAAAATACCTGCAGGGGATATTTTGCTGGCATGTTTTGGGTCGACTTGTCCCCTTAAAGTGAAAGGTCACTAGAAATCAATTCAAAGTTTTATTGGCTTAATAAATTTTAAAAGGATGTATGACCTTCGCAGTAATCTGATCTCCACCCAGTTAAACACTTATGAGAGACTTTGGACCGACGTGCTACACAACACTCTACCCCACCATCACCGAAACACCAAAAGCGGGATTATCTTTTAGAAAACATGCTCTTCATCCCTTCAGTAGAAAGACTTGAAGTCGTTCTGGCAGCTCATGGTGGCCCAACACTTAATTGACACAGCTGAAATTAACCATATGCTAAGTGGGATTTTAGCTGTTCAACTGAGCAACTTTATAAAATGTAATTTTTTTTTTTTTTTTTTTNATTTTTTTTTTTTTTTTTTGTGAAATTACACTTTAGGCAGCAGTGATACTCCTGGCCATGTTAGTTTGCATACTAAGAGGACAGGTGTTAGACGTTTGGCATTAATTATGAGCAGTGATGAAGGTTTCATTAAGGAAAAACCACTTGGGAACTTCACATATAGTAGCACTACAGCTACTGAATCATTGCTCTACTTAAGGCTCCTCACAGAGCACACTAATCCCCTATTAATGCAGGGATTTGTGTGTCCATTCAAAAGCTTACAGCTCAATTGCTAATGCAGAGCCAGAGAATTTTCCAATACAGGATCAAGGTAATAACTTCATCAAAACAGAGCTGATGGTAACAGGGATGTCTCCAGAAGCGCCAGAGTGTCCCTGGATTCTTTGTTGCCAAGTTCTGACCTGGTGAAGTAAAAATTTCTCTTGGAGGGTGTGTGTGTATGCGTGTGTGCAAGACCAATAACTCCTCAAGTGTTGAAAGTGGAAACTGATGTAAGGTGGAGAAATACAGATGCCTGGTAAGTGCTCTCAAACGCCCTCCAGGGGAAACATGGCCTCAAGAAGAAGAAAATCTATCATCAAAAAAGTGACAATGGTGCAGGGAGCCCCAAAAGAACAGGAGGTAGCACGCCATGATTCTGACATACATACACACTCCACCTCTCTCTCACACACGCACGTACACACACTTGCACAGTGGTAAAAAACACGAGTAACAGATTGTTCTGTCCTTATCCACTGAGCCATACATTTTATCGTGTGGATACTGAGTTCATTGTTGGTGACCGTCTGTTTAGTTTAGTTTATTTTTCAGTATCAAGAAAGAAAAATACAAGACTACAGGAGGCAAAAAACCCTCAAAGGGTTTGTACAAGGCTATTCTCTAGAACATACGTCACCATTTAATCCATAAGACAATTTAAAAAAGAGAATCAGACAAAAGAAAAAATGAACAAAACAAAACAACTAAAGAACATTTGAAATCTCTTGGAGCAACTCCAGCAAAATATCAGACCCTGAAGGCAACATACATGAAAAAAAAAGAAATGAGTAAACATCCATATGGATAACAGATAACACTGTTGAGAACGAAACAATCCCCAGCTTTCTTGAACTCAAGAGGAGCCAAATTAATGAAATTCTATATATAACCAAATTGTAACTGAGCTGTTTGACAAGCAGGAGGCTTGATTTTACAATGAGTAGGAGTAGAATAATTATGAAATTGCCAATTAAAGGAATAGAGTTCTTGAAAAGAAGGGGAAGGATTCTGTTTAAAGACCCAGCATAAATAAACAGATGTGAAGATGATTTTAACTTCGTAAACAGTGAGGATGCCAGACTGATGAAACAGAATTTGAGACGGATGATTTCTGTTTGCTATGTACCACACATCATCGTAAACATTTTCTTCGCAGGCCTGTGACGTTACACAAACCAATAATCTCTGAATTATCCTCTCTCATCCTATTTCTATATAAATACCGTCTCTGTCTTTCTTCCAATTTGGCCAGTTTATTGAATATACTTATTCAGAAGATTATATCAGACTCAGAGATGACAGTATTGTTTGCTGGTGTCAGTACTGGTGCTAGTCGGAGCTCAGCTCTGCTCCTCTGATTGCCGGCCTGTGTTTCCACTCTCTCGGAAGCTGAATGAAAGATGCGATGACAGGATATAATGTTAAGACGACATTAACACAACAATAACATTTACCGGATTCCACCGCCACCTTGCACATGTCCTCCAGCATTAAACTCACTGAGGTTTACACCCCTGTGAGCTGGTTTGCTGGTCTTCTTCCCAAAACAGAATGCATTAACTCACAGTTAAATCCAGCTTTTTCTAAATTTTTAAATCTGCTTTTTCTGAGTTCCCTTTTTCAGCCTCTATACTTTTTCCTTCAAATGAAGCAAGTTGTTTTTAATGCAATCTATGTCTTCCTCATTCTCATTTGAACTTATTAACTGACATTTTTAAACTTTTCCTGTCTGTATGTCCTAGGTCTATTTAATCTGTATATGTGTTGAGCTGCTCTGAACAAATTGCCCCAAGTGGGACAAATAAAGTTGTACTGTTTGTATTGTACTTCAAAAGTTTTTTAAATTAAACATTTTGTTGAAATACCACTATACGCTGCGCCTGCTTGTTTCACAATGGTAAACAACAGTGCGTGTCCTTCCTCCTGGCCCATGATGGCTCAGCTCCTTCTCTCCAGACAAGCTTTTGGGGCTGAAAAAGCCGGCACGGGAACAAGATTTTCCTGTCGACCACCAGTGTTTTTGTGAATGGTTCTCTGTTTGGCACCGGCGTCTGGTAGTAAGAGGTAAAACAGGAATCCAGACCACTTGGTAAGTGCAAATTTGAATGTTTGTCTCATCTTTGTGTGACACTTGATGGACTTCAAAGAGCCTGTTAATAAGTGAATTTGGAGTCACCGCTCAAAATATCAGCTGTGTCTGAGACACGACCTGACAAGATTCCTCTAGAACAGGAGTGGCAAACCTGCGGCTCATACCGTTCCTTTAAATTTCATTCACAACAAGATCGAGACAACACTCACCTATGCTGTATGCTGATATTATGGCTAAAAAAAAAAAAGGTGCAGCTGCAAACTCATGATCACAGTGCTACACTGGATGTTCACTGGAAGTGTAGCATCCAGTTGTATGGATGCTACACTTTTTCCAACTACAGCCGTCTGTTAATAGCCTGAGTTAATGACCATGGCAGTGCCAGCAAAGTGCAAAACTAAACCAAAGTATGAAGAGGAGCACAGAATGTTTTTACCAGCACAGGAGGATTTATATTTTGTTTTGGAAAGAAATGGCAAACCGTTTTGCCTGTTATGTCAGACGTCGCTGTCGCATTTTAAAGCTTCAAATCTTTAGCATCAGTTTTCCTCAGCATCCTAGTATCAACCACGAGTTTCCCAAAGGTACTGAACTCTGCCAGCACAAACTAATTAACTAAATGTATTAAATATACACCAAAATTAGACTTGTTATAATGGGGGGGGGATAAAGTAATCTTATCCTGGGTCTTTGAAGTAACAGAGTTTTATTATTGGCTCTCCCGAGTTGGAGAATACTGGTTTGTGTTAGTCCAGTGAGGTTTTCTTAGAGTTAGAAAACCATAGAGTCCGGGATTCTGGTGTCCTCTAGCGAAATCTTAGGAGTTAAACCCAAGAAAATAATCCTATAGGATGGTAACAGAACCTCTGTGATTCGATATATTCTATACCTTACTTGTGCTTCAACTCAATCCTTTGAGATGAATATTGGAGGAGAAATACGTTAGTCATCAGGTAAGGTGGCCTCATTTTCTTTGGTTGTGCAGCACAGAATGCTGAATTACTTTCATAAGCAGTCAGCCAACTACTTTCATCTCTTCATAAGAGGAAGAAGAACTGAAGATCTGCATTTAATAATATTTTTTAATTTAAAAAACAAAAAAGAATAAATTTGATGCCATCCCCAACAGGGAACTCCATTGATTAAAAGAATGTAATCTATGGCACATTGTCTATTCATAGATTGTCTAATCTATGAAAGGAGAGCACCAGAGGACTGGGGTGTGTATATATGCGACTTTATAGTGATTATAGCTTCACGGAGCAAAAAGAAAGATGAGCTACAGAGACAATGAAACAAATGAAATTTTGTTGCAGGTTTGTGTGCAACGTAGATATTAAACAGTAACACACAGACATGTTTGTGTGCTTGTAAAGAGAGGAGCAGATTGTTATATTCTACTGCATCTTTGAAATAAATTATACGTTATTAAGTCCAACACAGGGGACTCAGACTAACAAGATTAAAAAGGCTGATCATTTATTAAAAAAGCACTAAGGCTCGCAATGAGGGCCCAGAGATTAAACTGGACAATTTGTTGAGGGTTAAATGTTTGAAGCTTCGTGCAGGCTGACTGATGCAAACCAAAGTCATCATACTGTAATCACAGGGAAAAAAGAAATGGGGGGTNGGGGGGTGGGGGCGGGGGGCTTATGTCTACAAAATGTCCAAAGAGGGAATCTCTTCATTTCTTCCACCAAAATAAAAACATAATAAAAGTGCTTCTCTGTGAGACATATTTTATTTGAAGAAGCTGATAATAAGAGAAAATTCCATTTTTTTTTATATGAATTTTCGTATGTTATTTTTAAATAGAAAATATTTCCAAGCAAAGACAATGGAATCAAATTATGAAACCGCTCCTCATAAGTCATCCATTTACTTACTGTAGCATTAAAGTGATTTTAAACAATGAAACTACAGAAGTGAACAATTATTCTCTTTGCTTTAATATCTAATTAAAAACATGGTGTCTTAAATGAGGTGGTAATGTCCTCAAACACTAAAAATAAGACAAAGCATCTTAAAGATTAGTAGCTAAATTTTGATTAAATTTACTGGAGATATCTGGTCCCCAGAGGATTCATTCTAATGTGTTTGAAAGGCTCTGATCTTTCCTTCTGTTCCACCGTCAGGGCAAAATTTCCAGTTGTCTTCAATGTCTGGCAGATTGTTGAACATTGTGCCGAATATCCATAAATACTTCATCCAGACAACAAATAATTTCCATCAAATCTGCATAATTGCCCCCCCCCCCCCCCNAAAAAAAAAAAAGTTTTTTTTTTTTCCTCCAAGCTGTTAGGCATAACAATGTCTTCTTGAAAATTGGCTTAAATGCCTTTTAATGCACAAATTAACACAGATGACAATTTTAATGTCTGCTTTTTATTATGGCAAACCTATAGGAGTCGTGTGATGCATTATTTTCCATCATTTTTTTGTGTAATATAAAAGTGAGCATGTTTTAATATTTTTTTTATGATGTGAAAGCTTTACTACATCAGTAATGATTGTCAGTGCAGCAGTAAAACAAGCTTGTATTTTCCAATAAAATCATAATCATATGCCATACATTGGAAATAGCAATTTTTAATCAAACAATTTAATAACATATGAATTTAGTGGACATTGAATTAAAATGTCCAAAGTGGTACTTAAAAGCTACTGACTGTCAAATGTAAATGCGATAAACATGCAAATTTACCAATTAATGAAACCTTCCACGTTATAATTGTGTTCTTAATGCTTATATAGATCATCAGCCATGCTGTTTGCATTATGCAGCCAGTAGAGACTTTAGCTAAGTGTCACCAGAAGCCTGAACGATATGTTCCTGCAATATGTTGAAGCCGGCTTACAGAACATATCAAGATTTGAAAAATCAGATTGCTTCTGTAACACTTTTTGATAAAAGTAATATTCATTCCTTGCTGTTTTGTACAACTCTATTCAGCTTTGTGACCAGACTTTACAGATCCTGTTTTCATTTATTACAGAAAGTGCTCAAACCTGAAAAAGAACAATGTGATAGTATTGGGCTTATTTCACCAAAACCAGGACATTCAGCTCTGTTTAGTTTTGAAACATGAAAGAGGAAATGATAAAGACAGAAACAATAAAAGAACCAAAAAATTTCATATAGCAGTTGAGAAATTAGACACTATTTTCCCATGTAGTTCATCATACTGATTAATACTGATCAAAGACGTGACAACTACTTCACCATAAAGCATTTTTGTCTAGAATGCCAGAGTGCAGGTTCTCAGGTCATCACTAATAATCCAAACGGCAATCATGTACAATTATGTAAATAACTGCAAGATAAGCAGTTTTCAGGTTAAGGATAAACTGAAAATTAAAGGGAAGAAGCTTTGTGGGAAGAGGGCATGAGTGTGACTTTGGATTTGCCTTTTCCGTTGATTTTTAGCCCTACATATAAGTACCCAAGAGCTGCACATTCAAACTAATAAATTTACAACGCAGTCACTAAAGCTTTAGTCAGAATCAATCAGCTTTATTGAATCATATGAAACATATGGCTATATTTTTAAAAACGTACAGAGAGATGCTTTCATCATTTGACAGCTTTGTGATCCCATCTCTCACTGGACGAACAGAATTGCAGATGAGCACAAGGGTGGACCACAGGTTTAGCACACACATGTATTTTACAGTAACACAGTATATGTATTCACACCTCAGATACATCTATCTCCTGAGGCCAACGGGTGGAGAAAGCGAGAAAGCTGCATGATTTAGTCTCTGATCTCTAATCTGATCTGATCAGGAGCCGCTCGAGTATGTTAATGAAGAAAGCATCAGCTCACATGGGATTTGCTCCTGCTACTGCCAATCTCGCAACTAAAATGTGAGCCTGTAACATCTGATTAGGTGCTGTGATGTGTATGAGCACCAACACCCATGCCAGCCCTCTTCAAACTGAGACCATGAGGCCATTTTCTCTATTAAAGCCCAGGGAGGGTAAGATTAACCGACTGAAGCGAGGTGTGCATCATGTTACACTCATTGGTGAGCAGGAAAGCATGGCCGTGTGGTGGGAGGCATATATACACACACACGAACACACACACACACACACACACTCTCAGAGGTTCCGGATTGTTGCTCGGGAAGACAAATGACACGGAGACGCTTCGATAGCGCTGCTCCCACACAGTCAGCTCTGCATGCGTGTGGACAGACTGACATGTTTATGACAGACACCAAAGTCACCACAGAGCAACACGCTCCTCATGATTATAGACCTTTTCCTTCAATATTCTACTGTTCATCCAGGCACATTCGTATCCTCTCACCATAAGAGAGAGCAGTCCAACATAAACTTGATACGAAACAAACATCTACATGCATTTGCATTGGATTTTAAATGTATATACCTAGATGCATTTTCAAAGAGCATGCGGGAGTGTTCTTATCATAGACCTCGTGCTTTTAGAAAGTCAAACGGCTACTGAAAGGAATAAAATATGCAATTCAAAGGTGACCTTTAATGTATTACATTCAAATAAACAGCATCTAGATCTCATCAGCAAATGCATTTTTTTTCAGTCAGTTCCCTTCCTTTGAGTTGTTTTAAATGCAATGTGCAAAGTTTGTCTGGTTTGTTCTCCCTGGAAAGTGAAGCTTTAGCAATCTTCCTAGCCAGAGCTATAATCATATGAGCGTGATGTACTGCATGACTAAAAACAAGTTTGGTGTGATGATTTCTATTTTTACTTCTACTACAGCCAAAAAAACAGAGCCTCATTCCATCAAGCTCTCTCTCTTCACCCGAGAGATTTGGAGGCCTGGAGGGAAAGTCAGAGATGTTGAAACACACAGCACTGAGCGGGGAAAGAGCAAAACAGCTAATTACTGTAACAACTGCTGCTATCACCATGGCACTGCCTATCAAAGTGGCACTTTTCTACTTGGTTGGATCCTTTTCAAGTGAGGGGCTCAGGGCGCTCAGCATTGAAAGCCCACACTCAGGCTGCCTGAAGGAGATAATGACACAACATATGCTTATGCTTCGAATGTTTTCAGAAAAATAATCGCTATTGCGCTACGACGGCCTTGTAAACGTTAATCTAGAACCGTGGCTTTGAGCGAAGTCACAAATTGCAACGCTAACCTGACACTGACAAGCAAGTGTCACCAGTAGAGCCGATGATGCTTTTACAGTTGAGTTGTGAATCATCTCCAACAAAGCAAGTCTGCTGTTCCTTTCATTGCAGAGATAAGAAGTGACTTTGCTGTCTGCCCTGCTGTTGCCCACAACAAAACAGTATTTTACCCAACATAAAAAAATAAATACTTCCAGAGTGAGAGCAATACATATAGCAAAAAAGTCTGCAAGAACATTAATGCCTGTTTTATATTATGGTAATTCAACCTATAGCCGCTTCATTAAAGGGGAATTTAAAGCACTTAAAAATAAATACAAGTTACGTTGTTGCATGTGATAATGGCAACAACTTAACGTCCAAGCACCACGTGACAGTAACTGAAAATAATTTTCAGAAGAAACGGAAGAAAAATGAAAAGAACATATTCACTAAGAAATAGTTTGGAATTACACAGTGAAAGCAGATGCAGCTCATTTATGTGTCTAAAAAAAAACTTTTAATAATTTCATTTTTAGCTAGATAAACAAACTTGGCTCAGTTACTATAAAAATCATGGACATTTAATTGGGTTGTATCATCACCATCTTGCCTAAGAACTGAGTGGTAGGAAAAACAACTCTAATATTTACTGCTCCAGTGGTATGTTTAGGAAATGGTTGTCAGTAAAGTGCATGTAGGTTGTACATATTGTATATAACATGTAAAACCACCAGTATGGTCCTTCAAACTCAGAAGACCTGGAGTGTCTCAACTGACACTTTAACACAGCTTTTCATGATGAAAAATCCAGGTTGAGAAAAATTGACGAAACAATTCAAGTAAACTGAAAAAGAGGTTTGTGCCCAAGTCAACAGGTTCATGTTATTGACCAAAACATTAACTGGCTTTTTTTTTTTTTTTTTTTTTACAGCATCACCCCTCTGGCTGATCAATGAACTTTTTATTCCTTGGTAGCAGGTAATTGATTGCTGTGGGTTTTATAGATTCTAAGGTGCAGCTACATTTTCAAAAGGAGAAGGAAGAGGGGGAAAAGGAAAAGAACAAGAAGAACAAGATCAAGAACAGTAATTATAATTGGGTCCTAAACATAAACCAAAAAAAGGCTGTTTCGCACATGCACACATGCGCACACACAAAAAAAGAATCAGTTCACTCAGTCCTGTGCAGAAATATTTATTTGCATGTGAACGAGTTAACAAAAACACCCCTTCTTGTCTTCCCTGGACTCTTCTGTCCTCACAATACAGTGTTATGACATTGTCTCACTCGGATGGACTCTGTTCTCTCTCTCTCTCTCTCTCTCTCTCTCTGTTCTCTTCATGAAGAAGCTGAGTTGTACTACAGATCACCTCGCCTCAGCATTTCTCTACCAGCATCTCTTTATCATGGCTCCTCTGCTGCAGCCTCTTTTGTCAATACTGTGTTGCAGCCAGCGACACTGATCAGCGGGCCTTCAGGCTGGAACCGCTTATCGTTGTTCCTTCTGAAAGTTGGCGTTGGCCAGACTGATTATGGTAGTGTTCTCATTAAGAAGAACACTGTGGGATATGGACCATGAAAGTGAACACCTGACAAAGTAAAATCATTTGTTTTGTGCTTTAGACCAAACAGAACAAAGCTGTCCTGGTTTGCTCTCAGTTTCCACTCCCACTGATAACAGCTAAGATAATACAATTCATTCCATTATTCATGTCCATGCTTATCGTCCTGACTGGAATCCCATCACGGGGTCAAGGTCCTATTCATACATTGCAGCCAATTTCATTCCCGACTTTTGGAAAATCCCCACAATTTTGCAATAATTTCCTTTTCATTTACCAATAAATACCTACATCAATGTTTTGATTGTTAAATATTGACCCATAATGCATCTCTACAGGAACATTCACAGGGTTAAAGCGCTCAAGTTGGCACAACTGTGAAAAAATGCAGCAAAGACACACAATTACGGCACTCTGACATTAGAGGTTTTTGTGTGTAGCGTGCAGACTGATCATACAATCCTTGAAGCGGTGCTTTAAATTCTGTGCTTAGATCACAGTTCTCATCTTTTTGGAACAATAAAATGGCTGGAAATTGGTGCAATGGAGAAATTAGCGAGCTGCTCTCCATCCACGCTGAAAACGAGATAAGCAGACAGCTAAAATGTTATCTTTCACAGCACGATATACATCACTTCCTGTGTTACCCAGTCTAGCCTGGCAGATACCAAATATCACATCTATCCTCAAAGATCCTGGAATGCTTGAATGAGCCTTTGTGGAGAAAATACCAGAGAAAATACCATCGCCTATTTCTTAAAGTGGCGGCTTTAAGAAATAGGTGATGCCAGCAATTTAACAGATTCCATGTCTGAAAGGAGCAATGATTATATTCAATAACTCAATAATTCAGTCAGAAAAATATTCATAAATATTCATAACTTTGGTGGTATGAAACTGAAAATCAATCTGTATGCTGGATATCCAAACACACATGATTTAAAGTTGTCGAATGAAAAGCACAATATCAATATTCTGTTACTCTGAGAGTGACGTGTTGTTTGTGCGTGAGGTTATCCTGGTGTTGGGAGGCGTGGATTCTGCCACGGCTAAGCTTATTGACTGTTACTGTGGTTGATCTGAAGGACAGATACTTGATAAGCCCTGAGGCCGTTGCTGCCATGGGGAAGGAGACGTGAGCAGTACTTTTACATGAGGCTCGGCCCTTTGCCTTCGTGGCAATCAATCTCCCCGGATCTATCCTACCGTGTCAGCGATGTGTCCGAGAGCTTTGATTTAGCTTTCTTCATCATTGGCCCCACAAGCCCCGTCTGACAGCAAACAGTGTCCAAAATTAACTTTTTGGCTCGCCTGCCAAGTGCTGGGACAATAAAATAAAATACCCGTCAAGAATCATTTCACTGGCACAAACCAACATTTTTTCAATATTACAAACATATCATCCAAAGGGGTTTTCAACACTATTGTGTATGGAACTGACTACTGTGCAAAACAAAGAGACAAAATCCAAGACCAATTACCTCGATCAATTCTGTGGGAAATCATGGAAGTACTTCTCAAATGGGAATAAATCTGAACTAATGTTGGGTTTATGCAGAGTTGATAAAAGCAGAAAATTTAACAATAGCTTTGCCTGACCTGACCATGAACAAACACAATAAAATCATCTCAGAAATGCAGCCTGACGGATGATTGATTTTCCAGCAAATGCAAACTTTGCTGTCATTTGGCACTTGAGGGAGTGGATCTGTTTCACACCCTGGACAGCCTCCACGCCTTGATGAAGCCCTCACAGCATCACCCACATTCAGCTGATTCAGAAAACAATTTCATTTAAACCATGATTAATTGGTCACCGAATTATTATTGAAACCAATCACGTACACAAAAGTCAGCAGTTTACTAGACAAAGATTTGGTAAGTTTAATAAAGCACAATGCTTTCACCTGACTCATGTTCATACCAGGCAGGAAGTAAATGAAAACAGAGACCAACGCTCATGAAAGAATATCACAAAATCTGTTTTCATACACAGGCAGATATGGAAAAAGCACTTTAAGCAGTAAGGCGATGTTAGTGTTTAGGTAACTCATCGTGTGCACATAATTTGTTTTTAATCATATATTCACCTCCTCTTGTTTCTGAAATATTGAATATTTCTTCTCTACTTAAATTGAGGTCTAAAGAAGACAAAACAAGAAGAAGAGGAAGACAAAGAAGGCGACGAAGACAAAGATGAAGAAAAAAACAAAATGAATGCGACAAAGTAAAAGAGTAAACTGAAGAAGACAACAAAGATGAAGAAAAACGACAAAGAAAGAGGACAAAGATGGTGACAAAGGTGAGGACAGACAAAGAAGATGAAGAATTTTACTGCTCTTATGGTGAATCCTTTGGAAAATGATGACAATGAAGACAAAGTTGGTAAAATACTGAAGCATTTTTTTTTTAAGCAAAATACCTGACAGTCTAAAAAATTATCCCTCTCTCTCTCTCAACACTAAGCAGCCAATGAAAGATAACAAATTTGAAAAAAAAAAAAAAAAAANAAAAAAAAAAAAAAAAAAAGGGGGACATATTAATTGTAAATCAAACTGTGTGTCAAACCCAATGGCTTTCCAGGAATATCTGAAGAGTTTGCTGGGACCAAATGAGATAATTGAAGCTGACAGGAGTGAGATTTTCTCAGTAAGTCACTGACGGTCTCACTTCTGTGTCAGAAACCTGACAGGCAGCATCAGAAAGGTAATTAGCATTTATGCCATTATTAATAATCTACTGCATAAACATGTCACAACAT
The DNA here is from genome assembly GCA_014773175.1 of Lucifuga dentata. Classification (NCBI taxonomy): domain Eukaryota; kingdom Metazoa; phylum Chordata; class Actinopteri; order Ophidiiformes; family Bythitidae; genus Lucifuga; species Lucifuga dentata. The sequence goes on along the minus strand of VXCM01001406.1, from coordinate 26,672 downwards.
TTAATATAATAAAGATAAGCAATGGAACTGAGAATCAAACAAATGAATTTAACTTCCCTTATAGCTCTAAATAAAAGGGTTCAGTTATATCCAAACCACACCAGGATTTGGTGGGTATAATACAGTATCATTATAGAATGCTATAGAACTGCCCATTCCCAGGCTTGTATTAAAGGACCACACCAGTGGTTTTGTGTTTTTGGGCCCAATATATACAACCCACATACACATTACATGACTGCCAACCATGTCCCAAAACATATACTGAAGCAGTAAATACTAGAATTGTTTTTCCTACCTTCCAGACAGCCACTGGTTTCAGTTCATTCCAGTATGCTATTAAAATCAACTTGTGGAGACGTGAAACATGCTTGAGATAAGTGATCCATCACAGCAAACATGGTGTTTATTCAATTTTTTGTCGAAGTTACCTAATTTAAACAGGAGATGCATGGAAGAAAATGTATGTCTCCGCCAGGGAATGTAGTCCCAGGAGAAGAAAGAAATTAAAAATGACCGTCCCTTCTACGTTCTGACGCATGTGTTAGCAGGGGAATCGCTTGAACATTTGATTTTGAAAGATTAGGCATTTTTTTTGTAGGTGGAAAAGGGCTGTCAATAATGTGCCATGCAGGTAGGATTTACTGGGATTAAACATCCTTTTAGTTACTGCTGCACACTGTAGAGAGGTTCTTAGAATTTAGAGAGCAGTGGGTTTTCAATTAACATTTCTGTGTTTAAATCCTTGCTTTTTTTTTATTTTTGTTTTTCTTTGTTTTCAAAAGAAAGCACAGAAATATTTTATGAAAGCCTGCCAAAGTAATCCTCTAAACACACAGAATGAAAACACAGAACTGAAATAAATTAAAGAAACTGAATTATGGATGAGCCAATGTAAAGAGTAACTAGAGAAAGAGAGAGAGTATAGCCACAAAACATAGTCAAACTATAATTTAGTCTCCATAAGTTTTTTTTTTTTAGTTTTTAGTTTAGTTTTTTTTTAGTTGTGTGATATCAGTTCTTGAATAGAAATGCCAGCTCAACAACTTAAGAAAAACCTCAAAAAGCTAAACAGAGGAAGAGCAGAAGAAAGCGTCCAGCAGCACAGCAAGGAACATGATTAAAAAGAAGATCAGAGGGACACCATGGAGTCCCAGTCAGAGGCCGGAGTGCCATCCACGGTGCTGATCAACAGCCTGCAGCATGGATTCTGCAAGAGCTGTCTAACGTATTCCATCACAGCAGGAAAGGATAACAGTGAGTTCCAGCCTAGTCTGATGGTGACATTTACTACCTGTTACTTTTGAAACTATGTGCTGGAAGAGTTTTTCTATTCCACCATCTATCTGTGCTTTTACTTTCATTCAAAAAACACATAGTTTAGTCTTGTTCTGCCCTTTTGGTTACAGTTATTTTTGCTACTGTATCTTCGAACTGGGTCTCCATGAAAACACTCCCGCCTTTGAGTCATCTCTGCATTCATCTCAAACACGACACGGAGAACATACTGCAGCACAACAAGGCACCGTGAGTGGGAAAGTTTCCAGTCAATCTGTGATTTGTCAAAGAAATCGCAAACAGCTGCCAGCCAACACGCCACACAAATGACCAATTAGTAAAACAAACACGAGCTAGCATGGGTAAAAAGCATTTATAAAAGACAGGCTTGGGATAATGAGCTGCAATGAAAGGCATATTTTATTTGTGGTCAGTGAAGATCGCTCAAAGGGTAAATATTGACTACTGGAACACACAAACGCAGCAATGATTGCTGAAGGGATTTTAAACACTTTTCTGTGTCAGAATTTGGATGACTGGGTCAGTGAAGGTGAACCACAAAATCAGTGCAAAAATCTCTGGCTATTATTGTTTGAGATGGAGATTAATTTAAGGCACAACTAAAAATCTCAAACAACACATGCAGAGTTCAAAGGGATAAAAACACAAATGTGTGTGATCTGCAATCAGTTATTAACAGCATTCAAGCTGAACTGCGACAGGTTTCCTAGGAACACGAGCTGTAATTACTCTAAAGCCCTGAGAGATGAATATTTTGCAGGAAAATCAGACATTTTCCACTTTTATCAAGACTTTTCATTAAACTCAGTGATGGGATCATGAGTTGTTTGTGCATGTCAAGCAATGTCCTGCAACACTTTTGTTTTTAATGACACTGATGGTCTCCATCCTGATAATGAAATGCGCTTTCAAATAATACTGTTATCGATTGCCAGAATTATGAAGTAAAAAAAAAAAAAACGTCGGATGACTTTACAGGCAGCAAACACAACAAAGTGTTTCACTATGCTGCAGATAACTGAGGAAAATCTCCCTCCTGTTGCGCTTAATCTTAATCAAATGCCATGAAAGTGCGAAAATATGAAGGATTAATGAAAAACTCAAAAGCTGGCTGCGCCGGCTTTCGTTTTCTCCCCAAGTGGGAGAGGAGCGGAGTCTTCAGGCAGCTCTCCTCGGGTGCTTGTTTCTTCTTTCACTGATCTGAGACTTGTCACTCAAAAATCTGGGTTGCAGCTGTCAGTGTGTTTGTCATGAACAACATGTTTCCATCAGCTTTTCAGAGGTGTCAAGGTGCCAACAAAATTCAGATTCATTCCCTGCTCTGATCTGTATCTCTCAATCCTAGATCCTGCCCCTACAGCTGTCCTACATCCCTTAAATCCAGCCAGCGTTTCAGTTGTTAGTTTGTCGTAACAAAATGCTTCTTCTTGTTGTGGTCTGCGGTTACGTCGATGCTCTGCCTCTGAAGCATTTCTCTTTGAGGCTGTATTAAATGAAATCCTCCATCATTACGGGCTGCATGAGCTGTTTGTCGTCACTGTGGTACAGCTGTTGCCTCCTTGCCATCCTGTGGATCCTCTGATCCCCAGTCGACTGGTTGTGAGTCTACCTACATGCATCAGTGAGTACCAAGCAGACTGGCAGCCTGTCGACTGGATTTAATTATGTCTCCCTGTCTCCACTTTTCAAAATCTTCAACAATCTGCTTCACTTCATTGTGCTTTCATACATTCTGATTGACTTCTCATCAGCACAGGCTGTGTGTCTCTGCAAGCCGTGTGTGTTTGTATGTTATGGCTTTTCTGGATTTTTTTTTGTTTTTTTTAACTGAAAAGATTTGTGCAAAATGATTTTCAGACAGATTTTATGTCCCCATGTACTAAAATATTATGTGAAACAAATAAGAAAACAGAGAGAAAACACAAATTAGCTGCTGATTATGAGCCATAATTCCTCAGTGAGAAATTAAATAAAAACAGTTAAATGATGCTAAATGCTAATCGACTTATTTCCCTCCCAATTTTTTAAATATATGGAATTAACATCAAACAAAACATGAGTATAGACATTGTTTATAGCACTTTTTCTGGTTGTTTTTGTCATGACACACTGAATGTACATCAGAAACACACACAAACACACACATTCACTTCTCTTCTTATGTCCTTATGAGGATGCTCCCCATTGGCTACATTTAGACACAGGAAAGGGGCACCAGTAGAATCAGGCCCGGTTTAATTTCACACATCACTGACCATCTCACAGTGACACTAAACAAAAGACACCACGCCAAACCTTGCAGATGTTGGCTGAGAACCAAGTTTTCAGCCTTTGGCCTTAAAACACAGCAACATTGTGCATTAATACACACTGCAGAGGGAGAGGGAAAACACAGTGATTGATGTCTACATCTCCAGAGCTTACAAAGCCAAGCAACGTCGGCTATAAATAAGCGGATACAGAGGATGGATGGATGGATGGATGGATGNTACAAAGCCAAGCAACGTCGGCTATAAATAAGCGGATACAGAGGATGGATGGATGGATGGATGGATGTTTCCTAATGGCCAAAACACTTTATAACTTCAAATGCTGCTCTGTGTCTGTTATGTGTTTGTGTGTTTAGCTGTGTTTCTGATTTTTTGGCAGAACATCTCTTTTTATCATTCAAACTGCAGTTTCACTCTGTGCCTCTACTTCACTTCAAAGATTCCATTTAAGGGATCAAAAATGTCCACAGATGGAGTGGTAAGATCCACTTAACTGTGAGTGATTTCAAACTCACCGTGAATATAATTACACACTTCAGACCTTTTGATTTTAGTGGATGTGAAAAGGTGGAGCAAGTCTGATATACTATGTTTTTTGGGGGGGAGAAGGAAAACTTGCTCAGAGAGGTTTGGATATTGAAGAGCAATCATACTTTGTTTTAAAGTGTTAATCCGCAAAGTTTTAAGATGACAAATGGCAGTGACAATACAATCACCAGTCTGTGTTTTACATTCTGTGAATACTTTTTGATATTCTATTTCCAATTGTCAGTGGGTCAACAGGTCGTTTACAGGCCATGTATGCACACACACCCACGCATCACACTGCATGTATCATGTGTCAGAGAAAGAGTGGCTGACTTCACGTATGATTAATAGTGTGTATTTTTGCAGTTTTTTTTCCCATGGATTAAAGACTAAAAGCCTAAACTAACATTACAAGTCAGCTAAAAAAAAAAAAAAAAAAAAAAAAACAAATAACTTAAATTTTGTATTTTAACATTATTCTTTCTGTATTAGTCTCCAACCTGTGATTGGTGTAAAACACATTTTCCACCCAACCATCAAACTCCTTGTGATGGCTTTAACTTTCTAACTGGGACTTGTGTGTACACGCTACGACATGTCCTGCAGTTGACCCATGGCAGAAAAGTCATGAGGACTTGCTGATGAAAATTCTAATGTCCCACTCTGGACATCTTACACCTGGATGACTGAGACAAACCTTCACAGACAAGTCCCAAAGAAACCATTTAGTGCATTACATACTTCAGCAGTAAGACTGAACATCGTCTGCGGTGTAAAGACATTTTAAATTTAAACCATCAGTGAAATGACTGTAATATGGTGTTATACATCACAATTCTGATGTGGAAAAGGAAGGTATTTCCAAACACAAATCACATCAGACAGCCTGTTCGGAGATGCGGAAAGACAATAAATGATGAAATGTTGATGTGTGTAAATCAAGGAGGGTTATCTGAACGAGTTGAAAGCATATCTATTCTGCTGCTTTAACTGGCAAGGGTACAGAAAGAACCTTCTGGGAGATTAAAAAATCTGTCCTGATGATTTAAGTTTCACCTTGGTTCATCTTTTGTCAGAAAGAATTCTGTCTGCATCCAGCACTTTACAAACACAGATGATCATACACAAAGGGTTTCGCAGGCATGTATATGAGCAGGGAAACATGAGGCTGGCTGTGGCAGCGTTACAGATATGTGAAATTTCTCACTCAACTGTGACACTGTTCAAACACACAGACAGACGGACCATTGCTATGTTGGCAACATTCCTTATTAAACCGCCATTCAAAGTAGAGAAATTACATTTCTATTGTGAAAGCTATAAAAGCACTCCGTCGTGCTATGTGGTAAAATGCTGTCCTTTAGGAGGAGGTACGACGAATGAAAAAACTACGAGGAGGAAATAACTGCAAGAACGTGAAAGATTAACTAAAGAGCTGTTGGCCAATTTTTACATGAGCTGCCTCTTTAAAGCTTTTGCTCACAGTTGCTCACTCCCGTCTTTACACGAGCATCTAGTCACCACTGATCTACTGTATGTGACGATAACACGCTAACCACATTTAAATCCAGTTTAATCCTCAATAAACAGCATTTTAAATTGGAGGGTGAAAATGTCGTTCCCAATTAACACTGTCATTTCACAGAACTACCACTTTCTACCAACTTTTATGTTTAGAAGCACAAAACGTCATGTTGTGGCACCATTATATCATTTACTATACTTATTTGCATGTTTATTAAACTGTAAAACAATTTTCTGACTACATGGAAAAGGGCTGAAATAAGCTTGGGGACTGAAAACCGGCAGATCCCGGCTTAAAACTAGCTGCGCATGATACTTTTTAATATACAATGGTTGCAGTTGTACAATATTAATTGGTTGTCATATGTGGCAGCCTCTAATTTCATGTTAATTGCCAGGAACAGATAAAAGTGCACCTGTCACCTGTGTCATGGAAAATATGCACAATGTGTTCCAATTTAAATTGCAAGTATGGATGAAAACTGGACTACAGTACATTGAGTATGTCAGTGTGTAACCATTCAATAACTGCTCAGCATGTTTAATTTTTTTAGGGAAGGTTTTAAACAATTTCTTGATGCACATCGTTTCTCTATGATGGTCTTTGTCTAATTAGCATTTCACTAAATGACACTGCCATCTGTTTCCTGGTGTGATCAGCCTTTCACGGCACACAGACCAATCAGGGAAAACGTCTCCAAAAGGACAAGTTTAAAAGTCCCATAATTTATGCTACTTTCTGTTCTTCATTACTGTGGCCCATTAACATTTTCTGAATGAACGATACTACCTGCAGTTGCAGCTGAAAACTGGCAGGTAAGCAGCTCCCGTGTCTTTGACTTCAAAAACTTCAAAATGTGTCTCCGCAAATCTAGGGGGATGAATTAAGAGGGGAAAAGGGAGGCAGAAGACTGATTCTCAAGCTCTCTGTTTTGCTTTTGCCTCATTCACGAATCTTTCATTAAATTGCCTACAATGTAGTGAGGATATATATATTTTTTTATTCAGTGCAGTTAGGTTTAATATGAGTTTACAGTTCCTTGTCTCTTCTTTTTCATGGTCCTGCCTTTGCAAAGTAACAGCTATGACTCAGCTGGGTAGAGATTTTGTGTTGCACTGACATCTGGCAAAACAGAATCCAGCAAACACAACACAGTGCTGTGGTTTGGGAATTCACACTGACCTAACACGATGGCCACTGCTCTGACAATGGATGAGAAGCTTGGAGCTGAAGAAGTAAACAGCCCCCATCATCATCATAGCACAGAGCTGTCAGAGGAGACTTCAGCTCACTTCTACAGCTTCTACTGCAGTAAATATAGCAAGTGAAGTATTTTCCACAGACCTGAACCAGGGCAGACGTGACACACACAACCTGCCAACCCTGACATCTTCTCCTCACTTCTCCCTGGGCATATTAATTACTTTAGGCTAAGGGCTAAATAAAGTGTTTACCCATCCGCAAAGGGTCTTTTACACACTACTTCAGCTATGTTCAAATAAAGGGCTTCAAGAAAATCTCAACCTCGTTACTTCAAGAGGTTGACAGCTTTCTTTTTGACATTGGACAGCACACTTAAACATTACTGTTAAGCACACAACAGCTTTATCTATCTATAAAGATAGTTTCTCTGTCTGCCTGTGACCAATATCACGAGAACCCGGCACTGTATGAAGTTGAAATTCGGCAGGTATAATGCTCAGGACCCAAGGTCGTGCAGTGTCACGTGAAGTTGTTTGGATGAGTGGTTCTCAAATTGAGCTGTGTCGGTAAAAAGTAGTCCGCGCAGCAGGATACGCTCCGGACACGACAGCATATGCTCCAGTCCAGTGGCATGGTCTCAACCCGACTCCATACAGTAAACAAAGCTATCTCACGAGGACGTGCAGAACAAAATTATGGCAGGCTGCAGTGCACACCATAAAGTTCCAAATAGGCATATTATGAACGGGCACTGTACTAGTTACTGTAAGTAAGGGAATAATGAGCTGTACGGGTGTCCATGTACCAGCCATAGGCACCCCCATAAATTTTGCCCATGAAGTGTAAATAATAAAACTTAATTTGCATTAAATCAGATTTAATTTAGTGTCTGACAGCTAATAAATACTGGTATCAGTAAAAAAGAAATAAAACCATGATGGTTTATAGCACCATCTAGAGGCACAGGCAGTTATACAAAAGGGCACCACGAGCAAATATCTAAACATGTTAACAACGCAAGTTTCAAAAAATGTTAACTCCTGCTGCTCACTGACACGTATGAAAGAGAGGACATGATGTCTGACATGCTTTTTTCATATCTATAAGCTCTGGTTTTATGCATAAAAAAGAAAGCGTGTGGTTCAGAATGGGCAATAAAGTGTTTGTCTTCAGAGCCACTATGGACTAAAGAAAATGTGTTAATGTGATCATATTAGCAACATTCAAAACAGTTGGACTATATTAGAGTAACTTACCGGGGCCAATATATTTAATTTGGCTTCACCAATTCGCAAAACACACAAGCAAAAGGTAATACTCAAATTGTTTACCTTTAAGTAATTTCCCTATAATATTGTGATATATTTCTATAGTAACTCAAATTATGTCTGTAAGTCAGTAGTGAGTTTATCAGGCTATAACTTATTTCTTTATTAGCCTCATGCTTTTAATTTATAGCATTTCCTCCTGGCTTTTGTTGTAGTGTGTGTGTGTGTGTGTGTGTGTGTGTGTGTGTGTGTGTGCCCTATGCAGACAATCTCTAAAGAAAAGGCAAGAGATTAGTTTGCCAGTTGGCTGTTACATTTGGTAACTGCTCAATTTGCACATTATCAGTAGAATATTCATATACACACTCACAATGTCAGTGTGGTCCAGCGTTAGGGCTAAAATCAGGGAACACATCACACATGTCAAACCAACAGTTAAAGTGTCTCCTGAATCCAGATAAAATCAGATTGTTATGAGCATTCAGATTAAGTATTGAAAAGCACTTTGATTTAGCTCAAGTTACATTTTGAATTAGTATATCACCACTGTTGCACTACTTCTTTGTCAGTTCTATGGAGTTTTAATCCTGTTTGGGAGAGGAAAACACAAGCTGCATGAAGCATGGATGATCTCTGCTTCAGATTTATGTGGCCTTGACTGTAGGGCAGATATATGAAACTCTTTGGCTTTATCTGTGGCAGAAAATTATTAAGGGATGACAAATAAGGTGAGGGGGTTCTCACTGAAAATCTGTGTGTGTAAGTCACACTACAAAAACTACCTTTGTCAAAGTAATCAGATGTACTCTTGGCTTTAACAGTAGCTCCACGCCTGTCCATGTTCTTTTCCACACGTGCAAACTGGGCAGCGCTGTGGCTCAGTGGTTAGCACTGTCACTTCACAGCACCAGGGCCATTTATTCACATCTTGGGTTGTGTGTTGGGTTTTCTGATGGAGTGAAATTTTTGCTTGCTTTGTTCCTTCACTTTGATTTTGTGCACCTTGGGAGCCTTTGTTTTTCACTTTTCACAATTATGTTCATCAAATAAGAGGTCTTTTATCTTTGGAAAAAGCCTCGCAGGTCTGGGTTCTTCCAAGATTTTCAGCCTGAATTTTTGATGTGTGTTTCCTCCCATTTAAATAATGACTACTATTACTAAAAGTACTAGTAGTAGTACTTACTTGCAACATGAGTAGCTTTGCGTAGGCACATCATCAGCCCTTGCTCTTTTCTGACTCCATTTCGCATTACAAAGACATTATATCTATGGTGATAGACTGTTTGAGTCAGAAAATTTTGCATCAGTGTTTACTATTATGGCATCATGGCTCAATTCCCCATCTTGATTTTTTTTTAAAGATATCCTGCCACCAAAACCCCCCAAACCCCCAAAACATAACCTCTTCACAGAGACAATTAGTGTGTAGTGAATTGCTTGGGGACATCAGCTCATATTTTAGGTGAAGCAAATACTTTCATATTTCATATTCCCGAACTGACTCCACAAATTCCATTTATCTGTTCAACATGTTTCATTTTCTTCCATCCAATGCATCCTTGGATAGATTTCAACTTTCTTATGACCCTGAATATAAAACAGGTATTAAAACAATGAATATTTACTTGGCTGAACTTGAGCATGTAGAAGTTTCTATATACTCAAGTTCAGCCAAGTAAATATTCATAAATGACACACAGTATTCACTCTTTCCATATCAACCCACAGGTACTTAGTGTTCAAGGTATTACAAGTTGTAAAACAGAAAACCAGCTTGGGAGGTATTAGATGCTTGAGTTGAGATAAATGGACGCTGTGGGATTTGTCTGCAGGTCAACATTCAGACAGCAGTTGTTTGTTCACTAAAGCTCATGCTGGGAAACTCTTAGACAGATACTGAAAGCAGAGATTTCCTCAGAGTCTTGCCCAACATCCTAATGTAAAGCCCCTCTGCAGTTGCTTTTTGTATGTGAGAGGTGCTATATAAAATACATCAAATTCAATAAAACACATATTTATGAGATGATCACTTATACGCCTAATTTATAAACATTGCAATAATAATAATAAAAACTTCGTTATATCATTTGAATTATGAGACGGGTCACTGAAATAGCAGTAGAATGAGTCATATTTGAAATTATGAATGTAATGAAATTATTCTGAAAATGTTTTAATTAGAATGTGTTTGCACATTTCATGTTCTCAGATTTTGTAACCTTTTCATAAAAGCAGTTCCTCACTCCAGGCCATGCTATTTTGTGGTAATTTCACAAAATGTCACATTGTCTGGAGCTCTGCAACAAAATGTCCCTCAGGTGCCTGTCATCTAGTTAAAACCTAAAAATGGGGCAGATTTTACATCTATTTGGCTGTCAATTAATTTGATAAATTAAATTTTCAAATGTAAACGCTTGTTTTAAATGAGAATATCAATATCTGCTGAAGGCACACATTTGCAATAAAAGATGGAGAACAAATGTACATTTATGTGCATTCAATTTATTGACATTCAATTCAGTGCAATGGAATTATGAAAGCAAATAATGGCACACAGATAGGTGATGTGTGATTTTAAAATGAATGGATTACGTTAGTCAATAAAGCTGTTTTTAAAGGCCATAGCACACCCACACAGCTATTTTTACTGACTTTGGCAGATCTCTTCTCAAGACTGTCAATACATTTAAATGCACTATAAACGCTCTCGCTCTATATATTATTTGTCTCTACTGTAATTAAGGTAATAATGTGAATAAGCCGTACACATGGACGTTGAATATACATGGCATGTTGTATAATCTGAGTATGTGAAGGGTATTTTTATGAGTCTTTTCAGTGATCAGAGTTTAGCAACCTAAGCAGAAATGTTTTGAGCAGCAGCAGCATCAGCATCCTGAGCAGAGGTCTAACCAGCCAGCATAACTGAAAACACCCGTGTGGGTGTATAGGACCTTTAAAGCATGGATTACCCACAGCAGAGTTTGACTTCTGACAGATAAGGCAAACCTGCAGTAGCTTCTGACTGCAGCAAATGCATACGCATTATTAGTGATGGAGAAAAACTAACAGTAGGGTCACAGGAGGCTGGAAGACATGGTTGTTGCTGCAAACCTCGCTAAGTACGACTGGGCTGCCATTACATTATGTTAAGCCAACATGAGGATGACTGATTGAGGTAAATATTCCTCATAGAAGGGCTTTACCTCCTGCACTACACATTCTTTTCTCATTAACCCTTTTTCTTTGCATGAAGGCAGATCCAATTAAATCCATACAGGGGTTGTAGATGTGAACTTCAAGCTGAGGACTTTGCCAGCCTTAAGCATAACAAACTTGGTTTGAACACTGGGGATATTATGAAAAAGGTATAGTTTAGGCATAAACTATGCACACCACAGCACAATGCAAAATTATAATGCAACACACCACACACATCCTCATCCTCAGAACTTCATAAATACTGAATAAATCTGAGCATAGCTGCATGTTTGTTCCACACCGATGGGCAAATATGCTTCAAATGGAGGTCTAATGAAAAGGCTTTTGTATCAGTCCTCACTTCTGACCAGCATTTCAAAATGTTCTACACAAGTGGGAAAATAACCCTCCAATCATCCAAAACAGCACCTGAACACACCACAAGTCACAACATTTTCAAAGAGCCATCAACTCCGATCAGAGCTGCTGCTGTTGTTGTCAAGCTCCTGGTGTAAGAGGCCTGACAGTCAACACTTCTGTTTATTCCATCACTGAGAAAGCTACGCGTAATATAACACTGACCTTAAACGCAACACAGTATCAGTAAGTCAGTACATTAATTCACATTTCTGTTAACTGGAAACGTAAAACATGTAATTTTAGAAAGAAAAAAAACCTCTTTTAAAGCCATCAGGTAGTACAGAACGTTCCTGGGATATATATCCACAGTCTCCGTCTTTGTTATTTTGCTTATATTTCATTTCATTAGTTCATTATACCACAATACCAAACAAAAATCCTTTTAGTCATTCACGTCACTGTTGAATAAACAAAGTGGAATTAACATGACCAAACTGTCAAGCAGTGATGGCGTTCACAAAGCCGCCTGTGCATTTGTTTTAATTAACTAATGAGCCAAGAAAGACAATGTTCCATTCAGGCAAAGGAAAAGTGACTCATGTATAATTGATAAGCGAGTTAGCGTAGGGACTTTCATTTGAGGATAGTGACAGAAGTGAAAGCAGGGCAATTACAACTTGACTTAATTTATGTTGGCCTGAACCATAAAGCTTACTTTATTCCATTCTTGTTCATTTGTTTTTGATGGTTTGGGAGAAGTGCAATCAAAAACCTTGACTCAGAGTAGCTTGCTAATTGGACAGAGTTTTGATATATAGAGTTTCTATGTCGGATTTTTGTTGAACAAGAGGACACAGGTTCAGCTTGAAAAGGTGAGTCAAATTAAATCTAATTCTAGAAGAATGCTAGGATTGTGATTTTGCCTTCAGCTGCAGTCATTTCATACCATACTAGATCAAGTGGCATGGCTCGATTCAGGTAAGCTAAAGGAGTTTTAGGCTGTATGGAACACTATAGTGTATTTTTTCCACAGTGGGAAGTCTTTGTACTCTTCATGAGGAATGCAATTCAAAGGTAAACAGGAACATATCAGTCATCAGTCCCTCTCTCGCATTTCTGTCAGACTTTTATCTTTATTCCTTGTCAGCAGTTCAGTGATGTTGTTAGCATTCTCTTGGTGTGACTAGCAGGTTATTTTCTTCTGCTTTCTGCAATATCTCTTCTAAAATAGTACAGTGTCAAAAAAGTACATGTTGTGTTCTGAACTTTCAACTTGGTGTCCAATTTTTGTGTCAGCACAGGTTCAACAGAGACTCTTATGACGGAAGCAGTGACTTAATTTGGTATTGACATTTCTGTAGCCAACTGAACAAAAATAAGTGAGAACTGTGAGGAAAAGACGAGTTTATAGCAAGTAAGGCAGAGTGTGTGTGCACTGGATTAGATTAGTTTTATATCAATTTCCATTAATCACAAAGGCCTTTAAACTGTATTATGTTTTTACTTTCACTTGATCGGTACAGCAAGATGAACACAGCAGATGATGGATGTGTGTCTTATGGTTGACCACCTCAAGATAGGAAAATTAAAACACCCAGAACTAGTTAGCTAGGACTCAGTACCTAGGAATTTGCAAATTTATACAATCTAAACCATTGATATTATAGAAGACAGGATATGGACAGATCATACTGTCCATAAATGTTCTTCATCACATTTTATGATTTCCAACCGAAAGTTGTTCACTTAAACTCCCTCAGCTACACTTGATCGAGCACTCTGCAAAGTGTCCCTAATCCCTCAAACCTCAAAGCATCTCCTAATCCATAAAATGCCAGGCTGCCAGAACTGCAAAAACCTTATGAGTCATTTCTTTCTTTCCAAGAGGTTTCCCCAAAAGTAGTTCCTGAAGCAATGTATAAGGGATACACTTGGCTGGACCAAAAAATAAAAAATAAATAAATAAATAAAAGAAAAAAAGAAAATGTTATCTTAGTCATCAGATTTTTTTTTTTTTTTTNGATTTTTTTTTTTTTTTGTCTAATCTAGGCTTTTCAAAAACTATAAAGACTCTATAAGTGGTACATATGGTAGGCTATATACTAAAATGTTCCCATTATGTTTTTATATAATGATCTCTGCTTGGGTTCTTTGACAACAACATGATATTTTATCAGCTCATATTCTCATTAAAGACTCAAGTGACATTATAATTGATTGTAAGTTAATTCAATTTTGCCAAGAAACTAAATAAGATTTTATTCTCTGGATGATTGTTTGACTTATTATGATAATTTACTGAGACGAGCAGCCATTTGTTTAAAAAAAAAAAAAAAAAAATCTATCTTCAGGAAATAAAAATGATCCTGGCTCTGGAGAAAGAGAAGCACTGCCTGCCAACTTAATAACTTTCCAAGAGCTGTTCCAAGCTCCCAGTATGTCACCACTAAAACGTAAACCATCACCTTCAGTCACGGTGAGCCAGTTTACACGGATGCAACTGAAGCCAGTGAAACCAGAGTGAACTGAATGCTTTTAAAAACTCCATATTAAACTCCTTCACTTGGTGCAGCACCCCACCCCACCAGCTCCCCATCTTGAATACTATGGCCTCAGACTTACTGGAGGTAGAGGGATTATATACTGTATAGCATCTGGCTTTTGAAAGCTTTATGATCTTACAATCTTTTTTGGGGGGGGGTNGGGGGGGGGTGGCAGCGGGGGACACCTCTGGACTACTTTGCTTGACCCATTAAGCAGTGGCCAATTGTTGGAAAGAACCACTAATGCTCTCATTAAAGAGTAATTTTCCCTTTGTTTTGTACCATTCTCTAACACTTACTCATTTGAGAACAACAGAAAACACAAACCAAGTTTAGCTTAAGGGCAAACTTTGCTAGCGACAACTCCATTAGTGTTTAACAACAACAGATAACAAGGAAATTGCAAACCTAAATTGCTTACATTGTTAATCTGCCATTTCATTTACTTAATGATTTGGTAAGCTTGAAGGCTCACACAAATCCTTAGTGTACAATGTGTTGAGGTTTGTTTCAAAGTTCCTGGCTATAATGTCTTTTACGGCATAATAAAGAGATCACTATCATATTCTCAAAGTGTTTTCTTCATTTCAGTGATTGAGTATCTTGTCTCGATTATGTCCCGGTTTGTTAACCGCTTTTATTTTTATCACCCCAGCAGTGCCTGAGATGTCGGTTCATTCAATCACGCAGGTACGTGATGCTTGTGAAGATATGGTAGAATTGATGTAAAGGCTGTTTATGAATGACAGAAACATTAATTCATCAAACGCTTGTTCTTTGTTTTTTTTCACTTTAGTAAAATTCAGCCATTAGTGTAAGTGAAAAAGGAAAACACTCAAATACAGATTAGGTAGAAATGTGGAAAAAGTAATGCTGTCCAACTAAAGGGATGACACCATCCTACCCTGACCTCTGATATCAATTCAGTGTACCACTTAATGAAATTGACTGGAAAAGATGGTTAACAGAACTGTGATGGAAAAATGCAGGCCTTTATATGAAAATATGAATATTCTTAATTGAGAAATACCAGCATAACTATGAAATAATAGCGATTTGGTGATAAATACGTTTGCCACAAACCCCAGCTCTGGTTTCTACTATCACCTATTTCTACTTTCATTTCAGCGGCAAAACTACCATATATGCAGGTAATGCAACTACATTGGGGCCCACAACAGTTAAACCCGCATGGGCCCCTTTTTATCTCTTATCATATCATAAGAGCTCTAGCAATGAATCTACAATATAGAAACAGGCACTAAACTTTAATGGTAAGCGGGAAGTATTTATATTACTCAATGAGCCTAGTCATCTCCTCCATGGTGTCATATACTTGATGTCATTCATCCACCAAATAAATAACAGTACAACAACATAAAACAGTTTTACATATACAAGATACAGTTTATTGACTCACCTCGATATTACATTTCTAAATTAAGTTTAAATAAGGATTAATGAGCAATTTGATGTTCAAAAATGTGCAAAGTGTTCCCGTGCAGAATTCTGGGTTATGGTAATTATGGACATGCCTACTACTGCGTAGCAAAATCCAGTTAAGACAGCAAGTAGGTGAACGAGCAATGGAGTACAAACACAAAAGCAGGTTTCAGAAGCGAAAACTGAAAGAAGCACCCAAAAAGAAAAAACATAGCTTCCAAAAATAGGCAGTTTCTTTACAAAGAAAGACAAGATAAGCAAGCACTACTTGTTCCAATGAGGAAGAGCGGAAGAAGACACCTGCTAATGCTAGCACCAGCGTGCCATCCAACACCACTGGACGACCACTGAGCCTATAATGTAAGTAGAACTTATTTTTTTATTTATCTGACTAATAATCAACCTGCACACTTGTGTTTTGTGTTTTTAAGGCCTATGCACAGACATGAATAATATTGTCAGTGTGCGGGTGCGCTGTCACCGATTATATTTTCATCTGTATCATGGTGCGCTGTCACCAATTATATTTTCATCTGTTATGGTGCTCCGACCAGATTTTGTCAAGTATAACACGCCGGTCTGTTTTCCTAGTAATCATTTCATTTAGGCGTCAACTGTGTATTTGGTTGTTGCTGGTCGTTTTAAAGCTGCGTGCTTTCACTACTGACATTACGTTATGCTACCTCTGACTATGATATTGTGAGACTGAGCGAGCTGCTGGTGAGGAGAGGAGTGCACAGGGCCACTGCTGGCTAATCTATGCTTTAATTAACATGTGTAATGAGATGGGCACGATGGGCACGTGAAGAGCGGACCTGCTTTGACTATCATGCATTGGG
The DNA here is from genome assembly GCA_014773175.1 of Lucifuga dentata. Taxonomy (NCBI): domain Eukaryota; kingdom Metazoa; phylum Chordata; class Actinopteri; order Ophidiiformes; family Bythitidae; genus Lucifuga; species Lucifuga dentata. The sequence continues at coordinate 10,193 of VXCM01001406.1, read as the reverse complement.
GTCCGGCACTGAGTCCTTATGCACTGTTTCATTTATAGATAAAATGTTCGTAATGGGTGATATTCCCCTTTGACATTCACAAACACATAATAACATCACTCATTATTTTATTTCATTTCTCCTTTAGTTAAGCTGCTAATGCTGCTAAGTTTAGCTGCTACTCTGGACTGTAAACTGAGATCATCTGTGACAGATACTAAACCTTTTTACCAGCACAGCCAAATGTGTACCATCTGCTAATTAACTGAAAGCCTTCAATTCCTGAATCCTAAAGGTGGATTTCGTCCAATGCAATAACACAGGAACAGCAGGTATTTAAATATACACCTCTGGAATGGGATTTGGTGACTGACAAGCTCAACAAGACTACTTTAATTCAAGAAACAAACAAGTGTTCAATCAGACATCCCACTTAATGCCACACTCAGCCTGGGTTATAATTAATAGACTGGGTCACAGACACTCAATAAAGTGAATTAAGCAGAATAGAAAGAGGCAGGGAAAAGAACTTTATTTAATTACAGCTTTTTGTGAAATAAGCATAAAATTCAACTATGTAATTAAATATGCACCAAACATGGAAATGGAAAGTAATGATATACAGGTCCAGATAGTGGTTTTGATTCCTGAGTCAAGAGAGGCTTGTTGCTATGGACAAGTTTTAATATTTTATTAGGCTTTTGTTAAATGACCATATCTTTACTCTAATACTGTAAATGCTTTATAATAAGGACCTCTTGACTTTATAGTGGATATGGTAACAACTGATCTGCTCTCTGATCTGAAATTTCTTAAAGAATGAGAAGAGGAGAATAGTTATGGTTATTGAGGAAGCCAAAATAATGTCCTTTCATTGGTTGCTATTTAAATGGCCATATGGGTAGTAGTTTTAAAGCCCCCCCCCCNCCCCCCCCCCCCCAAAAAAAATACCACCCTCATAGCTGTTACATTATTACTAAACATTTTCAGAAGCATAAAACCATATCTTAGTTTCTGTGCTATTTTGTCAAATCCCTTAATCTTTTAAACCAAATGTTCAGGTGATACACCCACCTTAAAATTCAATGTTTTGCCTGTTAACACGCATGCCAGAATGTAGAAGGCACAGTCATCTTAATTTCTGTGGTAAACGCTGTCTTTTCTCTTGGGACTATATTCCCTGGAGAGTTTGCCAGATCACTCAGCACTTCTGCCTGAATTAAAATTTTAAAATAAAGTAACTTCAACAAAAATAAAAACGACGTGTGGTTTCTTGTGATGGATGACCTTTCTCAAGTACGTTTCTAGTCTCTACAAGTTGATTTTAATAGCATACTGGAATGAACTGAAACCAATGGCCGCCTGGAAGGTAGGAAAAACAATTCGTAAATGTCCCGCTCCAGTAGTATGTTTTGGAAAATGGTTAGCAGTAATGTAATGGGAATGTCAGTAGTATTTATTGGGCTCAAACATGCAAAACCACTGGTATCGTCCTTTAAATATGTTTGCTAAGTTTTTCTTTATATAAATAAATATGTATTTATTTATTGTATTTTGTAAGAGTAACTATTTAAATGGGAAACTTTCAAAATAAAAATTTAAACGTTGAAACTTCCAAAAGTTAAGGGGTTCTAAATATGTAACAGAAGCATTTATTCCTGACATTTAGGTTTTAAATGGTTCTGGCTATAAACAGAGATTCATTATCAACATTTAAACACACCTCGTCTAAATGAATCTCTGCAACTAGTACATGGGTGTATGATGAAATACCGAAACTTTCATCATTATTTTTGCTCTGTAACAGAAAAATGTCAAAAAAAACAAAAAACAAAAAAAACAAACAAAACAACGCTTTCTGAACTTGTTTGCAATTTTATTTAATTTAAACTATACTGGTTTCTGACATGTTAATTGTTAGAGGTTTGGAGCATTGAAGTGGTGAGAGTTGCTGTACGTTCATGTTAGTGACCAGGCAACCTCAAGCTATAAGGAGGCTTCATTTATCTCTTACCTGGGTTGCACAGTTTAGAGCTATGATGAGGAATAAATGCCTAAAGTCAAAACTACATCCTATGCAAACACACATAATGAGGTTGTGTGTGTATGTGTGTGTTTCCTTTATATTAATTTCGCCAGGAATGCTCAATGTATACAATATCTTTTTACTCTGAAAGATATTTTGGATATATGAGACATAAGTATGTATCCATACAGTAGATGTAGCATTATTCAACATTGTGCTTCTAAAATCAAGATTATCATCTACAAAAAACACAATTCTTAGTAATAAGATTAATGATTTTGCTAATTGCTGACCACTCACTTTGTTCCATCAAACTTCCTTGAGTACCTTCAAAATCTACTTGATGCGTCTGCCTTTCTCTTTGTGATTTTTTTCCATGTGATTTATTTTGTTATGCAATCAAAATATCACTGACTGCACAAGAAAGAGAAAATAGTACCATGTATAATTAAGTAATAAGGTTTGACAACATTGGCTTTACAGAACATAACCAGACAAACCTGAACAATATTTCTCAAGCATGGCGAGACCATGGAGAATATCTCCACAGAAAATGCCACAGAAAATGTATTATCTTTACTGTTCCACCACAAGCCACCATACTTATGGGTACAATAACTATATATTGAGCACTTGGCTTTCTAAACCCACCAAACTGTCAGAGTAGCCACGGTTCACCTCTAGGCTAGTCTGGAAAGCTTCTTGAGCGGTGCAGCTAGCGCCAACTGGTTCTATTTTAGCTATTATATTTCTGTGCGGACCGCATCAATCTGACCTTTAAAGTCAGTAAATCGGGAGTCAAGTAGTTTTTGCAATATGTTTGATTTTGAATCCACTTTCTTATAATAGAGTGTCAATTCTAAATAGAACTGATCATTTAGATTTTAATACAGCTGGCATTAGTGCAATTACATCCATAATATGGGCTTGTTGCTTGGGGAGTTTCCACAGATGAGCTCAGTGTTTTACAGGCTGTCTTCAAGTTATCTTTTTACTTTGGCATTTTCATCCCAGACATCACATTACATCCGTTACATTTCTTGGTGTAAAAGCAGTCGATAATTCCGGTTGTGGATTTTCATTTTTAAAAAAGTGTAACTCTGCACGGAGCTCCAGAACAACACCTTACATGCTGCTCTAGAGCAGTATTTGTATTGTTTGTAGTACTGTATTTGTAGTATTTGTATTTGCGGTCCAGGCTCAGCTTCTCAGCAAATCAAGCATGAGCATACGTAACTCCTGCTAAAGCAGTGTCAGAATTTTAATGTGAAAGAGGGAGTTGCCTGGTCTATCAGACAGGCAACAAACCTGCGTTGTTGGGATCTGGTGGTGTGATGGCTCTCTAAACTGATGACAGTTATCAGGGCAATGCAGAATGCAAACGGGGAGAGCCAGAAGGGACAAAAAGGATAAAAAAGGATAAAATAGAGACACAAACATTACAGATTTATCTAGTCTGTGCTGTCTGCTTTCTGATAAGAGCATGCTAACGGTATTACATTTCCCTCTTATTACTGCCCCAAGAAGACAAACGCAGGGCTGATGAACAATTACTGACAAGCGAGAGAGCCACACATCATAATTGCCTTGTCACAGAAGAAATAACAGTTATTATCAGTCAGAAAGAAAGTGCTTCGGTCTGTTGGACATCATCAACTTGGTTTGCTAAACTGCTGCCTCGCTCTTCCTCGAAGAAGACAAACATATTACTATGCTAACGTTCTCAGGAAACCAGCATGTTTTGCAACTTATCATTCCATATGACAGACTGGAAATGATCACAACGGTCATAAATAATCACTGAAAACTAAGCTGTATCACTTTTTAAATACATGGATATATACATTAATACATTCTGTCAAATGGAACTCTCCATTCATGTCTATAGATCCAGATAGTAGTTGAGGAGGCCCTGGATTCAATTTGCTGCTCACACACCGCTCTTGAATTTGTTCAGCAAAAGGAAAGAGTGTTTGAACCCAAAGGTGTAATTTACTGTTAAATGGCTGTTACATCACCATGTAGACCAGTCATTAGATAAAATGACTCCCAAGACACTCCACGTATTGCCTTTTAAGTCATCCGTCATCTTCAACAGCCTCCAACACATATCAGGGGGAATTCATAAAACACAGCATCAGGCTTAACATATCGATAAGGGCAAATATCGTCATGCTATCATGTTTCCTCATTCATAAACGCCTATTACTGGCCTCTATTAGTGTTTTCCTTGAAAGAGGCATTACTATGATATTTCCTTATTTACATGTCGGGGAAGCAATTCATAAAACACATCGTCGTGCAAAAATGAAGACCTGTTTCAGCTTCAGTGGTAAATTTCAGGTAGTAGGATATTAGATTTTTAAACTCTATTTCTCTCACGTATTAGTGATCAGTATAGATGATATTTAAAGGATCACACCAGTGGTTTTGTTTGAGCCCAATATACAACCCACATGCACGTTACGTTACTCCTTTTCAAGCTTTCTGTGCCACAAATGAAAGTGCTGGTTATCAGAGCTGTAGATATGCGTTGGAAATTGTGATATTTTAAAAGTAAAGTTGTCTGACTTTTAATTTGTTTATTTGGTTAATATTGTGTATTGACACACACACACACACACACACACTATTTGAGGTTTTGTTATTACTGTATGTCGACTGCATGCTAATAAGTAGTCAGTCGTTTTTTGTTCCCCAAGCATTTTTAAGCCGAAATTTCCTCCCTAAGAGGAGCTTAACCAGGTCAGCTCACACCTACTGCATGAAAATACAGAGAACAAATCAGAAACACATCATCTCTGAACTAGACCCCCAATGGCTTCAACAGCAGAGATTTAGAGCCAATAAACACACGCTTTATACTTTTTTCTTTTTATCTGCAGGGCCTGTTAACAATGCACCCTGGATGACATCTTAACCAGCATTTGAACAGAAATGTGAGACCTTTTTAGGCTTTTTTATACTCTGAACATTCTGAGCACATGAAAAGACAATATTTGTGATTGTGATACATAATGAGATGCAGAACAACATTTCCAGGCAATCTCATAAACAAGAATAAAGGCAAAAATTCTAGCCTTTTGTTTATTTATTTATTTATTTTCATTTTGAGGCAAAAGCAAGACACTGTTATGTGCCACTTCACTCCCTATTGAAAAGCCTGTCTGTTTTTAATCATAAAACTAGGATAATGTTTCCTGGTTGCAATTAACATTTCAGCGACACTGCCTATTACACAGTGGGGATTAAATGGTGCAAATATTTAAAAGCCAATAATCAATTAATTCAGGTGTACTAAAAAAAAAAAAACAAACAAAAAAAAAAACTGAAAAGCTTATTTGTCATTTATTTCAACAGAAGAGAAAGAAGCATGAGGAACAGATTGCTGTTTAATAATGTGAGCTCAGCACATGTAGCCATAATCACAATGGCAGTGTGTATGTGGTAAAAGGCTCAGCGTGACAGAGAGTGTGCTCCAATTCTAAACCAGGCAACTGAAAAGAGTTTTGGGGACACTGGTCCAGTCACCTTTGCTGTTCTATGTTGAGAGGATAGGCTGATTATCTCTGAGTTTTTTTTTTTTTTTTNTGAGTTTTTTTTTTTTTTTGTTTGTTTGTTTTTTTTAATAAAAGAATTATGCAAAACTTGCTGTCTGGGGAATTTAATTTATTTTGTTTCTATTTTGTTGTTATGCTCATGGTTATGCTTAACCATCCACCCTTAGAGCTGCTCCAACTGTACATTTTCTCACTGACTCACCCACCATTACTGAAGGGGCTTTTATAGTGTATGTAATGTAATCTAAGTGAGCCAAGTCTGGTCCCTGTCCTCTAATTAGGCAGTGACAAATGATTTAAGATGACAAATGGTGGGAAAAAATCCAAAAACAGCCCTTTAATGCATCTTATGTCAGACTAACTAAATAATATAGTAAAAGAAGGGAAAAGAGGAAATCTGTGCTTTACTCAGTTTCTAGTAGATGTATTAGAAGTACGTGACAAAGAAGGAGGGGTAGCAGTGGCTGCATCATTTTCATAGTTTGTGTTATACTGTTATGTCTGTGTAGAAAGAAACTTTTTTTTTTTTAAATTAATTTCAAAGTTAAGTAACTTACCTAAGTGCACGATTATTATCCTTTCAAGTGAATTTGGATGGTTTGATATTTACATCTGTAAGATTATTTCAAGAGGTGCCTTTGCCGAGATGTCTTTGCGACTCTTCACCACTTCCTAGTCAGAAAGAAACATTTTAACCTTTTTACTCACTAGTGCAGTGCCTGTTCAAAACTTACGTGTTCAGAACAGGCCGGACTTTATAACTACTTTTTACTTGCACCGCGCCGTCAAAAACAACTTCAACTTCTCAAACAACTTCTGCACATCCTCCTGAGCTAGCTTTGTTTGCAGTATGGGTTCGGATTGAGACACCGTGGCACCAGACTGGATCATATGCTGCCAGAGAGTATCCTGTGGTGCGGACTACATTTTACCGGTACAGCTCAATTCGAGAACCACTCATCCAAACAACTTCACTCGCAACACTGCACGTCCTTGGGTCCTGAGCAATGAACCTGCCAAATATCAACTTCATACAGGGCCAGGTTCTAGAGATATTGGTGTTACAGACAGAGAGACAGAGAGACAGACAGAGAAACTGTAATTATAGATGTCACCATGGGATATTGCAGTTGACCATTATAATACAGACAAAAGCTTAGTTAGAAATGCACAAGTACTATGCAACATTTTTGCAATGCCGTTATAATAAAATCATTATCAGGAATATTTCTTCCCACTAAGGAAGGTTGTGTTTTTAATACACAACAGGCTGTGATATTAAAAATCTTCCCCTTTTTTCCCCTTATATAATCAGATTTCAGGTTATATTTCTTCAGATTTCAGGTTTCAATCAGGTTTAATCCGATTAACTTTTCACTTAGGAAAGAGACCGCTCCTTTTCTCCCATCTATCTTCTTTCTCTTCTATATTATACTAACACACAAACACACAAAGTAAACACACAAACACAGATGACTGCTACTGAGGGAGATGGAGACTGGAAAGTTGACAACCAAAGACTAATGAAAACCAAATCCCCAAAGAATCCCATCTGAAAGGAATTTCAGCCAAAAATCCATAATTCATTTCTGAGTGCAAATCTCCTTTAGGCATTTCACCATCTCATTGCCTCCCATCAGCCGATGCATATACTTTCCCCATACGCACTCTCAAATCCTATGTTAATGCCAATATGTGAGCCGGGGGTTACGGGGGTGACGATCCTTCACAGCCGAGCCTCAAAAAAAAAATATCAAAAGCAGTCAAACGGGTTCCCAAAAAAGTAATGAAAAAGAAGTTATGAGAATTTGAATTGAGTGTTTGGATTCATCATCTGTCAAATTTGAGAATGATATTTTTTTGAGTCACTCCCACAAGGGTTCATAAGCAGACCTTTAGATGGCTGCTTTTATATTATTCTTCCAGCCCTGCAGTCACTGGGGATTGGGGGTTGAAACACAGTTGGAATGTGACAGTCATACTAAGTAGCAGGTAAAAGCTGTAGGGCCCCGCAGGTACAGCTACTGGAAACATGCATCATAATAATAAACTTGCAACGTTCCTGCAGCGCTATAACAGGCATAGTATCACAAGAGACAAAGTGAGAAAAGAGGAACAGAGCAGGTTAAATCAGAGTCACACCTTCCATTTGATTAATTTTTTGGTCTTTTCTGCCACTGAATCTAAAGTCAGAGACCAGGAGATTTGGGTGTGTAAGTCAAGTAAGCAAGTTGTTGGATCTGCTAAGGTTTGTCTCTAACATAATCAAGCTGAGGCATGAGGATGATATCGTTGGCCTGATGGTTGTTCTCTGTCAATGTCTGGGCAAATAGAACGAGACAGAAAAAGTATTCGTTCTTTGTATGGCAATAATAATTGCAACTGAGACAGCTATGATTTTTTTTTTTTTTTAATATACACAAAATCTGTGAATAAATCCCTTCCATTGAAGATGTTTGGCCACATCAAATACTTTGGTATTGCAGCTTTATGAAATATTAACAAATAATATTAATAGATGAGAATGACTTGTACACAGAGTAATTTGGCATTCTATAAATGGTTAGATTTCTCGCATTATCCATCGTCTCTTTTGTTCTTCATCTCTGACAGCTTTGTTCTGAAGTCTCTTCTCTTTGAAAATGTGCTTTCTGTGTCTTTTAGAAGCTCTGTTCCCTTGTAAGAGGTCGGTTTCATTGCAGCATAGCCGCTGTACAAGTTCTGTGTTTTCCTACATACCTGTTGGGCCTGATGTTTTTCCTCTCTCCATAAGAAAATTCAATGGGAAAAGCTGCATTCGTGCCAAGTCAAATGTAACAGGAAATGATCTGGCACTTGGATAGTTGAGAGAGACAGTTTTATATTATGATATATAACTTTGATCTTCTTTTGTTATGGGTCAAACACATAAAATTTGGCAGCATTATTCTGAGATTAAGTTGCAGCCCATTTTTGCATAATCTACATTTTGATTGACTCTAACCAGAAAATCTTTCTTTAACTTGTTATTTTAATGGATTCACCTTATCAGTGTATGCATGGTGGCACACTTATTCAATGCCTTTGCAAATGTGTCGATGGTAAGTATAAGCATGGAGACATTTGTCCATGAATAATGCATTAAGAGTTGGATATGCATGGAATACTAAGGATACATGCTTTTATTTGTAACAGAGAAGGATTAGGCATCATTGTGATTTTGTTCGCTGATCAAACCTAAGGCAACTAATCCTTTGAATACTTGATTTCTATAATTAATAAGAGGTTTTTTTTTGTTTTTTTTTTTTTACTTCTACCAAGGAGGTTACGTGATCGCATTTGTTTGTTTGTTAGCTGGATATTTCAAAATGTTATGGACAGGACAGATTTGGCTGAAATTTTGGGAAGCTGTTTTTAGCCTATAAGTCAATGCTAATGGGCTGGTTTCAATTAAATTTAGCATGGTGGTTTGTTTTTTAACAAAGAAAAAAAAGATGGGTGATACAGGCTGAGAATTTTTACAGTAGAGGGTGAGGGGGTGGGTGGGAGGGGTAGGGAGTTTATATACATACATATTTTAATTGAGGATTTTGTTGACCTTGGTGGAGGTATGCACTTGCAGAGAGTGCAAATGTTTATCACTCCTTATAGCCTAAACATCGACAAAGAAAATGTATAATCTCCTCATCCTAAGGAAGAAATATTAGAAAACATATCCACTTATCTCACTGTGTCCATCATTACCATGGGTTTACTGGTTTGTAATTATGGTCTCATAGGGTAGTATTTGTTGAAATATAACTTTTACCAGCATCAAAAATATTATCTCAAACAGATCACATGTAGTTTACTATTAAGGCACTACCAAGGCAACAAGTGGATTATTGCATATTGGAAAGAATGATAAATTAACTTTTAAGTGAAGTGAACTTGGCTGAAATTCAGAACACTTAAGATACTGGGGATGGTTGCCTAATCTCACTGTGCTAAAACTCAGGCAACTAAAACACAGTTTAAGACACACAAAGTGAGGAACATTACAGAAACTAATCTATAAAGCTCATATAACAGACATTTATGTTTTCCATGCTACATGTATCTCACAGCTTGGAGTCACTGCTGTGATCTTCTTTTCTGTAGTTATGCTGCACAGTTCTCAGAACAATTTCACAGACCGTTTCACATTCAGAAACCTGTGAGTTAATGTGAGTCCTAGTTAATTACATGATTGATATAATTAGAATTTAAGATTGCACAGGTCAGAACCAATCACAGATCAAACTCTAATAATACAGCGTAGTTTTCTTTTTTCCTCCGGGAAGATGATTGCTGTCGACCCTTTGTCACATGCATAATGTCAAGAGATGCTCAAAGGAAGAGCTGACGAGCGATTGTGGACTGCTACCAGGAGATAATCAAGTCTTCAAAGATGGAGCCAGTCAGAAAACTTTCTTTTTCTTGTCCATATTATTTGTCAATCAAACTTTCAAACTCTCAAGGATGACAGAGGACAAACTTCACTGCATGGCCATGAAAGTAATGGGGGGCGTTGTTAAGAACTACTTGGGGAAGTGCTCCCTTGGGCTGTAAGATGGCTGCACTGTCGAGAGCTCCGAGTCAACTCAGCAAACTTTTGTGGATTTATTTGT
>VXCM01001405.1:10969-114384 GCA_014773175.1 Lucifuga dentata | reverse complement strand
TTTATTCGGGCTTGGGATCGGCACAAGGTGGACACTGGCTTGTGCCCCCTTGAGGCTGCATTTTTCACTCATTTTAATATAAAGGCTAAAAAAAAAAATACAGATTATTAAAATTAAAAACAATAAAGAAAAACTCTTTGTAAGTAATTCTTCCAGAAATATTTGATTATGTTGACTGGTCACATTATAGGAATTAACAAATAATTATTTTGGATAACCGTTTGATTCGTCACTGTCAATCCATCCCGTCATCATTCGTTATTCTTGTAAATTTTTCCATCAAATTTGCCTGAAGTGCTAAGATTTTTCTTCACACATGAGGCATAAAACAACTAATATTTTGGTGCTGTTTCCACTATGGATCCTGCCTTGGGCAGGAAACTCAATTAAGATTTGATTTTCACATCAATTTTCTCTCAGAATGCTTCCTCAAGAAAACGCCACAGGCAACTAATCTCAGTGTAATGGCAGTATATCTGTTTTCGTGATTAATATGCATCAGAAAACCACATACATTTTCATTTCCACTTACTAGAGATTAAGTTTTGACAGGTCAAATGTCTAATGGGTTTTATACAGGCGATGGAGCTGAAGGCTGTTTTCCTTTCATTTGCAATTTGTATGAGAGGAGAAATTTAAATCCATGGCAAAACTCACAAATGTAACATTATTAACAAAAGAAATGGGACACAATGCAGACTTATTGGATGCTGCCGTAGGAATAACTTCTCATAATGTGCATGAGAAATTTTCACAACATAGATCCACGGTAATGGATACAGACAGACAAGACTGATTCTTCAAATGCACATGGCAGAGAAATGTTACAGTCAGAAAAAAAGCACAATAATAACATCATTTATTATGACTTATATGACTATATATATTACAGTTTGATGCTAATTTGACCAAGACCATAAATAGATCATGTAAATATCATAAATGTTGATGCAGTCCTAGTAATAAACCTAGATCATGCGATTATAATTTGATTTACTGAAGCATGCAAATGATTAATTGGTCTTTCTGATGTGATGCAACATGTGCAGACAGAGTTACTTTGCTCAGTATTATATGCTATGCATAGTATATTTACATGCATTTTCCTCATTATAATTTAGTTTGAGGACATTCGAAAATGGAGAAAAGATAGGTTGCTGTGCTACACAAGCAGAAGTTAGTGTTGAATTGAATAAACTTTATTGTCCACCGAGGTGGAAAATTGTCTTTAGCTCACCATATGTGAAATTAACAGAAATATATACAGATTAAATACTAAAAACAAAGATCACCAGCACACGAAACAGCAAAAATCAAGTAAAACTAGTCCTGCTTCAAAGAGAAAAACCTGGAAGTTAACTTGAGTTTCAGAATTTTGATTGCATTGGGGATGAAAGATTCCTTAAAGATATTCGTTGTTTTTTCCTAAAGGCATTCTCTAACACCTGCCAGATTTCAAAACCTGGAAGTGGGTGACTAGAGGATGAGTGGTGTCAGGATGTTTAGCGCTTTCCTACACCCAAACGGTGGTAAATTGTCTGAGCCTCTGGAGATTTATAGCATTTCAAACTGTCAGTAGCGTAAGAACTTACACAAAACATGAGATAATTTCATACATTGATGCAGGTGATTCCTGGCAGCAAACCTGGATCTGCACTCCAGCTTTTTGCTGGGAGCTCATACAGATCAACATTGTGGCTAGCTTGACTAAATAGCGTTCTTTTGCATCTCAACAGAGTCTGCCTCCGTCTGCCCTGTATTTACTAGTTTGTGCCTTTTCCACTTTGTCATTATTATTAGTTTCACTTGCGTTCTCTCTCTGATTTGCTCTCTCTCTCTCTCCTCTTTACCTGTGGGTATCTTCTTAGTCTTTTCCAATGAAAACTGAGTTTCTGTGTCATTAAGACTTGAAACTGCCACTGTTGGGCTTCATTCAGTTTAGCAAATTAAAATGGAAATTAGCTGATGTGTATAGATGCTTATTAGAGGCGCTGAAATAATGCATACGAGTTGCCAAAATGAAAGACATACTCACAATAACCATATAAAATGAATCCTTCCAGTGGCCATGAAGAAAATGTCTCAGCACTTGGTGGGCAGAGTCGTGATTAAATAGCAGTTACTTCAAAACAGACAATAATGGATGAAGGCTACTTATAAAGAGATTGATGTTGCCGTTAGTGCAATGAGTAGGCCTTATCCATAACTGGAGATTTAAAGGGTTACCCATAAACCAATAATTGCATTATAATTTTACAACTTTTGCTGATAGGATTATATTGTACGACTTAATGACTTGTACAATGTGAAGTGTGTTTCTCAAGGACACTTAGCTTTTGATGGACACATTTGCAGGGTCATCCATGTCAACCAAGTATCATCGTCTGAAATGAATATGTAAAGGCTTCACGTATCTGTCCCGCTCGCCCATCAGTCTTTGGCTGTGGGCCAGAGCACGTTCGCTTTGTGTAGCCCTGTTGATTTGTTGTGCTATGACCCACTCCACTTACCCCTGACTCAAAACCTCATTATGGGCCTCGGCTTCCTCTGTTTACAATGCAGCAGTTCTGTTGATGGGCTCAGTACGCAGCAGTGAATCTCGTGGACGGACAAAGCCCTTGGCACAGATTGAAGTGAGCCAGCAGCGGAGCCAGCGGAGCAGCAGACAGCGGATAAGCCTCAGTGCTGAGTGAACAAAATAGTTTGATTTAGATATGGTTCGCGTGAACAAGAAAACACACAAACACAATGACCCACTCAGAATCAATTGCTTTCTGTTTTGTATCACAGCAAATGTAGCTTAGATTTTTACATTCATATGCAATGCTGTTGTTACCGCAGACTGATTATAGATTTATTTTGATATCCATTGTCGCACATTGTCACAATTGTAAAACTTGAGGTTAGACTATAGGTCCCGAACTACCCTGAAAGCTTCATTTTGATTGGTTCTTTGCCTATGTGACAAGTTTAAGTTGTAACACATTTAAATTTACCAGCCCACACATCAGGTTAGACAAAACCACAAAGTATGAGGCTAACGAGCGAGCATTTAGCCAGCTCAGGCCTGATGCAGTTGGCCAATCAGAGCAGTGTGGGCATTTCAGGAGGGAACCTTAAAGAGACAGTACCTAAAACAGTCTGTTTTCACTCAGTGTGCACATTGGTGCTGCAGCAAAGGAGAATATAAGTGAATTAATGTGGTTTTTGCACATTAAAGCATTTCAAAATAGACTCCTAAATTATAATAAAAGTATGGAATCCTTATATGTTTAATTTAAAATAAAATCAAGTAAAAAATTTTTAGAATAACACCATAGGTAAACTAAATAATTTACCTTAAAAAAATGTAATACTTGGTTTAAATTTAATGCTGCAACATACTGCATTTCTAATATAATTTAATTTATCCAAGGTATTTTTAGTTCCCTTTTTGAGCATCTTTAAGGAACAGAACCATAAAGGGAGTTTTGCAATAGAAAAAAAAAAGAGGAGTTTGCATTGTAACATTTTATTCTGGGAGACATACCCAGGGGCTGCAAAATATTCTCAAATCCACCACAAAACCAAGAGCAAAGTCATATAAATATTTGAAAACACATGTTATGGGTGTTCTGAGCAAGAGGCTGCGGCTTCTGAGGATATGATGGTGATGATAACCAGCAATGATGGTGTATTTTCAGGCAGAATACTAAAGCATACAGCATCCTCATTTGTTAAATTTTGATTATGCAGATACAGAGGCTGCCCACTACAACCAGTGTTATGCTACTGGTGCATTAGAGCTGGCTTGGAACCAAGTGTCTTGCTCAAGGGCACTTTGTCAGTAACCCACTCGTGCAGATCTTCCCAGTAGGAAATTGAACTGTTGACCTTGCAGACACACGCTCAGTTCTCTTTAGGCTACAGCTGTCCTAGTCTGGAGCGTTTTATACAGAAGGGCTGAAAGAGAGTTATTATGAGAGAGACCTCATTCACCTCCTCCTGCTCCTCACCAGCGTATCCTTGGCTGACCAAAGAGACATCACACATGATCAAGTGCTCATTAGACGCTAACAAGCACAGCCAGAGGGCACAAGAAATTCAGAAGGAATTCACACGCCGTATTCCTATTTTTCATTTGCTCTTTTCATGTAATGTATTCAAGATGCAGCCTCATTATAAACATTCAGCTGTCATATCTGGTGAAGTCTCAGATTAGAAAATACCCAGAGAGGACAGTGCAGTTGGCAAAAAAAAAAAGTAAAACGTTTTTCTTACGTTTGAAAGCAAAATGGGAAAACTGAGCTGTTAAATTAATGCTCCTGAGTCAGAAAGGTCTTGACATGGTGGTCAGTGCTCAGACACGAAGATATAAATATCTTTCACTTGGAATTTTGTTCATTGCTTCAGAAATCATCCGCATCCGTGTAGTTATTTCATCAAAAATCAGATTTGCTTGTTATTTTTCTTAAGCCCCTTTCAGACATGAATTCCACTCTTAATTTGCTGGCAAGTTAATGTTTCAACCCTGTGTTTGAAAGGACCTAGAGCCATTTTTCTGTAAAAGTAGCGCAAATAAGTAGTGTGAATAAATGCAGGCACAAGATTACGTTAGAGGGTTTTTATGTCTAGTGTGCAGATCAATCATGCAAGACTAGGACGTGATGCTTTAAATTCTGTGGCATCCTGAACAGAGCAGAGCCCTTTACTGAACTTTGCCGTAAAGGAGACCTATGTACCGCTGCAACAGAACAGGACATGCCAGCAGTTTTAACAGATTCCATGTCTGAAAGGGGCTTATATTTATTATTTGTGCTGCCCTGCTGTGCTTTTGTCTCAGACAATCATCACATTAAGTACTTGAGGTTGATACAGGCCAGTCAGGAGGGGTTTCATGTCCTCAGATGTTCTTTATTGTGTAGCAGAAAGAATTACAGCAAGATTGGAAACAACGGGAAGCAAAGAAAAAGAGATGGTGTCGATTTTGTTCTTGAAAACATCTTTAGATAAGAATGTGATTTGTAAAGAGGAACTCGGAGATGCGGTGGCATCGCTACATTCACACAGAATGATTATTTGTTTTAATATTTTAGTTTAAGTGGAAATTGTGGAGTTTGAGTCAATTCTGGTCAGGCTTTATTCATCTATAACAACAGCTGATGATGCTCAAAGAAGAAAGAAAGATTCACAAAGATTAATCCCCAGAAGAATAAGAAGAAAAGTGTGAATCTTGTGATCAAAGCGCTTATTGTTTATCAGAACAAACATTGGATTAAAAATAAATTCTCCTGTCTGATGGCTTTATTTTTTCGATTTTTCCTCGGTGCTATTGTATATCCAGTCTATCCAAACACAATGGCTAAGAGCCTTATCCGCACATACTGGATTTTCTGTTCTCAGACATAATAACGTAGGTCAGTATGGATCTGCTTCCAAGACATTTCGTACTGTTCAATTCCATCATAATCCCAACATGCAGGAAATCACAGTGACTTTTCAGAGCCTGTCACTCATTCTGAGAGAAAGAATTCCTGCTGGGAGCAAGTTTATTAGAGTCTATTTGAAATTATTTGAGCATTCCAGGTTTTGATCCTTTGAGTAAAAGTCGTAATGCAATGGAAAAATAATGCATTATATTTAAAAGTTCATCCATTTTATTTTCCATTGTATTCTCCATTGATTCTTGAGGTGCATCCAAGTGCATCAATATGAAATGTTCAAATTGATCGATTATTTTGCGCAAAATCAAACATCTATACTCCTGGGTTATGCATTCCACACTTTAACAGTCAATCTAGCAGCACCTACAAATTTACTGCGCTCTTGTTCTAAGCTTTACGGGAACACGCTGTTTGGTGATGAATTCTGCACATCGACTGTAGAAACTGTGAAATCTTGTAAAGACATGGCTGGAGCAGAAGTTGAAAAATTCCAGAAGAGAATCTCTACTGTTGGATGGTGGAAAGGGCATGAGGAAGTACTCCCCGTGCGTTCCACTTGTGTATCCCAGGTACCAGCATGCTCCGTACTGCGGGAGACATGTACATTCACACTCATATTCATGTATTCAACAGATGTTGATGTTACGTATTTATAAGTCAGTGAGGTTCTTAAAAGGTTTTGTATTTATCAGCATATAAAAATGAAATTGGTTCAAGGTTCTTTATTTGTCACATACACGTTATACACATTGTGTTAATGGTAGTGAAATATTTTCGGTTGTAACTCGGTCCACTGTGCAAAAATATACAAAGCTATGGATAAAAATATAGGATAAAAATAAGGATAAAGAATAAAATCTATAGATAAGGATAAAAATATACAAAATATACAAATAAAGTATACAAAGTTAAAAATAGAAATGGTAAAAAAGATACACACACGTGTCTGTGCAAAGTGTGCAGGGGTGAAACTTAAATGTCCTGATGCATTGAATCTCCTATACCACCCCTATACTACAAAGTAGCACAAAATGGAAATATTCAAGTAAAATACTTGTACTTTAAAGTTATACTTAAGTACAGTACTTGATAAATGTACTTGTTTGTGTCACTCAGTGGATTTGCTGCCATCCTTGATGTCTGAATTTGAGTCACATGGCCAATCTACACCTTCAACAAAGCGGCGAGAGAAGCAAAAAGGGGGTCAGGGAGCTAAATGGCAACGCCTCCATTGGTCAAATAATGGAACATAATTGGCGAATAAATGGACCGAGTCTCATGGAAAGGGAGAGAAGAAGGCAGGCGAAAGCAGAGTGAGAGAGAGAAGACTCATGGAAGACAGGAAGTGTACATATAATATACAGAATATGTTAATTGATGAGCCATATGTGAATTAAATTTGTCAATACAAATAAAAAGGCTGTATATCTGAATCATATATCAGTGCAGCATCCTCCCTTTGTTTTAATCATATCGCCATTTCCCATGTCCTCTGTTTAAACCACAACAGAGAAAAGTACTTTGTAATGCAGCCAGCAGCCATTAAAGCTGCACAGCTCCCAGCAGAGAGACTTCAGCTGAGGAAAATGTGCAGTCTCTTTGCCAGATGCTGTACTTAGACTCACATAAAGCCATTTCTGACTCCAAATTCATAGCAGAACGCTTCAAAGTGAGATTTGTATTTCATTAGTGAGATGCTGCTGTGCTGCTTTTGTCTAAAAATGCACAGTTCATACTTTCTCTTGATACTTTTTTGAAAAATCACTTCAATTTCTGCACCCCAGGAGAGAGCATTGAAAGATTTAGCGATCATGTGACTCTCAGGATATTTATTTTAAGTAATCTTGGTTTCAGGTGAGATCATCAAGATGTTTGTAATCCCATGAACTGAGAAGATAACTGAACTAGTTTCACTTGGTGATGAAGTAACAATTCAAAATAACTTTATTAACAAGATTGAGCAGAGAAGACAAGCTGTGGTGACATTTTCAACTTGTGAGGAGATTTTAGATTTTTTAGAATCATGAATTCTAGGAGCATCCCTGACCGCATTGCATCCCTGTTAAGCCTACACCAGGCCTTATAATGCAAGGTATAACTGGGGCCTAAATTGTGAACGATACAGTTTATTGTAATTAGTCCATAAATGAAATATTTTAAAGAATTTCACCAGGTGGGCTCCATATTTGAAGCTGAATTGTTCTGAAAACCTGGTTTGACTGAGGTATTCAGCAGTCATATGAGGGAAAATATTGAGAAAATTAGATTCTTTTATCCTACAAAGTACAATTATGTGCTTTGGCTGCTTTGCTATACTGCCCTTATACATTAAAGACTTCACAGTGAGTATCAGAGGATGTGAGAGTTGAGAGACAGAGCACTGATACAGAGAATGAGAAATGAAGGCAATTTAACTATCAGCTCACCCTGAAAGAACCTTCAGTCTGTCAATCACCCAACCCACCGCCTTCAGAAAGCCTCTGCTGGCAACGGTGAAAGTCGAATGCTCAGCATCCCTCTCTGGCCCTGTAATGAGATCTCTGGGCAATCTGATTGAATTATTCTGATGGCTTTCAGTGGGTTTGTGCCTCAGGCCTTGACACCCTCAATAAAACCTGGCTATGAAGGAAAATAACAACATTAAATGATGGATCAACAAATACAATTTGAGGATGGTCTATTTACACAGAATCCTGGGGGTCCTCACATAGGATGAGCAAACCAGTGGTCTTTATCATGGTAGGATCAGCCGTGCAATGTGTTCTTTTAAATATCTATTTTGTTATATTCGGTGTATTTTAATACATTATAATCGTGTCAGACCCCTTGTCTTCCTCGCACAGTGTTAAACATTCAAACTTCCGTGCTATCGTGCCTAACCATCATTGCTAATGAGTCTCCGGAGACCACAGCGAAAGATGTAAAAGTTAGTGTTGCTTGATAAACACTGAATAGAAGCCATCTGCTGATTTAATTCAGATGCATTTTGCAATTTAAAATTTGCAAGGAGCTTCACAAAATGCAAATAAACAGGAGCTCACACAACAAAATTAGTCAACAACAAATAATGCAGCTGTTTCAAAGAGTGAGTATGGACGCCAGGAGTAGGTTTTTGCCTTTTTAATTGGACTAAATTAATGATTTAGCTGAGCATTTGCTGACTCAAGGTGCTCATTGTGACTAATCTTTATCAAGCCATGCACTGATGGATGTGAAAATGGAAATGTATGAATGAACGGATAGAGCGTAGATGCATATTTAGGAGTGGATGCATTTCCATGTTCTGCTAGGTTGTAATTCCATGTGACTTATGGCTGAGGCAGCGTTCTGCTCCCTGGTTACTGTATTAGGACCTCTGAGCTAATTGAAAGAGCTGTAAATCATTATTTGCCTATAGAGCAGCAACAATGTGACAAACTGTTACACTTTCTGCTACGGAAGACGACGAGTTCTGTCTTAAAAATATCCATGATTGCTGTTGACCTCAAATTTAACATTTTATCAATATTTCAGATGCATTTTACAAATATACAGCAAAATAACATGTTTAGTGACACTTTTTTGAACACTATGAACTGATTAATCCTACGACATCCACATGTTCAGCCTCATTTAATATCATAAATGACTTGGTTATGGACCATTTTGCATGATTGAGCCCAATAATTACTACCTGCGTCCCATCTCCATCCTCTGGAGTCAAACAGGTGAAC
Source organism: Lucifuga dentata (assembly GCA_014773175.1). Taxonomy (NCBI): domain Eukaryota; kingdom Metazoa; phylum Chordata; class Actinopteri; order Ophidiiformes; family Bythitidae; genus Lucifuga; species Lucifuga dentata. Next base: position 105,248 of record VXCM01001405.1, on the reverse strand, counting down.
ACATTCCAACCCTCACCTCCCGAAATTCCACATTTCCGCTTTTTCTCCGAGCTACGCTAACATCTCACGTCTTCCTGCATTAGCATTGAATGTTGGCATTCAATGTCAATCCTGTTGTATATCATTTACAAGAGATGAAAGCAACTTCATTCACCCTCCACATCAGTCGTACTCATTTTAAACCGCTTTGGATTTAGTTTCAATCAGTGGAACATCAGAGACGTAGATGCTGTTTGATGATGCCAGAGAGCGTTACTTGCATGATAATGGAATGGATCATCAGATTCTTAGACAGAACAGTATATGCAGGAATTAGTTGCTTTACTATTTGAATAATCCTCTCTTACCTGTGATGGTGAAATCAATTTAGTTCTGTGAAGTCATCTTTGAAAAGAGCAAACCTCCATTTTGGCTCGATTCATCAGATGGTTCAGGCATTTTCGTGCCGTTATCGGTCACTCATAAGCAAACTGGTGACTATAATTGCTTTCCAAATTGCCTCTTTGAGCAGTGGCTGACCCAATTAGTTTTGGGATTGTGTTTGTTACAGTGTTGCTGTCTAACTGTTATGACTCATCTGTATAAATATTTCAAACTCACAGTGGCACTCAATTACATCTGCGTTTGTAACGTGTCAGGCAGCGTGCTCAGTTAATCATGTTTGCACTCTTTGATGGTGGATCTGCCAAGTGTCCCCTGATTCTCCATCTCTGATGATGCACTTACACTTTGGCTTCTTCTGACGCTAAAACCTGGAGGGGGAAAAAAAAAATCAATCGCAAATATGAAGTTTTATTTACGTGTCACCTGGCGGCTGCAGCTCACTGCAGCACGTCAACAAACCATTTGAGGAAAATTATTCAGAATGAGAAATCTAATGGAAGGAAGGAAACAATATGACATGAGTGGATGGAGGCTGGCAGATCCTGATGAAAAACACAAAATAACAGTCATGTCTTTCATTAAGTATGATAAGACGTAATGAAGTATGGCTGTAGGTAGTTTAAGATATAAGAAAAACAAGACTTAGCCAATCAGAATGGTTGTCTATCTGTGTGATTTAGGTGTTTTCAAACCTGTACGTGCGGTTCAGTGAGACCAGGGCTCTCTTCCCTCCTTCTACACTTTATTTCGGCAGATTTGAATACAGTAATGGCACCCAGACCAAAACAACCAAGATCGTTTTGAGGAGGTGGTGATCCAGATGAGGGCGCTTCACTGCAGTCAGGTCCCAGAAGTGATCCAGACAGGACTTGAAGTGGTCCACCACCTCTCTGCAGCATCTGGAGGCTCTGAAGGCCTCATCCGCTCATCCGCCTCCTTTTATTGCTGTTTGTTTGTTTACTTCTCACCCAGTTTAGCTAAATATTTAGTCATGTCAGAGATGGTTTCAGGAATCATGGATATGTTTTTTCTTTTTTTTTTTAAAGCATATTTTTTAGCATTTTTTATTTTCTGATTTCCATTTTAGCATATTATTGAAGTGAAATCATACTTTAAATAAAAAATTTTTTTGGCACAATGTCTTTTTGCTTTGCCAAAAACACCTTGAGGTGATTTATCAGCATCATCTTGTTAATCAGTGAAATTCACGGTAAGAATTTATACATTATGTTGGGCTTGCATACATTTAGAAGAATGCTGGGAAAAAATTACTATTTGCCTCATTTAAAAACTCCAAAAAGTAGTAACAGCATTGTCCTGTGCCACATATAACTATATGAGAGTTGACTGATAAATTCTGAGCCCAGCATAGAAGAGCTCAGAAGAGCTCAATTTCCTCCCTTGACATGTTTCTGCCAACCATACTGGAGGATTTTATCCTTGTGTATGAACATCTGCTATGAATAATATAATTAAAATCAAATGATAGGCAGCTTCTGACTACTTTTTTTTTTTTTTTCNCTTTTTTTTTTTTTTTCCATTGCATTAAAGAAAATAGTGTCAATATCAAGGCAGAACAGGGTACGTAACACTTGGAGCTTCTCTTTTCTCCAATCTGACAAGCATCCTGTCTTAATTCACTATTGCTTTAATTAAAAATATCTTTGATTAGCTATTGTGCAGAGGATGGATTAATCAATCAAGCTTTCAAAACATATTTTTCACATCCAGAATAGAGCTAATTCGTCTTGAGACAGACACTGACAGCAGAGTTAAAGCATATTATCACTTTCAAATTAGCATCACTGATCATGGCAGTGCAGTAATCAATGCTCTCAAAGCCAAACTCCCAAATCAATCCTCATTTGTCTGCAGCTAATTGTATCTTAGCTACTGAGTTCAGCTGTCACCCATTGATAATAATGGTTTTATATAAGGAACTGGCTGAAGAATCTTGCAAAATGTGGTAAAATACAATTGGCGCGATTCATAGAAAAAAAAACATGGTAACAACACAGCGTCATGTTAAATAAGTAGCATGATAATTGAAGCAAATTCGTAAGGCTTCCGTTATGTTAATCAGTGCATCGATGCACCATTGCTGACACGTTGCTGTAACAGGTGTCACAGGTAAAAGCCAATAAAAATTGTTGTGCTATTGAGCTTCTTGACATTTAAGAGCCACACTTTATACTGCTTTCTCTGGTGTCCAGATGAAATTGATATGTGCAAAGGAAACCTAAATTTGCTGAGTTTTATGAATCGCTTCCCTGACATGGAAATAAGGAAATACTGTAGTAACGCCTCTTTATAGCAGATGCTAAAAGATGCTAGCAACAAGTGTTTATGAAGGAGGGAACACGAAGCGTAGCAATATTGGCCGTTATTGATACATTCAATCTGGCACTGTGTTTTATGAATCTCGCCCAAATGTGTCATCATCTTCTGCAGTAATTGCTACGTTTGACTACAGAGGTATTGTTTTAAAAGAATGTAGAAGGAGAACGAAAATGCTTAGATGTCTAGATTCATGAACAAGAGGAAATCTTTGAAGAAAGCCAAGCAAAGGCTTGAATGTGTTGTGACAGAGCTGTTTCATCTGCATGCGGAATGCCGAGCCTCAGTAAGTTGCTCCATCACAGCACAAGCATGGCAGACGCATTGATTTTTAACCTCAGCGGCAGCGTGCGCACAACACACATGCAGTAAGCATTCACTGTCAGTCTCAAAATCTGTCAAAACAACCACCTTCTTCAAAACAAGTCAGTCATACTTATGGATGACTCGGGAAAGAATAAACAGCCCCTGATTGTTATTTTCTGAAATATTTATAGCCGGTGCAGTTTGAGCGGTGAGTTCTGCAGTGCGTTCTGACAGATCCTTAGTATTTCCGTGTCTGTCAACAGTACAGAGCATGGAAGAGACTGCTGCTGTCATCTGCATCAATGGCAGTCTGCTCTCCCTTGAGACCAAATACAAGTCTTTCACGCTAATAAAGATTTTCCGAGGGCAAATATGATAAATGGAGGAATGCAGGTACAGTACCAGAAAATGCTTGTGCACACCGAGCGAGACAAATCATTCCCCAAAATGACATTCAGACTGATCTTGCAGAGGATGCTGCTGTAATACACTGTGAAATTGATTCCATGAAGTGAATCATGATCTAATCTTGTCTCCCAAAACAAGTCGGCTTGTTCCACGGATAAAACACCAAGACAGAAACAAACCACAAAATGTGCTGTCAGATTCTGCTGCTATTACAAAGCTCATTTTTCCATGATCCCACGGATAAATTACACAAGTTTGTCTGTGGTTACAAGTCAGACTTTGTAAAGTTTTACTGCAGTCCTGGATATCATCATACCAAACTACTGAACTTCTCCAGGAGTTTGTCACAATCCAAAAGTCTGTATCTGTCTTGCTTGCTTATGCTATGTTGGACAGGGGAATGGAACCCTGCTTTTTGGTGTTAAAGTGGTAATAATCCACCAAAAATCTACACCCCTGTCCCAAATGGTGGACTCGATGTGGACTTGTGGTCTTCAGTTACACATGCTTGCAGAGTTCACCATGGTGAAAACAAACACAACAGGTAACATTTTGTTCCAGGTATGTTGGCAAGACCGTCCCAAATAATGACCATTTTTAGTCCCTGCACTTGAGATCTAGTGTCCCATAGGACTGCATCTTTCTAAGTCATCAAAGTCTGGACTTTGGTCTGTATCTAGTCTGGTATCAAACCCTCTGATCCTGCAGGTTTATAAAGGTGGGAGCTCATCCACTAGATAGGAGTTTGCCAAGAAACCAATGAGGGAACTTGGAGGAGCCTGAGGCAGGTACCCAGACCAACATGTGCTTGTTTGCAAGCTTGACAGGGTTGTGCTTAAGGATTCAGAAAGAAACAGTGAGTTATCACTTTTTTTTTTTTTTTACAAAACTGTGAGTGTTTGGACCATGCCAAGCATATAGATGAATAAAGGAGAAATTTGACTGTGCTGCAGGAGTAGTTTGAGAACATTGCAACCAATGTGAATTCAAGTTGACTATTACCGAGATTCTCCATCAGTGATGAAACTACAAGTTTTGACCAGCTGCCCTCAAAGCCTACAAGAGATGCCTCTTGTCCACTTTGACATTCTAACTTTAGACTTTACTGGATAAAAAGAACATTGCACTACTTCGCACTTTGGCCCTGAAGGTTGGCATTGGACACAAGTTCTGCAGTATTGATTTTTTCACCATAGACTTGATCTTAGGCTGGTTTATCCAATCACAGCATAGTCTCAGGTCTATATTCGGCATGTAGGGACAGAGGAAGGGTGGTGGTTTTGGTCTTAAACAGCTGGATCCCTTTAACCAAAAGCTTCCCTGCTGTGTAAGTACATTAATTCAGTATTAGGTCAGTCTATAAATTAAGCTAAAAGAGTCAGACTTTAAAAACAGAAATCTGTGGGTGAGTAATAAAGTAAAGTCTATTCCTCTATGTTTAAAATGAACTGAACATTAAATACTGCAGCAATTTATCGGCCATGGCTTTCTGACAACAATGGCTCATTTCAATGGCGTATTAGACATTAAGTAAAATGGTTCCAGATAATTGCCACTAAAAAGCCCTCCAGACAGGCCCTATTCTTCAGATATGGGTTTAATTGTCCAGAATGTGATTGCTAAGTGAGAGATCCCCTCACTTATCAAATTAACGTCTTTGAAAAGTGGGACAGTGGCGTAGTTAGTGCTTATTAAAGTGGAATGGGTCATGCCAAAGGTAAGCTGTTTATCTCGTGAAAGAGAGGAGAGAGCAGGGAAGGAACGCCTCACTGAGACAATGAAAAGAAATACAAAGCATAGAGATTTTTTTTTTCCCCCAATCCCACATTAAGATATGACTGGAGAGCAGGAGAGTCAATTACTGTACAAAATGGGAGTTTGATAGCTAAAGAATCTGAAATTTCCATGTGTAGGGAAGAAAAATGAAAATAGAAACAGCTGGAGACAAACACACATGTAATTGGATAGATACACACATGTCTTGTGTAAATGGTCCTTACTTCAACATATTTTATTCATGAAAGGAAAGGTATGGCCACACATGAGCTATTGCATTTCTCGGCTCTCATTTATAGCTCTCCTGGATGAGCCTGGCTACGCTCAGATAACGGTGAAACTGCCGTGAGGGCAGACGCAACACACTGAGGAGTAATACAGACCATCATAACACCCGGCAAGAAACATGGTAATGCAGGTAAACTCAAACTCTTATCAAAATGCCAAACAGCTTCCAGCGTGGTGAGTGAGCGGTGTGGACTGGCTGCCTGCCAGCCTGATAACAGCAAAGACATCTCAGGCCAGAGTGTGCAGTTTATAGCAATATTTGTTTATTATAGGCAGAAAAATGAAGATATTTGTGGCATTTAGTGCATTGACTTTCCATAAAAGCCTTTATCATGTCAGGGTGCTTAGCTTATTATTCAGTAAAATACTGTCTATTCCCATTGGCTGTTGGTCTTTTACATAAATTGTTCTGCTGCAGATCACAGCCTATTTTTCAACTGACCTTTTCATGTGAGTCTTTGTAGTTAGAAGATTTTTATTTTTATTTTTTTTAATGAAGAAAAATAATTTATGATCTGTAAAGTTCATGTTCATGGATAAGGATTCTTTCACTCGCAGAAGTTCAGCTAATGTGTGGCTCGGTCATGCCATCTCTCCTAGATTGTCCGTCTCTGTGCAGGCATCCAAACTAACCAGTAGGAGTCACTAGTGTGGTGACAAGGATGAGAACCCACCTGGTGGACATCCCACCTGGGGAAGCCCTGGGGAAGCCCAAAGATCTAGTTCAAATCCTGGTTCATTGTGGTGGTGGGCGCTTTACCACTTCCACTCCTGTGTGCTCTACTGGAACTTTAATGTCAAACAACATAAAATTATAGCATGAATTGTACAGTAATCTTTACAGAAAATGATGAAAAACATTGTCAGCTGTCCTTGCGCTGAAAGGGAAAATGACAGAATCGTCATTGACTAGATTTTTCTTGTGTGCAGTGTGGGGTGATGTTTTCATGCTGAAGGGAATCCTCAATTTAAATCCTATCTTGCTTTGACACTAGCGCCTGCAGTTTGACGAGCCTAAAGAAAGGACACATTTTGCTTGACTTTGAAATGCACCTTGCAAATATTTTTACATAACATCCCTTGTCATAGATTTGTGTTGTCTAACCCCTGCATGACATGCTCTCATAGCAATTCAAGGCAGCTGTTAATCTCCTTCTAATATTGGATACCATATGTTAAGAGAGATAACTGTCTTTGGCAGGGTGGTCATTTGGAAACTCTAATGCTCTGGGCAAAATTTGCCAGTGGGTTGTCCCGCAGCCATCTGTCTTAGAAGTATTATGTCTCTGAAGATATTGCAGACCCTTCAATGTCAGAGCCTTAATGGATGCAAGGATTTGGTTTCTCCTTGCCCAGTTCTGTTTGGCTGCAAAGCGTCAATAGTGAACAAGGAAGCACAAGCCATGCAGAGTGTTTCTTACCTTAAAAGGGTGGATGAGAACCAAATCAGTCAATCCTGTTTTCTTCACACAGACAAACTGGATAAAACTGCTTTTCTGTGACAGTGGCTGAATAATTGAAAAAAAACAAAAAACAAAAATAAACTCAGGCTAGGCAATAAATACAGAAAAAATACAAAGAAAAAGGATAAATCTCCAAACTATTATTGTTAAAAAGTGATTTTGGAAAACAAAACAGCTTCCAATGTGATCAAATAATTCTGTTATCCTAAAATGTTATGACTTCACTTTATTCATATAGAGTGATGGGAGCAAAAATGGAAAATAAGAGAAACAGCTGGAGTTACTGAAAAGTATTGAAATCAATCAGTCAGAGCTGTTAGAAACACACATGCGCACTGCATATGCACGCACACACAAACCCACACATATACTGTCAGTTGTGGAACACGTTTGTTCGCTGTTTGTGGCTAAAAATATAGACAACTAAAACACTCCACCAGTCAAATTTGCATGAAAAAATAAAGATGAATATTTATTTCCCATTGCACCTGAACACAGCTTTAGTCTACTTTGTCCCATGTAATCTTTTCGTCAGGCCTGAACTTATTTCAGTCCCTTGAAAGGAAACAACAGAGCCAGCTTTCATTATCAGAAATTCTGACATTATCTCAGTCATCTACATTTATTCAACAAGGGAATTACTTTTGCTAAATTCAAACCAAGTTTTCAAACTCAAACAAAACTATCTTCGGATATAACTAAAGGTTCTTCCTGAAGTTCATACTCATTTTACAGATTTTAGACTCATTTGTTCTTTGTATTGAGATGTCTCTTGCAAGTGTTTGGCAATTTTATTGCAGCCAGTTTTGAGAAAATGGCATATTTAAGAGAATATTTATGTGTTTGTCTTTGCAGGACCTCATGGGATTGAGTATGAAGAGCTAAATTCCTTTAAAATGTTATATTTCAGAGAAGATTCAGTTATAGTAACGCATACTTTTTATGCAAATTATATTGTATTAGTAGTATAAGTTCCGTATTAGCATGCATTTGCTAAAAGTTTTTCATCAGTATGGTTTTTGTAGCGTATCACTCTGGATGGATATGACTTTGCAGATATGAGTAAGATAAAAGGGAAAAGTGACACAATTATCTCAGCAGCAGCTGACAGATTAAAAAAAAAAAAAAANTTAAAAAAAAAAAAAAATCATTTATCTGAACGAACAGGGAAATGAACCTGCAGTATCTCAATGTTTTTCACCTTCTCTTTTCAGGTGCATGTAAGGGCAGCTGGTTCATTACTTGTCCCTTAGCACTTTGTCAAACCGACGGTGCAGGGAGGCACACTGTTAATTGAGTGAGTCAACGGAAAGAGATTAATTTACCAGAATGAATCTTGGAAGGTTCTGACCTGATAAAGTAACCGTGGAGGGTGAGAGGTGTCCCTTTGGTAGAGAAAGTTAAGATTAATTTACTCAAACGATCAAGTTTTGTTTCTTCTGTGTATAATAAATGTATGTCCTCAGAATCTTGACTTGACTTAAAGGACCATACCACTCATTTTGAATGTTTGAGCCTAATATATTCAATTTTCATACACATAATGTTACTGACAATCATTTCCCAAAGCATACTACTGGAATGGTGAGTTTTTTATTTTTTTCCTACTTTCCAGACCACCATTGGTTTCAGTTCATTCTGGTATGCTTTTAAAATCAGTTTGTTGATACTTGAAACGTTCTTGGGATAGGTAATCCATCATCATGAACAACATGTATATTCAGGTTTTTTCGAAGTTTCGTAATTTTAGCATTTAAGCCCAGTAAAAATCATGGAGTGAATGTAGGTCTCCACCAGGGAATATAGTCCCAAAAGAAGACCTGCGTTTATCGAAAAATTTAAATGACCGTGACTTCATAAGGCTGTGTAGCTATTAGCAGGCAAAACATGGATTTTTAAGGTGGGTGTATCGCTTCAATATTTGATTTTGAAAGATTGAGAGATTTTGCAAAATATCGGAAAGCTGAAATACAGTTTATCCTTTGGGAAATGATTGTCAGTAACGTAACATGTATGAAAATTGAATATNAAATACAGTTTATCCTTTGGGAAATGATTGTCAGTAACGTAACATGTATGAAAATTGAATATATTAGTCTTAAACATGCAAAACTGGTGGTATGGTCCTTTAAAGGATCACACCAGTTTTTTGCATGTTTAAGCCGCCCCCCAAAATTTACCCACATACAAGTTGCGTTACTGCCAACCATTTTCCAAAATACATATTTACTATAAGTTTTTGTGTTATTTTGCCAAATCTCCTAATCCATCAAAATGAAATATTCAGGTAATATACCCTCCTTAAAATTTAATGTTTCGCCTACCAAGACTTATGCACAATTGTTAAAGGCACGGCCCTTTTAATTTCTTGGTAAAAGCATTCTTGCAGTCTTTTCTCTGACTATATTCCCTGGTGGTGGAGAAATACATTTTTGTCCATGTAGCTGCATGTTGGATCAGTGTTGCAGACATTTCTATACAACACAAGCCTGCACAATCAAATGAGATTTTGTAGCTAAAGTCTAAGATTAATAGGCATGAAAACATGGTGGAAAAATTAATGATCAAAAATTTAACTTTTAATAACACAGAGATCAAAAAAACAATCACAATGTCAAATGACACCGCAGCCATCTGTTGCGTTCTGTCTGTACAAGGACATTACTGTTGTGTTGCTGGCAAACCATTGACTCAAAGACAAATAGGGACAGGTTGCACAAGAGAAATGAGGAAAACACAAAAATGATTACTTGCTGGAGGAGAAATGGTGGCGGGGTGGCAGACGAGAGATGTATTTTATCTATGCTTCACTTCAGATGGCTGCCCAATTCCCTGAGAAGTCCATTTACCAGTAAGCCTGTACAATCTTGTGGCAAAGGTCACCTCTGTCTGCTTTTTAATTACGAGTGGGTTTTGCCCGTTAATGCATTTTTGTGCTATCTGTGATCTCTGCCGTCCCACGCTGCTTCGGCTTTCTCTTCTCAGGAAGTTAGCAGGAAAATTCATTTCAGCTCGCCTAGATTTTTGTGATTTCGTTATGAGCCGTTACCACCATTAACTGGCACCTCCACACATTTGCCTGATCCCCACTGTGGGGAATTTCCACCTGCAGCTGACGGTTTAGTGTCAAGCGAGACAGGAAAGACGGAAGTGAGATGGTGATGACATGACAGATTGACAGCTCTGCACACTCAGGGGATGGCAATTACATAATATCCATAGGCCACATGCACACTCTATTGTGACTTTTAAAGGATCATACTGGTGATTTAGTATGCACTGCGTATACAATGTCAAGTGTGAACGGATCAATTCATGCAAATATTATAGACAGAGATATGTCATCGTTTTAGAGTCCTAATTTTTATGCATCATCAGCAGGTGCAAGTAATGATTCAGAAACAAGGTGATTTGTCAAATTTGGAGTTATGCCCACTCTATATGTGTAATAACTGACAAAGGTGGATCTGCTGCAACTGTTGCAGTAGTATTGGAAGACAGAACGATACAGGATGAATGGCTCTGCAAATCCACAATAGCATGCAGTTCATGCAGATATGTAACTCTCACACCATTCAGACTACACTCTTCATTCGGGTGTCCAAGGATCTTTAGGTACTTTCACATAAAAGACCTGAATGTTTCATCCTGAAAATGTCACTCGCCATGCAGTAAAGGTTTAGTAATTCCATTGTGTGCAGTTTTCAGAGAACTTGAAGAAAATCCATCATAACCTTCACTAGCACATATAACTCCAAATACTCAGAATAGGTTGCAGAATATTGTGTTGTGTAAAAAACAAAAAAAAAAAAACAAAAGCAAATAGCTAAAGCTCCAGTAAAGTAAAGTTTTATTTGTAATATACCAGTAATGGGAGTCATCATTCCTATGTTCTCAGGGTCCTATGTTCCCCAGCTCTAGATAGCACATCATGGGTTCGGGTTCAGGTTAGGGTTAGTTAGGGTTAGGGTTAACATAATATTGAACTGGGGAATATAGGACCCTGGGAACATAGATACGCTCCCTTTAACAAAGCCAGGAGCTTAACAAATGCACTAAAATTGAATCTGTAATTCGTTATGAATCGGTTTGTTACCTTGGATCATTTTAAAGAAATTGAGCCACTTAAAAATACTGAAATAAATTCACAAGCCTAAGAGCAACTACATTTATTAAAGAAACATGAGAATGCTTTATAGTTTTATATTAACATAATTTGTAGGAGACAGATGTGGAAATACAGACGGATCAGTTTTGTTGCTATCAATCCTATTTGAAACTTAATTACCTTACACTACTTTATGAAAAGTCTACACACATAATTACAGGTGCTTTAATTTTTTTTTTTTTTTTTTTTTAGTGATAGAAAATAAGCTTTAACATTTATACTTCCACCACAGCTTTGCAGCTTAAGCAGATGTAAAAATCATCCTTTAATGTTACCTGCTGTCAGATCTCATTTTAACACCCCCACTCACTGAGCTGAGTGAAAAAAAAAACAAAAAACAGGAAAATACAATTAATGTTAGACAAGCTAGAAACTAGCTGACAGCTGATACACGAGCTGCTAAGCTTTGGTCTCGTAGCTTTGATTTTTGCCCTGAAGAGACACATTTTAAATCTAACCTTCCAGACGATAAACCTGCGAGGACTCGGTCCTTAGAGGTTTAGTGAGGATCGGTACTGTATCATCTTTCCTTCAGCGCTGTTATTCTTTGACTTCTTTTTATTTGAAGACTGGTAAAATCACAACTCTCTCATTTTTATTTACTCATTGTTGTGTAGACAGTTGCCTTACCTTGTTCCATCAAAAAAAAAAACAAAAAAAAAAACACTGACTGTCTGTAACTTTACACAGTCAAAACACACTAAGTGGATACTCAATCACAGGACTAATTTTATCCTTATCTGCTTTTTCTGCTGAATCAACACAAATAGCTGCCAACAAACAAACTATTAGTGGATCCTCAAAGATTCAATTCATGACAGGATTGAATTATTTGAGGTAACACTATTGATAAAAGTGCGTTAACAACTTTGAGGATTGATGTTTGAATATATTTATCTCATTTATGTGGGACAGAACCACAGAGACAAAGGGTAACTATCATTTTGTAGCTTCTTGTGAGGGATTCTGAGGTGATTCCATGCCATTTGGGAGACGTTGAGTCCTGTATCTGCCCTTGAAGTTTCCCCCCAGGCACAGTGGCAGGCTGTTTTTGCAGTGTGGGTAAGTGCGAGCAGCAGACCTACAAAAACTGCAAAAACTAGATGTTAAGGAAGTCTCAAGATAATTCAGTCTTTTTTTTGTTTTTATAAATAATAATCTTATCTATCATAATATACATTTGATTACATTAGAAGTGGATTGGATGGTTTAGACACATTAAATATCCCGAACATATGACAGCATACAGTATTTGGGCCATATAAGATGAAAAAAAAAAAATGAGAGAAGCGTTATTTCAAGTTTTCAAACTCAANTTTGGGCCATATAAGATGAAAAAAAAAAAATGAGAGAAGCGTTATTTCAAGTTTTCAAACTCAAATATGCAAGCTTTTAAACTCGCAAATTTGTGAGTTTTAAAACTTGAAAATTTTACAGTTTTAAAAGTCCATATACTTATGATAATTTGATCATTTTGTGCTAAAAGCACAAGTATTTCTTTATTTCTAAATCCGATGGAAAAGTATAATTTAACAAGGTCATGTACTGCAGGCATAATCACAACATGAGGCAGTTCGATTTCTGTTCTTATTATTTTCCCTTTTTCATTTTAAAAAAATAATAATAATTATCTAACTATAAAGACAGAAATCTCTGTCTGTGGCACCAATATCTCTAGAACCCTTTTTAAACTGACAAATTTGCAACTTTAAAAACTCGCAAATTTGTGAGTTTTTAAACTGGCAAATTTGCGATTTTTTTTTTTTTTTTTTTTTTTTTTTGCGAGCACATGACCTTATTAAATTATACTTTTCCATTGGATTTAGCAATAAAGAAATACTTTAAAAATCATGGAATTATCATAAGACACAGACTTTTAAAACTGGCAAATTTTCAAGTTTAAAAACTCAAAATAATGCCCCCTTGTTTTTTTTTTTTTNTTTTTTTTTTTTTTGTTTTTTTTTTTTGTTTTTGTCTTTTATGGCCCTAATATGCTGTCATATGAACATCTATTTTGAGAAAACAAGAAATAATCAGTTTTGTGAAACAAGAAAAAAAAAAGTTATTCAACTCTTTGGAATGATGTTGTGTGATCTTCACCTAAGTCTTAATAATTGACAAAGACAATCTGCTTTGTCAATTATAGTAATGATAAAGAAATAATAACAGTTGTTCACCCACGTCTGGGTTTTCAAAGTAAGTGAACCTCTGACGTGATGACTTCTCTAAAAGTTAACTGGACTTGTGTGTTCCAGTGATTGAAATATGGCCCCAAATTTTGCCCAGCTGAAACATTGAGATTGAACTTAGATTGAGTCAGTCTGAGGATTAACACTACATTGTCTGCCTGTCACTGTGTGGATAAAGGCTCAGTCATTCTCCTTCTTCCTCTGGTACTAGTATAAGCTTTTTCTCTGCAGAACACAAGAAAAAAACAGTCTGAATACCCTGTGTGAATGTTGTGTATGTGTGTGTGCGCATGTGTACAAATACCAATTCCATAGTGCAAAACGCAGCCTGCAATGACTGATTGATAAGTTGTGAGCCTAGCATTCCAGATATCTAACTCAGAAGTATTGCAGTGATTTATTTTTCAACATAATCTCCCTCCAAATCGACAAACTTCTGTCAACAATGCCAGAGGGATTTTATCCCAGGATTTTTTCTTGCTTGTCCAAAAATGCTCTCATCATCTGAGGCCAAACAGGTTCGAGCTAAAGCCATTTTGCTATTTGGGGAGATGAGGGGGCCAAATCAGGTGAGTAGGGTGGGTGCTGAGCTAGTTCAAAGCCACGATCATGGCTAGCAGCCAGCAAGTAGACAATCTCTGCACGCTGGCCTAGTTTTTCCATCGTGTACCACTCACAGAGCCTCAGGTACCTCTGGAACTTGTAAGTTAGAATTGCTAAGTTCCAATTATATATTTGTCACTTACTACTATAGGCAATAAATGAAGAGACAGAAATGATATGCTAATTATTTAGCCAACAAATGGCACAGTATTTTACAAATGTTTTGTGATTGTTTGATTGTACTGATTATATAATCTGTTGGGAGCTTTTATTTTGAAATATCTGTGTTGGAGGAACAGCATCCTTTAGAGGTGGGGCACCATGTGTTCACTTCTAATTGGATAATTCAAACATTGGCAGCCATTTTGGGATTATATATAGGCTGTTCTTTGAGTACTTCTGTAAAAATCCTGATGAAGGCCATGTGCTTGGATGTTGGTTGTATGAATGAAAGAATGAATGGAAAAAAAAAAACTCTTTCAGCTGGTCTGTTAGTGTCGCTGAGTGTTGCTTTTGACACTTGAGCCCTTACTTCACCGAAGATGTCTGCATGTGCTCTGAGGAAAATGGGAAATCTAACACTTTTAGATTTCCCTCACACAGTCTCAGGAAGACATAGAAACACTTGAGTCATTTACTCCCTTCAGTTGATTTTCACGCCTTCATGATGCGGCCGCCGACTGAGTCTCTGTAGATGACAGTAGATTTGACGAATGAGCAGCACAATCCTCTGCTGTGGTGTCAAAACCATGTTCTCCCCTAGTCAACCATCCATTCCGTCCCCTCCCCCTATAATACTCAGTGGCCTTTACGTTGCCATGGTAACAGGAACTAATATGGGGACAGAGTCATTGATTTGATTTGCTGAAGATTAATATAGATGTAGCATAACTTCCAGAGGACAAAGGAGAGCGTGGTTACATAGCCTGCGGTGGCTGAGATGATGGAGACAGAGCTGACAGACGTTTCTCATTGTCACTAACACATCAGATATGAGCCTAATTTCCAAACATTACAGAACATTGTGTGTTCGATGTTAGTATAAATGAGACTTTTTCATATACCATTGATTTATGACAGGGCGGGAGGGAGGAGTAACTGAGCTGTGCATTTGTTGAAAGCCGTCTTCTCCACTTGACGATTATAGCTTCAATGCCTCACGTGGTTTGAGCGACGAGAAATGAAAACGGGTAACAGCTCTTTCGTGGATTGAGCCTGGAGCAAACAGATTACGGGTTTGAAAGCCATCTTCAAATCCATCTCAAATGAGCTCGGTCCCAAAACTTCAGTCTGAAATTTACATAGAAAAGATAAATCATCGCTAAAATCTGCTGCAGTTTTCATCCAACCTCCTGAGAGGCTGAATTGAATGTTAGAGTGATTTTGCCCACGGTCATAGCCTGATCATGCCTGTGAGGCAGCCATCTTCAAAGGAAATTGCAGCTGAAGTTGAGATAATTAGACAGAAGAGCTATCTGCAGCAGCATCAGCACACATTACAGGCTGCTGAAAGCCCGCCTGTTTCATCTCCTCTCTCCTTCTCCTCTTGCTAACATGTATCAAAGAGAATTTCAAGGGTGATTAAAAATTAAACTGGATTCTTAAAGGGAAATGCCAATGGATTTCTGCTTTGTGGGGTTTCATTGTCATGTCATACAACAGCTCGGTTCGTTAGCAAAATATTTGCTGAGTGGCCTTCAATAGTCAGAGAAGTATGATGTTATAATTTCACAGTGCAATTCATCAGTGCAATGCTCCATAAATAATAAACTGAAAAAAATGACATGATAGAAAGGATGATAGAAACCAGATTCAAGTTTTTAAGTTTTTGTTTTTTTTTTGTTCAGTTTATACGTACTTTGTCTACTTTTGACCTTCAACTTTTGACAGAATTTATGAATCCACAAAGTTGGGATGTCCATTGATTGTCAATGGTAGCTTTTGGCTACACACAGGCATAACACAATAGTCTTGTCTATTTGGTGTTCTGAAAGAGTTTTTGTAATTCAGGTCAGAAAAATTGTTTTTCCATAGTTTATTCCGGAGCTGTTTAAATTTTCTTGTTATTCTCATCTGCACAACACCAAAACAATTTAGCCTACAATTCCTTTGCAAGGCCAGGCGCTCAAAACAGCTTCTCCTTCCATCAGCACGCACTCAGTACCACACTCTGCAGGTAATTTCTCCTAAGATGTGATTCTCTCTCTCTCACACACACACAAACAAATCCAGAGACACACACATGCGCACACTATCTACATGCATGCATGCTTATATGCTTTATTTATCTTTGTTGCTGAGCAAACACCCCACCGGGTCTCACTTGTTTTTTGTGCCATGATGATGAAAGGTACCTGCTGTTCTCAGCAGAACCTCCTCTGTGTCCGTTTCTGACATCCTGCCTGCATTATTCACAAGTTGAGAGGTAATTTGGTGACTTTTACGAGTTTCAGCCTTTGACACGAACAACTTGATGGATCACATCCGAATGTAACCTTTCACAATATGGCAACGGTTTGGATAAATTGTATAGGATAACTTAAGGATGATATTTATCCTCTTGCTTCAGCCATTGTTTCTATATAAATTAAATCAGGCTCTGACACAATCTGATTAGACTCAACCCCGCTAGTATCAAAACCTCTAGAATGGACTTGAAAGACAGAATTGAACTTTACTGCTTGGTTTTGTTTGGTTTCACACAGCAAATAAACCGATCGAGCCAAAGTATGAGTAAATATGTCAGCAAAAATCATGTGAGAAAATTTTCTCTCCTCATTTGGTCAGAAATGTTTGGGGGCAGGAGAAAGAAAATCCAAACAAGAAAAGTTTTTTTTTTTATGCCGGGAAAACTAAATAAGACGGAACAAAAACGGAATTGCGATAGCTTTGTTTAGACCTGCACAAACGGACCGTACCAAGTGGGGAATCGAACCCTAGTCCGATTGAACCGGACCAAACCACGCTGGTGTGAAAACTCCCTAAGTGTAAGAAACAGAACTATTAGGCTTAATTAATGTAAAAAAAAAAAAAAAAAAAAAAAATTAAATTACTTAATGAATTTTCTTTTCTTTTGGTAAATGTCAAAGTTTGAATAAATGCGACAAAAGATTTACATCTTTAAAATATTACATCAGTTATGAAAGTTTTTTTTTTTTTGTCTATTTAACATTTAGCTTCTTTACAATAAAAAATTGTAACAAATTCCAACATTTAACATCATATTTAGGTTAAACATGAGAATTTTGTTTTGGCTTAAATAGCAGGAAAATCACTGAAAGGAACATTTGGCGCCCAACAATCACCAAGTCATTTGCATCATAGTCTTACAGATATAATAGACTTTAGTGATATTGAAGTGAATGAGTTTTTATATATTTATTTATTACCCCATAGAGCTTTAAATTGTAGTTAAAGCTGTGCGCAAATTGATAAAAAATATTCCAACTCTCGAAAATCATAGTCAGAAAAAGTTACATCATTTTAAATTCTTCTCTGCTAAATGGAATTGTAATGGACTAAGGAGTGAAACTGATGCTGTGAATTATGAGTAACAAACTGATGTGGTGATATTTCATGGGAGAGATATTTTAAAGCTGATGTTCAGTTATGTTCCACTTTGACTCGTGTCCTACTGTCATCACAGTGGCGAGAAAGCAATGTCATAATCATATGAATTATGATGGTTTCAGGATGTCCGCGCCTTGTTTCCCGCCTCGGTTTTCTGCCTCTGTGAAGATGCTTCAGGGTTAAACACATTCAGAAGCATCTTTATTTCTCTTTGCTTGACAGCTTACATGGGAAGCAACTGGCTTTTGTGTTGAACTGGCACAGTACATCCTTGTCATCGCCGTCGGCATAACAGAGCCAGTGGCACATACAGTCCAATGTGTTTTTTTTTTGTTTTTTTTTGTGGTATTTGATGAGGTTCTCAGCAGGGTACAAAGCAGCTGCCCACACGCCTACCTTCACTTCCTGCTACGCCATTTCTCATTCTAATGTATGCAAAGATGGCTAAAAGGCACGCACTAGCAAACAGCCTGCCACTGGCAAAAATACAGGTGTGGAGAAGACGGAAGGAACAGCTAATGTGTCATTTTGTCTTCTGAGGCATCTTTAAAGGACCAGACTGGTGGTTTTGCATGCTTGAGTCCAATAAATATTACCCATATACACATGACATCACTGACAAAATACTCCAATGCAAAAGTCCTGCATTCAAAATTCTACTTAGTGTTAGTAAAATGGTCACATGTATGCAAACTAAAAGAGCTCATTATGAAGAATTCAAGATATTTTTTCATCAGTCAGGGTGAACAACCTTGTAGTATCTTCAGTCTTGAAAATGAAAATTCTGAAAAAAAAAAAAAATGGAGTCTTTGACCCAAAATTGAGATACTTGACAGTGTAAATTTTGGAGATTTTTTATGCTTTGACAGAGAAAATGCTCCTCTACACCTGAATAAATTCTCTACTTATTTTTTCCATGCTAAAACTCTATTGAGCTGAATCAAAGCTGAGATACAAATTTTCTCCCTGATAACCTTGTTAAATTAAATCCTTATTTTACAACAAAACCAATATTTCCCTCTGATTTGTATGTACTTAAGAACACAATTTTGAGAGCACATTGTGGTTGGATAGCAAATATTCATTGCTGAACATAAAGATTCTCTCAATCTGAGTGCCTGTAGCCACAGACAGGAAACATTGTCATTAGTTCATAAGCAGATGCACAGTCTGACCTCCAGCATCCCTCGGTTTCAAACGTGTCCTTCACCATCTCAAACTCCGGCTGCGGTCACTCTGGTAGAACTCCAGCCTCAGGTTTGACCACACTTCAAAGCCAGCAGCAACTTTGAGTTTATTGCCAGCTTTCATCTTGAATGCCAGGAAAGCTGGATCAGATTTCCTCCTCGGTGGGATGGAGTTTGGTCACAGATCCAGTTGAGAGACGATCTGTTTAAAACCTCCTGTTGTCGTGAAAATTTCTGTTAAAGAAAAACGCCTTTTTATCCTCAAATATCTAAGCCTAGTTGATGTACCTGGATTCTCAGTTGAAAAGGCATTTTGTACAATTTTATATATGGGTTTAATAACTGATAACCACTTTTTGAAATCTAGAATAATAACAAAGGAAGGAAAAGTGATTGAATTTTAGCTGCAGATGAACATAATTCCCAGGAGATGAGGTTAAACCAGGTCAGCCACTTAAAGTAATGATTTATCGAACGGTTTCATTTACACTCCAGCAAGAACAATTGAAAACTATTTATCAGGGTGAAATTATTAATAGAACAATGTGCTTCCTTGAAAAATCCATGAATGGAGCAAAAATCAATAACGAATAATGACTTTTTTCACGCTGTAGTGGACAGATCAGAGCCTTAAAGGAGTTTTTTTTTTTTTTTGCCTCAGGCTTTAGACAGGTCCAGAGTGAGCACAAAGAGCTATAAACACAAAGAATGTCTTGTCATGGCATTAGTTTGTATTTGTGTGTGTCTTTGTTCACTCATGCATGCTTGTGTGTTACAACATTAATGCAGTGGTTCTGTCTATGACATGATAACCATGGACTTAAGGCTTACTTAATGAATTGATATTTGCTAGAAAGGGTATTAAAATGCGGGTTTAGGGAGGATGTCTTTGTCACGAGGCAAATAGCATGATAATACTAAACAAGTGTGAAAGTGGGTGAGTGTTTTGTCCAAACTCTGTCTAGCATTGCTGTGGAAGCGATTCCGGCATCCCTGCATGAATTTATCGTCTCATTACTTTAGTGCTGCTGTCAGTTTATTCGAGGGTTAAATCAGTATATAGCAACAGAAGCGTCTGCTGTCTCTCAGAGGACTACTTACCCGACAAATTTAAAAGCTGGAAATGTATTTTATTCTCTCGGAATTCCTCTCAGGTATAAAGTCAAAAGGACAAAAGTAGTTCAGTAAGATTATATTAAAAGTGTAACTTCTGCAATAGTCTCATCTGTATGTACCAGCACATCATTTGTTCACACCTTTTCAATTGAATCGCACCGCCAAAGTGACTCTCGGTGGTGCTTCATCGCAGTAGCTCTCCTCCGCTGAACTCGCAGAGAATAAGCAACGCTATTGCCTGCCTACTTCCTCCAGAGGCATGCTAATGGAACCATTTGGCAGCTTGCCTCTGGAGGCAGGAGGGATGGACTTGTTTCACTTGATGTCAGTGTGGGGATCTGGAGGAGAGCAGAGAATTACAGGTTGGCATTGCTTCAGTTGGCAGCAGGGAGTGAATGCCTCACGCAGCAGCCAGAAAGCCGCGCGCAGATTGTTGTCGGGATTGTTTCAGTTGAATAATTTTGGGTGACGAGATCACACACCTTGAAAAATTCCTGAACATTTCTAAAAGGTACTAAAAGGATTTAAGGTTATTTTCTTTACATTAGTCCCTTATTGCTGGAAAATTCTTAAAGCAAGTTTATTTTAATAGGTAATGGGTTGAAACTTAGTGCTTTTCCACCAAAAATGTTCTGATTCTCGAACCGGTTCTGCCCGGCATCCATGGAACCAAGATGCCATCCAGTGAAAGAGCCTTCATTTCCAACATTTTATAGTGGAACTATTACATCACTAATAGGATCATATAAATGTGACCCCTGAGTATTTATTTTAATCCAAAAAATCTGGATCAATATCTGGTTCTGGACTACACTCTACCTGTTAATGCCTGGATTTTTTTCATTAAGATTAGCATCTTCATTTTTGAGAACTACAATATGCAAAAAATGTTGAAAAATGTCATATCTGGACAGAACGTAGAAAAAAACTCATGTATCCAGATCCAGATCTGCCTCAAAAATCTAAACAACTTTTCCATGACCCCATTTGCAACTACCTACAAAATTTCATCAAAATCTGTCTGTTTTTCAGAAAATATCTCAAAAATGTTGAGATGTTGGTGGTGAAACTATAATCTCCTTGGCTGAAGTAATAATCTGTCTACACTGGCAGATATTTTTCCACCTGTTTTAAGGAAAATAAAATTTTAGGGCTCAATATTAGACAAAACCTGCAGTGCACAAACTCTCCTTGACCTACAGCCAGCTTGATTTATTTGTAACATCTGTTTAATGCAAACAGGAACTTATATTTTCACATTTATATCCTAATACAGGGACACCTCTGATTTGTACAGTAATTAATAAAACACTGAGCTCTAATGGCTCACACATATGGCGCTGGCTTGTTGTTAGTGCCACTCTGTCTTCCGTGCAGCAAACAGCTGTGGGTTCTGATTACCAGGAATGGCCTTGAAACGCCTCGCCAGGAAACATTTGGCTGCCACCTTGTCATCCTGCAGAATCTGACTGTTGACTTGTTTTGCTCATATTATATCATCTCTGTGTCACGAGCCTTCAATGTCCTCTGGATTATGACGTTTCCTGAATGAGTCGAGGCTAATGCCTGTTCATAAGAGCATTGCCGGACATGCGAGTATTATCTTGGCTCAGTGACGAGACCCGATGACTATGATTTTCTGTGGCAGTCATGACAGGAATATTAATATTTTACCTGTCTTTCTTTTCAAATGCGTTGGCACTGTACCTAAATTTAGCAGGATATACTGAATATATTTGCATTAAATGTCTGTCTGTGTGTGTGATATCTGCATGCATTTGCAAAAGTACTATTCTCAATGGTACAAGCTTGTAATGACATTATAATCCCTGAAAGTACCGATAGTGCACCAATAGCTGTCCTTTTATGTCATATCCCAGAGCTGCGAGCCTGAGTCTGCATGGAGAGAGCTGAGTGCTGATGCTTAGATGCCTGCTGCTCAGCCGTCTATCAGCTCAGCTTAGGCTGTTTCCTCTGCTCAGCGCTGTGGCACAGGCTGACATATACCACCCTGATGGGAAATGCAAGGAATTATAAAATGGCCTGAATTCTTTTTTTAGCGAAAGGATGAGGTACACGCTCAAGCATTGCTGTGTTTGTTGGAGTGGGAGAATCTATCCAAACCTTCTTTATACTGTACCTGCTTATTCTTTGCAGTGTTGTGAGTTACCAGAATCTAAATCCAGCATCCTTTTCCACCAAAATAATTCTGGTTTTTGAACCGGTTCCGTTCAGAAACCATGGAGCCATCTAGCAAACAGTATACATTTCCACCAGTTTGTAGTAGAACCCCTGCATCACCAACAGAAGTAACAGTTGAATGAAACAGAAGGCTGAAGGACAGTAAAATCAAGCAAGATTGTTCAAAAATGTGTGAATTATTGCATGTATCCTGTTTGTGTATATAAGATGAAGATGCTACAGCAGTGTTAAAGGTTGTAGCATATCATGTTTAATGACTTTAAGGAGGAAAATCTGCTAAATCTAAACTTTACCCAATACAAATTGTTAGGGATAATTCAGCAGGAGCTCGATTTTGACAGGGACATGCCCCTACTGTCCATACCTAAATCTCCACCTATATGACAATGAAAAGCCCCATAATTGAAGATACAAGGTTTTCCTGCAGCAGTGAGTAAAAAAAAAAGTTGTATCTCAAATTATGGAATGAAACAATAAAATATTTACTACTTTTTCATCTACAATTTGTGGGACGCTTCGTTGCACATCTACAAGTTAAATTCAATGACAAATGTCTTTCCCTTTCTAAAGCTCGAGATAATGTAAAGTGCATTGCGTCAAAGCCGTGAATTACTGACTTACATTATCCCATCTGCAAAATAGAAATGTCCTCTTAATATTTGACAGTTACTCCTGACCCTGTCAGTTTACACTCATTAAAAAAGCAAAGTTCATTACTAAAAGCTACTACAGCCAGTAGAAACCTGGGCTTCGATATCAGAGGGAGTCAAGAAGAGAGAGGAGGATTACTCGCCTGTCGGCACGCTGAGGCAAAATCAGACGGCCCCATGAAACTGTGTGTGGCATCAAAGGTCGTCTTTATTAAATATTATTATAAAGGGGCTTGGAGATATTGTCAGATGAGGGGATTGAAAATATAGTTAAAAATGTAACAGAGGCAGAAGGGTCAGGTCGGCTGAGTGATCAAGCAGCAGGAGGTTTCATCTCAGCAGCAGCACACAATGCGTCTGTCAGAGGGTCCCAAAGGTGCTTCTAAGTCTATTTGTCACTGATGATTAGGAATCGCCAGTATATAGAGGAGGTTTATGAGTGCCAATGCTGAGTGCTTAAGGTGCTTCAACACTGTTTACTTAGAAACCAATTTATCATC
Source organism: Lucifuga dentata (assembly GCA_014773175.1). NCBI lineage: Eukaryota > Metazoa > Chordata > Actinopteri > Ophidiiformes > Bythitidae > Lucifuga > Lucifuga dentata. The sequence goes on along the minus strand of VXCM01001405.1, from coordinate 82,101 downwards.
GACCTGCGACAGGAAAGTCAGCAAAATTGTCCAGTTATGGAGAAAGTGCTGCATCTTAAAAATTAACGGCTCCAGAAAATGCAGGAATCTGTATCATTGAGCAGTGATCAAGACGGACTTTTATTTAGTTTTAATTGTGTTGTAGTTAAATAAAACTGCATGAATCTACTACTACTGCTACTTAAAGGAGCACACCGATGATTTTGCATGTTTAAGTCCAATAAATACTAACTGCATACATGTTACATTACTATCAGACATTTTCCAAAATATAAAACTGTATTTTAGTTTTCCTTTTATTTTGCCAAATCCCCTAATCTTTCANTTTCCAAAATATAAAACTGTATTTTAGTTTTCCTTTTATTTTGCCAAATCCCCTAATCTTTCAAAATAAAATGCTCAGGTCACCAACATGTACATCTGAATTTAGAAGGGATTTTCTTTTTAATTTCTCTGTAAAAGCCCTGTTTTCTGGGCCTATATTCCTTGGCGGAAACATTCATTTTCTTCCATATGTTCAGGTCCAGTTAAATAAAGTTACTTCAGTAAAAAATGTAATGGATGCCATGTTTGCTGTGATGAATTACATATCTCAAACATGTTTCAGGCCTCTACAAGTTGATTTAATAGCATGCTGGAATGAAATGAAACCAATGACAGTCTGGTAGGTAGGAAAAATAATTCTAATATTTGCCGCTCCACTAATATATTTTGGGAAATGATTGTGAGTCATGTAATGTGTATGCAAGTTGTAGATATTGGGCAAAACCACCAATATGCCCCTTTAAAGACCGAAAACTAATCGAGGGCATCTTTGCAACAGATACTTTAGCCATGTAAGAGTCGACATTTTCAAAAGCTGCTTTGTCGGATTATTTCTGCGAGATGAGAAGAACATTCTTTCAAATTTCATCGCATTTTCCAGTCTACCTCCTGAGGATGCTTCCAAGATGCAAAAGAGGAGCGGGGACATATTGCACTGCAGCTTTATAGAGATTATCTGGGTTGTAATAGGCAGTCGAGATACTTTGGAGCCACTGTAATAGAATGCAGAACAGTGATGAATGGCTTCTTTTACAGTATATAGGCTCATCCCTCTGACTTTGCCTCTGCCCTTGACATTTACTGTCGGAGTCCGATGTTCGCTCCAGTTTGACTTATAATGGCAGGGTGTTAAAATACTTAGGCTATAGCTTTTTCCCATGTCAGCAAGCTAAATATCTTGATCAGGAAGTGCTATGCCGTTGACATTTTGCAATTGAGTTTCTCTCTGTGTCTCTGTCAGGTAGATAACTCTTTATTTCTGGTTTTAGCATCTGTGCCAGACTGTCAGGGCTTTCTGTCTCTCAGTGTTTACGTGCACTGAATTCATCTGATCGTAACCTCGCAGAGTGCGCTGTGATCATCTTATCTTAATCATATTGAGGTCTTAAAGGAGCATGCCAGTGATTTTGCATGTTTGAGCGCCCACACAGTGCGAGCCATTTTCCAAAACATATTACTGAAGTGGTACATTTTAGATTTTTTTTTTTTTTTTTTTTTAACCTTCCACACTACCACTGATTTCAGCCAGCTGGAATACTCTAGTAAATCAAAACTTGATAGACAGAGACTAGATAGAGAGAAGATAGAGACTTAAAACGTGCTAGAGATAGGTAATCCATGACAGCAATTAAAATAAATTTGTTAAATTTTTTTGTTAAAGTAACTTAATTTAACTGATAGTGTTGGATCTGCACAGAAGAAAGTGTATGTCTCCGCCAGAGAATATAGTCCCAGGAAAAGATGACTTTTTATTGAGAAATGAAAACAACCGTGCTTTCTACAGACGTGCAAAAGTGTTAGCAGGTGAAACACTGAATTTTAAGGTGGATCGCCTGAATATTCGATTTTTAAAGATTATGGGATATGGCAAAATGACACAAAACACTAAAATACATTGTATGTTGTGAAAAATGGTTGGCAGTAACATAACGTGTATATGGGCAGTATTTATTGGGCTCAAACATGCAAAATCACTGGTCTGGTCCTTTTAACTGGATCAATCCTTAAAGTGGGGGAATCACTGAGTGTGGACATTACCATCATCTGTTGGCTTCAGGAAAGATGGCAACAGAGGGAAAGGAGGCTCTCAGGTAGTCTCCAGAGGAGGTCATGACCCCTGCTACCACCTGTATGAGCAACCAGAAGGATTCAGTTTATCTGCACATCTGCGCTACTGAGGACTATGCAAATGTTTAAATCAAGCTGTTACCTCAATATGCTTCCAGCAGTGATACTTGCATGTAAACTGCTAAATTATAGAAACGTGCTGCTGAAGGAGCACGGGACTGAGGTGGATCTCCACTTTCTGCTTGCTACACAACTCCATGGAGGAATAAGCACTTTTTCACTAAGTCACTGCAGCATTTTGTGGTGTTTGCACATTGTTCAGCTGTTCCAGGATCCTGTTGAGTGGTTTTGGTGATACCCTGGGGTGGCCTTCCAGTCTTGTGTCGATGTATCGTGTGCATTAAAAAAGACTATTTATTTTAATTGTCTCCTTCTCCGGGCCAGGTTGGCCAGTAGGCTGACCCACAGGCAGATGTGTGTTACAGAAACTTTGTGTTGTGCTGACAGGGACGATCTTTGTACATCGTAGGTTGCAGAACTTTTGGTTTTTAGGAGAAGAATGCAACCATTTTGTCACATTTATTTAAGTTTTTGGTGCCACATAATGTAATATGTAAAGCGCGATAATCTTTAAATATTGGTTCGGATAGTAGCATGCATGGTATGCGTGGTATATACTTGTTTACTTGTAGAGTATATCTTTAATGTTAACCTTATCAAGGAGGATTATTTTTCGCTCATATGTGTGTTTAGTTAGCAGGATATTGCAAACTACTTTAGAGATTTCAGTGTCATTCTGTGGAAAGCTGGACCATGGGACAAGCAAAAACAAATAAGTGCTTTATGCTTAAGACTCTGCATCCTCTGAGAGCTCTGCACTCTTGCTAGCGGCATAAAAAGGGTCACTTAGGAGCAAACAGATCCTACTTGTTCACGTTCTCTCCTCTCACTCTTCTCCCTCATCAATTTTTTTCCTCTTATTATACCTCCTTTTCTCCATCACTGATCCCGATGATGCATCAAGTGTGTTCCCATAGTGGATTCAGGAACTAGCAGGCTATGCACATAATTTAGTCTCTGTCCTCTCTCTTTCTATCTCCTTCTATCTCAATAACTCTCCACATCCTTTTCTCTCCCTCTTATTATTCCCTCGTGTTGGAGGAATTTATTCCCATGGCGTATTCTGCTGCTTTAAATGCGCTGACATCAGCATCTGATCTCAGAGCAGCTCTTGTGATCAGGAGGGATTCTTACATGTCAGAATCGCCTGCCCCCTTCTTTCTACCCCCTCATACTTTTATTACATCTTTCTTCTTTTATTCTGCAGCTGCATGCCTCCAGTCTATTCTCTTTGAGCATCACATTCTCTCTCTCTCTCTCTCTCTCTCTCTCTCTCTCTCTCTCTCTCTCTCTCCCTCCCCCTTCTTCTTTTGCCTTTGTATTACTTCTGAGCTTTATAACATCAACTTTTCATGACAGTCTGCTCTCATGTAGACTTACCCAGCTAGAATTTTCTCTTAGGCTATACAGGATTTATAGAAAAATCATTCTACAATGTGGAAGACAGCTAATATCCGCAGGCTTTTTTTTTTTTTTTTTTTTTTTTTGATTTAACTGTATTTACATTAATACATCAGAAAAATAAATAGCCATATTTTATTTTGAGGATATTTGACACTTCCTGATTACTTTTTGATTGATTCTTTACTTTTCTAACACGCTTATATCAATATGTAACCATTTGAATTTACCCACATGGTTGGCAGGAATATAACATGTATGCAGGTTGCATTTGTTGGGCTCAGACATGCAAAATCACCATTATGATCCTTTAAAATAGACCCCTAAATGAAAACAAGAACAAGGAAGTATATATAATATGTCTCCTTTACATAACCTTTAGAGTCTGCACTATAGCAGATTCTAAAGGTTCTGTTTTTTTCCACTTATTCGTACATGTTCTGGCTGACAAGTAATTTCTAATAATTATAAGCTGTTATGGAACAATATGCTTAATGCTGACTGATGGTCGGTACCTGTTCTGGTGATGGAGAGCTGTCAGAGAAATCTTAAAGTGAGACAGAACATTAATGCTCCTTAAAAGCCGCCGCCTGTCGCTTCAAGCAAAACCACACACTCCACTTCCACTCTGATAAGGTTAGAGATGCTCCTCATCCAGAGTACCAGAAAACAGCTTCATAATGAACAGTTTATGAAGAGAAGTTATACTAATGTTTAATATACAAGCATGTATATTAAAAAGATCATACCAGGAAACATCCAACAATGAATACAAAAAAGCTGACATACTGTATCGCTACCAAAAATAGCATGACATGCTGTATTAATACAAAATCCGATTAGTCAAGCATAATTCCTTATTTAATCTTCCATCTCCAAAACTACTAATTTCTAAGATGTGTAAATCTCTGTTCGCTTACACACATGGAAATTTGGGATGATTTTATACTCAACGCTTAGATAAATGTCAGCAACTTTTTTGCCCATCAACTCAAGTGCTAAGCTGCTTGGAGTCTTATCCCTCAGATCAAGGACAGCTCTCACAATGGTTCTGAGTCACATTCATATTCCTGTAGAAATCAGAACCTTCAGGAGCGAAGAATTGCATTGAATACATTCTAAATAGCCTTGAGCTCCAAACAATTACCAAAGACAGATGCTGAATTAACTCAGCCTGCAGAAACTGCCTCAAATTACTGCAAGTGGTGATCATTTCTATGGAGATCTTTAGCAAGGCTTTGGGAAATTTTGCTGCATTCAAGCAGTAAATCAGATCTTTTCTTTTAAAGATTAAGATACTCAGAATGTGGTTCACTACCCCAAAGCAAAAACCACGCAGACAGCTGATGTTTTTACTCTGCGGCTCAGATCTGGTTGCTTTGTAAGACCAGACTGGTTACATCAAGGGTCAATGCTCATTTTTCAAAATCTGACCATTTCGCCCTCCAGAGTTATCAATTTGATGAAACTTTAGATAACACACTATTATTATGGTTCCAATAAAGTTATGTTTTGGTGAGAGTGGGGAAAAAAGAAACAATAGGAGGAAATTAAGAAGAAAGAAAGAAAGAAAGAAAGAAGGAAGGAAGGAAGGAAGGAAGGAAGGAAGGAAGGAAGGAAGGAAAGAAAGAAAAGAAACGAAAGGGTCAAAACCTGAGATACAGTAGTTGGGAGACAGAAACATGTCTTGCTTCTATTGTTCTCCTGTAGTAATCTAGGCCTCGGCCTACTTCTGCAGTTGCGGATTAATTCCACTTTCCTCTCATTAGCATATTTGATTATGAAAAGACATTCTCTTGACTTTGCTGGGCTGCTTCACAGTCTCTATTAATTTCAACACTCTGATCACAATTAAATGATAAAAACAGTTAAGTGTTACATTTGGAAAGCACAGCCTGTCTTGTTTAGATGCATGGCTTTTTTCAGTAATGAATAACTTGGAATTAGCATGAAAGGTCACATCCACACAGGGTTGAGGATTTGGCACTCTACAGTACACTGCATGATGATTGCTGCTTTGCATACAGTATATCATGCAGTCCTTCAAAGCATGTTGAGAAGAAACAGTAATATTCTCCAAATGTTTTCCTCTGCAAACAAGTTTTTCCCTGCAGTTTGTGGATGAACCAAAGGCTTCATTTGCGTTGTGCATTTGCATGTATGTTTCAGAGGTAACGTGCTCCAGGCTAATGTTCGTTACACCACACAAATGGTAGTTATCTTACTTAAACCTCAGATTCTAATTTTTTTTTTTTTTTTTTTTTTTTTTTTTTTACAAAAAGTGATCTGATATACTCACTCGTGTTTGTTTGTGTCGTTCAGCCAGAGCTTGCATTAATCCCCCAGTAGGCCACAGACTCTGATCTTCCTTTACATGTTACCCAAACAGCCTTCGGGGAGGAAATACGGTTTCTTGTTCTTTCCCCAGTTGGCCTTGGTGCTTTGAACGTCTTTGTGGTTTAGAGCACAATGTAGAACTGTCTCACGATGTGTAGGAAATGTTCTCCATTGTTTTATGAATTAGTTTCATATAATCTTTTTTTAAAAAGATTAAGGTGAGTGAAAGGAAGCAATATGAAAAGAGCACGATTCAAAGATAACAGAAAGCATATAGGTGAAACAGTAGCCAGAACAGTCCGTTAATGCAATGGAGTCTAAAGATATTTTTCTAATTTTACTTTTCATTGAATTAATCCCAAATGAGCTCATTACTAGTGTGAAGCCCTTCATTCATTTTTAATCAAGCATGCACATTTCATTGATTTTATTGATTAGACTCCAAAGCAAAATGCAAACTGGGTTCTTACACTTTTAGGATGAAAGGAAAGGAAAGAAAAAAGACTTGGGTAAGGTGGGAATTGAACTCTTAGTCTCTGCATACCTGCTTATCCAGGTGAGTTAGCCTCAGTAAGCATGGTACTTTACATAGAAAACCACAAAGGTCATTCTTTTAAGATGAAGAGAGTTAGTGAAGAATCATATGATAATAAGGACATCAATGATGAGATGTCCTCAAATTTTTGAAAGTTAAGTTTCTGCAAATTTTAGTTTTTCTCTTTCAGTCTGCAGTTCTTTGTCTTTCCAATTGTGCTCATTCATCAGCGCCAAAGATAGTGGAGTGGTGAAATATGTGTCTTCGGACTGGGCATCATGGGATCGAATCCTGGTTTGGGCAAATGCTGCGTTTGATGGAAATCGGAAAAATCCGAGTTCTGAAGTCTGTTGAAAAATGCATTGGAATGGCACTTGAAGTCAGAGCTCTGACTGGGAAACTCAGACCAAAATCATCTACCTGACTTCACAAGTATGCCCGTGGAAATGAGCTTTGTGAATGGAAATGATCAGCTAACAGGCAAATAGAGTATTTTTTTCTTACGTGACATGAAATAAAAAGGTCAAAATATATCACCAAGTTAACTATCTACAGTTGTAATAACTGTTTGCCATTGATAGTTGGAACTTCTGACTGCAGCAAAAGAGATGGTTGCCTCATAAAATGGTCTCACAGCTCACAACAACTTCATTGGTGCCAAATAATGTGGTCTGGTTTCAAAACACTTCAGTGGTATCAAATAAAAAAGGTCTGGTTCAATGATTTCAAACAGCAACTTCAATGGTGTCTAAGGTCTTCACACAGAAACTGAAAAATACCACCAAAAACACAAGGAATCATCTCAAATGATGAATAAAATGGTGCAAAGAAACACTCTGAGGTAGAAAACAATCATTATTTTTTGTTGATCATTTAGTTTTTTTGGCTTACAACAGGCAACATGAAAAATAGCGTCTGAAGCCATGCTGCAGAATGTGCGTTGATTCTCAGTGAGATTAAAAAGCTTCAAACACAAAACTGTCTAACGTGAAACATGAATAATACAATCAAATACCATCAAAATTCAAACAACAAATTAAAAACTACAAAAAAGCATCTCAAATGATGATTAATAACCTGCTTGGTTGTGCTTTTTTATATTATTGTTATTATTTTATTTTGTTATTGGTTTTGAGTCCTGAAAACATAATTTATTGACTTTTCCTTTACTTCCATAACATGAAAACCTTCACAGGCCTGACACAGCTGGCCAAACAGAACAGTATTTTAAATGGCCTGTTTTCACTCAGTGTGCACAGTGGCGCTGCAGCAAGGAAGAACAGAAGTGGATCGATGTTTAAAGGTTTTAAAACAGACCCTTATATGAAAATATGAACATGGAAATCTGTTTAATATGTCCTCTTTAAAATGACAAAACAAATGCCAAAAACTAAGAAATTGTTATATAAAACCTTATCTTGGACTCAGTTTAATGTGTGAAATAATGACTCCTATACTTTGCTGAGCCAAGAATGTAAAGTTAAAGCTAGGACATATTTGCACGCACACATGCAACACGCAGAGGTCACATGCATATTAGGAGTTATCTAAATTACAGCAGCACACTCCTTTTGTTCTCTTCTCCAGTCGTGCCCGAAGCGTCGCAGCGATCTCGGTGAAGATTTGTCCTATCAACATGCAAAAAGTTCTGCGACCTTTGAAGTCTGAAAATAACTCCCACACCCGAAGAGAATAATGATGATTAACTGCAGGCATTTCTGTAATTAATGAAAATTAGCAGACAATCCGTAATTAATGTGGAAGGGCCAGAAAAGTCATTGCCAACTCTTAATATGATTAAAACTCAGAAAGAGACTCATCTGTCTAAAAACATGTTTTGCAGGAAATGTATCTCTGCATCATACCAACACCTCCTATATTCATTTGGCACCAGATTCATGTTTTAGACTAAATGCCTGAAGGCTGAGGTAAACATGAGATTCTACAAAACATAAATATACAGTATATGCTGAAATAATTTTAAAAAAGACCTTTTTGTCCGGTCTCTGAGTTTCTTTTTAATATTATTTTAATAATTATAATAATCCAAACTCCATCACACAGGTACTTCACTTTAGCATTTCCAATTTGTGCTGCTCTCTACTTCTCCTCCACGACATTTCAGAGGGAATATTTTTATTTTTACTCAACATTTACATGCTGACTGTAATTACTTTCCAGATGAAAACTTTAAATTTAGCATTAGGCTGCAAAATGCTGTGTTGTCAGGTTTAAAAGCTTGTATCTCAGCTGAATTTCAGCTCCGTGAAGAAAGCATTTTAGATGATATTTCAGCACTTTTAGAAAGGAGAACAGGTCAGAAAATTTATTAAATTGTAAAGCCATGAAGATTCTCAGTATCTCAATTTTTAGGGTGAAACACTTTGTAGCTCATATTTTGGGGATTTCATTCAATCCCCAACATTCAAACATTCAAAAAACTTCATTGTATCAGTCCAAATTTCCCAAAACTAAAGGTGTAAAGATGATGATGCTGGCAGATGAAAAAGCTCATATCTTCAATTTTGGCTACTTTCTTTATGATTCCAGGAAGTAATTTTACTTCAGATTTGAGTACATATACTGTTAATACTTATTTACTTGCTGGGATAAAGGTGTGAATACTGGACTTTTGCTCGCATCTCCAGTTTTGAGTGAACAACTTCCTGCATTTTCATTTACATATTATTTTTAATTATTTTCCTTCAAGATTTTCATTACTTCATTTAAAATACAATTGGAGATCTGAAGGTTTCTCACATTATTGGGTGATAAAACCTTGTATCTCAATTTTCATATTTTTTAACACATTGGCTCATTCTTTAAAATTTTTAGTATAATTTACCGCTAATCCCTGTTTCTGACTGTGAGTAGAAATATATTTTTACTTATAATACAGTATGGTATCAGTACTTTAAACCTAATGAAGTACTACAGTAAGGATTAGAGCACTTATTCAACCATTTATTACCATACAGCACTACAATAAATAATTTTTTGTACCGCTGAAAATATCAGCCTGTGTGAAGAAGGATATGAGAAATGATCTCACACACGAAGCTGAGGTCGATGGAATTTGTGAGAGCTCTTGACAAAAGAAAAACAGACTGTGCATGTTTCCTCTTCTTTGCGGGATGACTGGCATCGTAACGACTCGGTGATTGCGTGCCGCTTCTCCTTTCATTTGATGTGACACTTGCCTGTATTTACCTTTGTCCCCATGTCAACTGGATCCATTTCCATTCCCCAGGCTTTGAGGAGATCTTAACCAATGAGGGAGAAAAATGACAACTAAAATCACAGAGGTGAAGAGGTAGACGCTGAAAAAAACCTGTGATTGATTTGATATTGTTTCCTTGGTTGGAGGAATTAACTGTCAGGAATACTGCGTAACAAAAAAAAAAAAANAAAAAAAAAAAAAGATAAAAATCAAGAACAAAGCTCAGAGGAAGCAGCTGAGTAAATTAAATGGATTTGTGAAGTGCAGGGAAGCATCACAGAGTGATTTTCAATAAGAAGGAGATGGATGAATATGGAGAATGGCAAATGCTGCCGGAACCATTTGTTTTGAATCCTTTCTGTGAAATTAAATCCTCAACTGATTATGAGAGAATAGTATTACATGGATGAGGAGGCAGGAATAGAAATATGAAATAAATCCAAATGCAGAGCAGCCGAAGTGTTTCTCTTATCCAACAGAAATGATGCTCCATACTGATGCCACTAGCCTGGCTCTTACTGATAGAAATCATCCAAAAAGTGATTTTCATGATTCCAGCTAATGTTTGCTTTCACCAGTTTGCCAGTTTGAATATAATCTTATTACATTTCTTTAATTAAAGGGGATGTATTCTACTTTTTTGTTATTTTCCACAATTTTATAGTGTAATAGAAAGGAGTATGTGTTGAACATTGTGAAATTTGCAAACCCTTTAGTCCTGAACTGCCCTGAAAGCTTCATTTTGATTGGTTCTTTACTTCTGTAACATGTTGATGTCAACATGTAAACATTTGAATTTGTCCGCCTACAAGCATGAAGTACGTGGCTAGGCGAGCGATTCTTGGCAAGTATCCATTTTTCTCAGTGTCTCTCCTGTCAATAATCCCTTTTAGATGTCCATCAATTTTTTGACAATAGTCTTGTCTCTCCTGCGATTGGTCCTTCCATTGTCCAACTTTGGGGAACACCACCAGGAGCTTTTCTCCAGCATGAGCCATTGCTCATGCTGGAGAAAATTGCTCATTGCTCTCTGCTCCACAATGACCCCTCAGGCCACCATCTAGGGGATGTCTTCCCCTTCTCGGGATACAGGGTTTATCACCTACAATATCCCTGAGTGCAGGATCTCTTTCCTGTCCTTTCATTCCTGGCTGTTAGCTCTGGGAATATCTCCCGATACCCCCAGGGGGTCTGGTAGTGTCTCCCAACACAAGTGTCTCCTGACGATCACCCTGACCTCCATTCTTTTGAGAGTGTCTTGTCACTCCTCACTCGCTGCCCCTGGTATTCTTTGGAAGTGCCTTCCAAGACTCCATCTCCCATGTTCCCCAATAGCCTTTCTCAGTGTAATATCTCTCATTCTGATACTTTTTGACACCTTAAATCTGTGAAATTAATGCATTAAATTTCCCTTAATTTGAAAGATTAGGGGACAAACGGCTTAAATAGACCTTAAGTTAGAGAGCTCCTCATCATAAGCAGATCTTGGAACGTTGGCAACATTTAGCTCTTCACTTTGGATGTTGGCTGAATACCTGATCCAAGGAAGAGGAGCCTGATCACCATGACAACAACAGCAGCTCATTAATGTTTTCCAATTTGCCATTTCACCTCAATCTGAATTTCAAAATTGTAAGTAGGTTGTAACGTATATATTTAAATGGTTCTGTCTCCTTGTAAACGTAAAGCAAAACTGGAAAAATTACACCATGAGGTATTCCTGAATTGAGGAATTCTAAAATCTGACAAGTTTTTAAGATTCCCAAATTAGCGCAAGAGCAAGAAAGTGTGGCATTTAGGCAGCACCAGCCACCTCTGACACACACTGTTAATGGTCTGGAAGCTTTGAAGCAACATCTGAGAGTCAACAACATTTGGTAATTACAAGGGGATGTGAGTCTTAATTGTTAAACACATAAAGCACACACACAGTCAGGACATTTCCCTCCTGACGGATTATTTCCTTTTTGTCTACTCTCTTCTCTAATCCCAGTTGTCATTTTCTCATCGCTCTCATGGACAAACAGTCATTACAGTGTTTACACACATAACTCTGTCCAAACACACATGGTTTCTCTCAGCGTGACAGATGGATCCTTCTCTGCGAACCACTGTGGCCCGTATGGCAAAACAAGCGCAACAATGACATGATCAATGAGGTTGTGATGGCAGCGTGCCGCCAAAATCTGGGAAGCATTGATCGGAGTTTGGACGAGTATTGTCAATCCGCTGACAGGTTCTGAGACGCTCGCCCTCGTAATCATCGCATATTAAAGTCGCCTTGGTTACTAATTTTCATCCCATTATGAATCAGTTGATTGTTTGATGAGAGACATCTGTCCCAATTCCAATGTATTATCACAGAACAATCTGCTGATGGAGTGGACAGTGCCGCTTTGGCAGGAAATCCACAGAAAAATGCCCTGCAAACATGTTGGAAATGAAATCCGTATATGATATGAATCTATCTAGCCCCCATCTGCTGTGTGTGTGTGTGTGTGTGTGTGTGTGTGTGTGTGTTTGGCCTCTCCATCTGATCCTCTCTCAGTTAATCAATAGTGGTGATGCTGTAGTTAGATGACAGATAGTCCAGGATTCCCTATCTGCTCATTCCAATCAGATTAAGACTGAATAGCGTCTACGTACACACCGGCCTCCCGCTCAGGATTTGGAGCTCTGAGGTGCTGCCAGCTTCCAAACTGCAGGTCTGTGGGGAGCTTTATCAAAATAACACCAGATTTTACTGATAAGAAAGCAATCATAGGACCTTTTAAAGGAGCAATGTTCAACTCATGTTTTCTGTAAATCAAACAAATTAGGTCAGGATTACAAATTGGAGTTTATATGGTGTCTAAAATCATTTGCTCACAACTCTACAGGGGATTCTACACTGTATTTTCTGTTTATAATCAGTTTTTGTGAACTGAACAGATTGGTTTCAACCAGTTTGTGTCCTGAAACAACCAAAAGTAAATGAGTCTCTAATTTATCGGCACCCTCTGAGCTACAAACGTGCTGTCGCTGTGTCACCACGTGCACAGCAGCCATTTAAACATGTTTAAATACAGTTTTAACATTGTCTTTAACCAAATGTTTGAGCCATTTTGGATTTGTTTGGATAGGCTTGGTGCACAAAAGTACATCAGGGCGCAGTGTGTATTATTTGCCCCATAAAACCTCAATACTCATATATATCTGCTCCAATTTGGTACAGTTGTGAACAAGAAGTGTGGGAACCAGAAAATGTAAAACCAAAAAGAGTTTTACAACTTAGAATCGGAGAAATTCAATGTAAAAAAAAAACCAAAACAAAATCAACCTTTCTTTAAAAAAAAAAAGTGTTTTCTGACATTTGTGTTCATGGAGATACAGTCGGATTGGCTATCGGGAGAAGCGGGACTTTTCCCAGTGGGCCACAGCCATTGGTGGGTCGGCCGGTGGCCTTTGCACAATATAATATTAATTAAAATTAACTTAAACTAAGCAAACATATATATTTTTTTAAAACAGTGGGCAATTATGGGCTTATTCGCTCCCGGCATCATTGGCATTTTCATCTGGCCATGCTACACCTACATCCCCCCCACCTCGCTAGACACCTTAAATTCCCGGTAAAAATTAGGATCCCAATCCGACCCTGCATGGAGAATATTACATTAAAATAAAAAAGAAAGAATATTACATTTAGTGATTCAATGTGTTAAATTTAATGGTACAACCGTCTTCTTCAATTTCATCAAGTTCCATGGTTCTGTGATGAGAGGTTACAAAGCATTAAATAGGACAATACAAAACAGGCAAAAAGTCAAGAGGTCAAAGGTCAGAATCTGCACTTACAGAATTGTAAATTCACAGGTAATACTTCATAATTAGTCATTAAGCTTCATTCATTTTACTCATTTCTTCCACTTGTTGCTGTATTTTGCTGCTGTTTAAATGGTGTTATTGTGTTACTATAAGGAAATACAGCTGAAGTACTCGCTGTGGGTGCTGGAAAAAGCCTGTGGGAGTGTGTGAAGGGTCACGACAAAGACAAAGAGAAGCTCAGGAATGAAGAATGAAGGTTAGAGTGCAAGGAGATTTGAAACTCTTCACACTCCACAGGGAATACTGATCTCATAACCATTATGGAAAGGGCAACCACAGCGCTTAAGGCTTATTTTTCCACTGCATAAATTATTTTGATGCTGACTCACTTCTGTACATCTCGAGTCTTTGTGTCACAAAGAGCGCAGAATAGCAGAGTAGCAACACTTGTGGTTTTGTGCTTATTTTATATTTTGCTTAATTTGTGGCAAAAATAAGGATATGAGATCAAATTCTAACAACTTCTGTGCTGCAGAAAAGAGGTGAAAAGCTCCAGGGCCTAAATGGAAGAGTGAATATCAGATAGAGATCCACTTTCTCCTCGAAGGGAGGGGAAGCGACCATTAGTCAGGGAGGTAATCTAATCAATGTTGTTGTGTACAATGGTGCAGACAGCCACCATACATCAGCGAGCACTATTTTTCTTAGTCATGTTCTCATTGAAGGAGAAATCACCAGCTCCTACCCCAAATTCTCCTTCCTCCCTGTGTGCAGCTCCTGCAGAGGGAGGCTGGACACATGCAGGGCGTCAGACGGGAGGAAAGAGTTGTACAACACGACTATAAAATCGTACCATAAGGCAGAAAGGCGACTGTGTGGTGAAATGTTAGCATCACACAGGGGCTGCCAGGTTTGTAAATCGTGGTTGTGTCTACCCCAGGCGCTTCTTGATGTCTCCTGTTGCTATGTTGGCACTATGTCCATGCTCTGACCAAGGCATGGAGCATCGGGAGCATAGGCAGCGAGCTAAGCAATGAGCAAATACAGCTTATCATGTGAAAGCATCCTCACTTTTCACAGCAGGTTCTATCTTGAAAAGTCTAAACACAAAATGCTACGCTGCTACACTGTGGTTAGCGCTGTTGCCTCACAGCAATGGTTTGAATCCCACGCCAGCGCTGGTCCACTCTGTAAGGAGTTTGCATGTTTTCCCCATGTTTGCATGTGTTCCCTCCTGCTGTTGCCCTTGACCGAGACGCTAAGTCGTGGAACTGTTGTGAAGCAAAAATCGTGAAATGCCATCTAAAGCAGAGTAATATGTATGGAGCAGGTACAGTGGCATTTATTTTATCAGCATCCACACCCGTGCATCAGGCTCTTTCTTCATTTCGCTGCTGTGCTGCTCTGTGTTCTGCTGCTCCTGCCTGCGGTGATAATCTCCAACTGTGCTGCAGGACAGACAGGTGAGAGATGAGAGAGGGGGAGAGCAGAGCGTCGCTCTTTCATGGCCGACTGCCGCCGGTTCACCCGGGGTCACACAGCAAAGCTCCACACTTCATAAAGTTTGGGAGCTACAGAACTGGAGGGAGTATAAAGATTAGACATAAAGTTTAGTGGCATGAGATGCTAATAGTTCATCTGTAAGATGATATTTGATGGCATCCATCATTAGTTATTACAGTGTCTCATTTTATATCTTGTTACTTGACTTGGCCATGATGACATAATTTGAAAGGAAGAGAGAGAGAGAGAGAAGAAAGAATGGAAGGAAGAAGCATGAAGAGGAAGGGAAGAAATGAAGAAGGGTGAAGAAAGAAAATAGAGAAGGGAAGAGTGGAAGAAATAGAAAGAAAGGGAGGAAGGAAAGGAAGAACAAAACAAAAAGGATGAAAGAAGGGAACAAGAAATGAAAGAAGAGGAAATGAGATAGGAAAAAAGGGAGGAAAAATAAAGGAAGATAAGGAAAGAAAGGGATGAAGGAAGGAATAAGGAGGAAAAGAGAGGAAGAAAGGAAGAACAAGGAAAGATGAGAAAGGATGAAATTACGAAAAGGACTAAAGGATGAAGGACAATTTATGCTTTGAAATTGTAAAAAAAAAAAACATAATTGGTAAATATGGTATCGTTTCTACTTTAGATGCAAAGATGCAAACATAAGGATCATAAGGATCAGATATTAATATTGAATACATTTGTAGTCGACTAATGAATTTGATCGGAATAATGAATATTATGATCATGAGCCAGTTTCACCTATTTTGTCTCAAATCAAAGAAGGAAACAGAGGAAATGGCAGCTTTGAATTGTCTCTCATCAGCCTTTATCGCAGTTCAAACGCTGGCTGTTATATTGATGACGGGGTTAAGTGAATTTTTGATAGACAATTCATTTAGATTATATGCTGCAGCGGTTTCCTTTGAGCTCTGCAATATCACTGAGAACACATTTATGGGAAGCGTAAATCATGAGGGGCTCTAGCATAAAAGCACATCTCCCCATTGATTTTGTGACTGCAGATGCCAATTTCATGTCCTTTATTGTGCACTTGTGTCCTGGTGAGAAGGTTGACCCCCACGTCCTGAGCACTGGCGTAATGTGAGGATGACAGCGGCGTTTATACATAATGAGAATTCACAATCAGCACAGACAAACAATGATCCAAACAGAAAATGATAGATTAGAATTTCCTCTTTCTAACATTTCTTCAGAATCATGGATTGGCCCTGTTTTTTCAATATATACTACAAAAATGCATTCAAAATCATAAATAATAATAATTAAAGGACCATACTATTCGTTTTGTATGTTTGAGCCTGATATATTAAATTTTCATACATGTTACGTTACTGACAATCATTTCCCAAAGGATAAAACCGTATTTCAGCTTTCTGATATTTTGCAAAATCTCTTAATCTTTGAAAATCACATATTCAAGTGATACACCCACCTTAAAAAATGATGATTCACCTGCCAATAGTTACACAGTCTTATGAAGTCATAGTTATTTAAATTTTTCAATAAACACAGATCTTGTTTTGGGACTATATTCTCTGGTGGAGACATATATTCATTCTACGCTTTTTATTGTGCTTAAATGCTGAAATTATGAAACTTCAAAAAAACCAAAAAAACCTGAATGCACTTGTTGTTCACAATGATGGTTTATCTATCCCAAGAATGTTTCAAGTATCAACAAGTTGATTTTAATAGCGTACCAGAATGAACTGAAATCAATGGCTGTTTGGAAGGTAGGGAAAAAAAAACAAAAAAACAAAAAACAACTCACCGTTCCAGTAGTATGCTTTGAGAAATGATTGTCAGTAATGTTACGTGTATAAAAATTTAATATATTAGGCTCAAACATGCAAAATGGGTGGTATGGTCCTTTAATAATAATGTGGGATGACCTGCAACAGGGCATATCAAGTACCAGAAATGACATTTTTCTTTCTTTTTTATTTATTTATTTATTTATTTTGCTTTATTAAGTTCTGGTCAAACATGGCTGGAATATATTAAAAAAAAAAAAAAAAAAAATCAAACCCTGCTCATCCTGCAAAAAAAGCTTCAGAGCCTTTTCTTATTAATACACCAGAACTGCTTTGCTAATCATATTACCACAGTTACTTTATGGTTTTAAATGGAGTACAAGTAGAACCTCACATTTCAGTTCAAAAGACAGAAAACAAGAGACAAAACAACACATCTGCCAATCCTGCAAAGCCACAACATCTGCTATTCTTAGGCTACACGATAAACTTGAAAGCTCTTTAGAAAAGGACATGATCGAGACTGATACCCGATGCTTAGCGAAGCAGTGAACGTGTTCACATCGCTGTCGTTGACAGCAGTGATCAAATCATTTTTTGACTAATGGCTACTTCCCCTCCCCAAGGAGAAAACAGATCTGTGGGTGATGCATGTGTCGTTCCCATTGCCAGGGACACGTGTTTGATCTGATTCATTTAGTCAAACAGGCAACAGTCAGAGATGATAATCACACAGAACACCTTATGCTAATATCTGCCTTTCCAATCAATGTGATGACAGCGTTCTATTTGATGAAACAGGCCTCTGAATAGACAAAACATGACCCTTAGACTTCCTTTAATTCCTGTTTTTGCGTTGTTCCAAAAATGAAATGAGGTCGAATATCATAAGTGCATCATGCAAATCAACTGTTGCCTTATATTTCAAGCTTGAGCATGCTCTCAGTACTGTTGGGCCAACTGAGGATTCCTGAACGACTGTTTAACTATTCACCCAGGAGGTGAGGTGGTAATTATTCTTCTGCCGTCTCTGGAGGGTTTCTGAGATTTCTTACATGTGAAAATTGTAGCAAAGAATATGGTGTCTTTTGCAGCTCCCTCCTGTAATATGGAGGATCCATCGTTAAAACTGCAATGCAGCGGTATCATTTAGCAGCTTATGAAGACGTTTATCATGCCAGCTATACGTTGATGAAGGCAATAATGTGACTTAGACATATGCATGTATGGAATTAACAAGAATATGCATGACATGTTGTTTAATTGGAGTATGAGGAGAGTCTGCCAGGTGAGAAAATGCACACTGAATTGTAACATGTAGGTCTGTAAACTTCATGTTATAAGCTTATAACATATGCTTATAACACGTAGGTTATAAGCTTAGTCCGATTCATGCCAATTTTAATCTGATTATGATGTATACATGACGATCAAAAAAAAAAAAAAAAAAAAGATTTATTGCCTTAATCTGAGTTTAATGCATATAACTGCACTGATAGTTTTGTATGTATTTGGAATATGTCACAGCTCAACCAACTGAGCATATTCGCATGTTTTACATGATATAGGTGAGGATCAAGTAAACAGTTGTAGCATTTAAACTGCCGTTTACTGCAATTTTTGCACATTCTCTGCATTTTGTGGGTATAGGCAACAAAATAATCAGTACAGCGAGGCTGTGTGGAACCTGTTTTCAGTTTCCTCCAGTGACATGTAAACGAGTTGAACTGGAGATTAAAGACTAAGAAAGAACAGATGAAGGAGGAAAGAAAGAACAAGAATCACTCACACATACGGATGTGAGTCTGCTTGTCTGTGTTGGCCCTCTTGTGTACCAACAACCTGTCCAGGGTATTTCCCTTCATTCTGCCCAGTACATACTGGGACATACTCCAGCCCTCAGCACCATGAAAAGGATTAGAGCAAATAAATGTGCATGTGCTCTGGTGTGTTTGAGCTGTGTGTGTGCATAAGCCTGTGTGTGTGTGTGTGTGGGAGGGGTGCGTGAAAGGTCAAACATTGACATCAAATTCTTTGAGGAGCTTTCCCATCATGCTCTAACCAGTCTCCTCTCAGTATCCCATTGCATTATTAGAAGGCAGAGAGGAAAGGAAATAGAAAAGTGCTAGAACTCAAAATTGCCACCCAGAGATCGCATCTCAGGCTGAAGGGGATCAGATATAAAAAGGACATTACCATTTCTATTATTGATATTTTGCCTCCAGCAAAGAAATCTATTGTTTTTCCCCTTGGAAATATATTTTTTTATCAGCCAAGAAATAAGTACGCTACATTGAAGATTTATAAAAAAAAAATGAAGTACATTTATAATTCATAGAAAATGGATGATTTTCAATATTTTGTTTGCATGCATGCATGTCGGTGTGTCTTTGACTGTGCAGCCAAGAATACTTGGAGTCAGAGAGGCAGCGGTGGAGCAGCATTGGAGCAGCAGGGAATGGGAGGTCCACCTCAGTCTTCTGCTCCATTAGCAGTCAGTGTGTAATAGCACTTGTGGACATGTGTTCAGTGCAGATAACAGAGAAGTGGGAGACTGTGACAGAGAGAGAGAAACCGCCCTAACAGACTGGCCCTGATGTTCCAACGTGTCTGCCTGAGTCTCTCTCTCTCTCTCTCTCTCTCTCTCTCTCTCTCTCTTATACCTGGACAAAGATGAGGCTGGGGAAACAGCAAGAGAGACCTATTTCGGTGGAAAATATCTGGTTATAATCTGGTTATATTGCTGTTACTAAACACTGCTGCTTTACATTGAAAGGAGCCAGGAGGCAGGTGGTTTGGGCATCTGATCAGGATTCTGGACACCTCCAGGAAGGTATCCCCGGTATGTTAACTGGGAGGAGACCTACGAGGCATATTTGGTCCCTCCACCTAAATATGGTGGAGGGACCAAATATCCCATGTGTCTGGGAAAGCGTTGGAATCTCCCACAAAGAGCTGGAGGATGTGGCTAGGAAGAGAATCATCTGGGCTACCTTTCTTAGTTTGTTACCTCTACAACCTGGATAAGCTTTGGAAAAAGGATGAAGAGATGGAAGGGACTGCAAATCAGAATAATTATGTTTTAAATACACAAGAATTTGATAAAATACAAATTCTGAACGGTCAAATAAAATTGTTTACAATTCAGATATTTTTGCTTTTGATGACTATATAAATTGTCATAGTCTGTGAAGACGTTTTAAGTGCCATATTAAAGCTGACATTTCTTCCTTTACACATGGAAAGAGACAACCACTTACAGTGACATTTAGAATGAATTTCTGACTGATCAGTGGATCAGAATTGGAAGACATCAGAGCAGAAACATGAGCACAAATCCTCCATCTTAAGATCTGATTCTTCTATTAAATCTAAATATCAAACATAGACCTTTGAGCTTTAACACAGAATCCAATGACTCCCTGTACATATGAATGATTTACCTGTACTGTCAATCCCACTGAGAATCAACGCTCCATTCTGCAGCATGATTTTGGACACTGTTATCACGCTATAAGAGCAATAATGCACTGAGTTTTTATTTTTCTTAGTTCTTTGCATGATTTGACTTGCTCTCATTGAAAATAAAGCCTATTGCCTTAGTTTGTTGTTCAGACATGTTGAGCTTATATAAGATGTCATATTCTTGGTGCTACACTGAACATCCCTGAAATAATGAATACAATAATATAATTGTGTCACTTACGTAAAGATGTCCGTGCTGCACTTTTATTAAGTTTTTATTTGTCTGCAGTTTTCTCTTGTGGCTCTTAAAATATATAATTTAAGTTGAAGTTCTGCATCAGCGAGCATAACACTAATCTGCCACGCCGACACTTTACCTCATAATTCTCCCGGTGGACAAAGGCCCCTTCAAAGGCAGACAAGCTTTATCATTTTGTAGGTAAAAAAGTTTCAGTATAGACATTATTAACTGTCACCTTTACTCACTGCAGAGCCTGACAAGCAGTTTTGCCTGTGATGGTTTAATTTTAACCACCGTGTACAGAACATAATGCTCAGACACACTTGCTGCTCGCTGTTGTATTTCCATGCAGAGAATGCAGAAGTAGTGTGTCTGAATACAATTTGGAGGCTTTTGTGCTACTTTGGGCTTCTTCTCCACTCTGCTTCAAAGGGAAATATTGCACTTTTTTTTCCACAACTGCTTTCATATTTGTGTATATGCTCCATTTACTTTACTTAGAAATCACTTTCAAATGTTATAGAATTAACATCCAAGAAAATGGTTGCTTCCAGTGATATTAGTGCTCGTAGAATAGTATTAGAAGGATGTGAATACTTCTTCTGCAGCTGCAAATTAATATTTATATGTTACTGTAATATCTAAACACATTCATTTCTAACTTAACAATGTTTCCATCAAAATACACGCAATTATTAAACAAGTTTTGAACCCGCAAATATAAAACAGTTGATTAAAATAACACATAAAAGTATTTTCATTTGTTGAATTCATTGTTATCCTCCTCTCTTCCTTTCTAACACATTATTAAAAGTAGAAATAAGTAAACATTGCCAGATATGTTTGTGGAAGAGAATAATTTTTCCCCATGTGGTCTCTGTCACAAAGCCTTCCCTTTGTTAGGCTATGAATACAGCATAATGTTTAGATTTCTTTGTATACCTAAAAAAAAAAAAAAAAAAAAAAAAAAAAAACTCTCCACAATGTATTCCCATTGTTATTTACTGTCCAAATAAATCTGCAGGGTATCTGGTGCAGAATGGAATCTCCCCCCACTGAAAGATTTCCTACATCTGTATGTCAATTGTAATGTTACCTGAGTTTATCTTTTGGAAAAAAAAAAAAAAAAAAAANAAAAAAAAAAAAAAAAAATCACTGTTATATGTCAGGAAGTGAAGATTGAACATTATTCAGCCTTTCTATCAAGCTAAACACATGCTAACATGGGAAGGAGCTTGCCAGGTGATAACGCATTTAGAGCAGTTTATCTATTTTGTGAACTCCAATCAGCTTGCAGTGCGAAGATGCTGGATGTTTGTCCTCATGACTGGCATAAACACCATATGCATCCCTCATCCAGATGGAAGGATTTACAGCCGGGGTGGGAAAGGAATGAAAGGAAATAAGGGGAAGACAATCTTGTCAGTCTTGGAGGAGGGTGATAGCTTTTGATTCTTGGACAGACCGTATGCTGGCAGTGATGTGTGATGAACAGGTGGAGGGAAGATAGGACACAAACATGGAATTATTTGCTGATGAATGAAAATTGGTTATTTTCATCCAGATGCTGTCAGGGGGCTTTCTTTTCCTGAACACAGGGAGACTGAAAATGTGGGTTACTTAAACTTCTTCATGTCTAATTAAACTCTCACAGAGTTTGCTGCAAGAAACAACCTAATTATTTTGTAATCTAGGGAAATTTTCCAGCATTGAGAGCGCAAAAACTGCCACTGGGATGAATGAAAGTGACTAAAGATTTCTTGAAACTAGCAAACACCAGACACAATAAAGGGTTTTCTGACTTTAAAGACAAGGCGAAATGAAAAATACCTTTCCTAAATTGTGGTTATTCTTCTGCAATCGAGTGGTGTATGTAAGAAATGCTTTTTTCCAGTCAAGCCGGTCAAGGTGGAGTTGTTTCATGGCCTCAATGACGCCATTGTTCTTTGGTCAGTTATAAGAAGTAAATTGCAGATCTCCTCGATTGTCGCCATCTTTACACTCTTGAGCAAAATCAAAAGTAGTTTGAAGGCATTCCGGTGTTCAATAAGGATTATTGCCCTTACATTGCCCCCTAGTGTATAAAGTATTCAATCGTGCCAGATTGACGTAATGTAAGCAGGCGAGTGTGAGCAATGACATTTCACTCCAAAATATGTCAGTGTAAAAGACTTGAAGATGCTTTTTTTATTTTAAAGACACAATATAATCCTATTCTGTTCCAACTGCCAGCAGTCACATCGTTTTCTAAGCGGATATAGCATTTAATCATCCTGATTGATGTAAAGCAGTCATCTTCAAAGGCTGGACTCCAGTCCGGATCCGGACCGAACCACAACTGTGTCCGGACTCTGAGCAAATTATATATTTCATATGTATTATTTGTATTATCTGTGAGACATCGCTGCGATGCAATGAGTCAAAATTCTCCACTTTTCTCCGCTGCAAACAGCGCTCAGAATGTCTGACTGCTCCACTGTCTGTGTAACAATGTCTCCTTTGCTTTGGTTTGGTCCAATCACAATCAGCGTTCCGTCATCTCCATGACAATGATGGGTTGACATGGCAAAGGGCTCATTGAGAGTTGACAGCGCAGCTAGTTTCGCAACTTGCTAAGCATATACTGTCTATTAAAATCCTAGCCTGCATCCTGCCCAAATACTGTGTTTCACTCCAAAATATATCACATTAAAGCTTTCTTATCTTAAAGACACATCAGTACAATCTTATCCTTTTCAAACATCCAGCATGTATGGTGCTCAGACTGTCTGTAATTGATGGTGACGACTGCAGTATGGATGGATATTAGCATGCGCTGTAGCATCGGTGCTATCTCATCAGCTTGTCAAACAAAATTACGGGTGCAAAATCCACAGTGAATCATTCATCACCTCACACTGTCCTCCCGCTCTCCAACTGCTTCCTTTATGGTTAGCCCGAGCTGCCCTATTGGAGATTCATCCAATCAATGTAATTGTGGCCTATTCTTCAGCTCAATCCAGTTCCTGCTTACAATCACCGCCACGATCAATGGCCATTGCTCCCGTCTTCCTGCTGTCACCGCAAAGGATTATTAAGCACAGCGGAGGGACAAGAGCAATTATTTCATGTGGAAATGTATCTGATTATTTATTTATAAGTATTAAGCATTTTTACTGCATCAGACAGCACTTCTTGTAAAGTACAAAACTAAATGTACTTGGTTACTTTCCATCCCTGATCTTTTCATGATAAGACTTTTAAAAATGAGGAAATAAATCACTAGCAGTTGTACTAGAGATTATAATCAACGAAGTGAAGAACTTGGATTTAGGAATGACAATCAAGCTAAATATTTCTTCTTTTAGGCTGTGATAGAGTCAGATATTGTTTTATAAAAATGCATCTGCTGCTTTGATCATCGTTGATTTATTAGATGCTGTATTTGCAAAGATTTTTATTAGCTTCTTAATAAAGATGAACTTTGATGTGACCAGCAGCTATGCAGGGCTTGTCTGAATTCTCTTCAGCATGCAGAAAGGCTGCTTATCCCTCTTCTCATATCAGCTTCTAATGAAATCAGTGTTGAGTTTTCATCAAGTCCGGACACTTGATGGTAATAATTTTGGCATTATCACAGCAACTCATTGCCGTTTTCTCTTATTTTTACACACAAGTAAATGCATTCTGAAGTATATTTCTTGCAAAATGTAACTGATTACATTCATTGAGGATGTTTTATGTCAAAGCAGGAAGTTGTGATGATCTTACACCACTGAAAAATCAGTTGAGGTCAAAGCTCAAGATTTTGACATCTGAGTCAATTCAATTCTTTTTTTTTTTTTTTTTTTTTTTTTATATATAGCCCACAGGTTGTCAAACTGAGGTGTGTGTGCCACAGGTGATCCTTAAAGAGCTCACTGGTGGTATGCCGGACTCTGGAAATTTCTGCAGAGAATGAAAAGAACTGAAATCTATGGGAATTATGTTATCACAGCAAAATATTCACAAAGAAAATGACAAAATTACAATTTTTTTTATGTTGAAAATGTACCTTTTATATATAGTACACACACAGAGTACATACAGTATACTTCCATTCTAGGTGGTCATCAGTAACTTTTCATGTTAATAAGTGTCAACAACATGAAACAAGTCTTTTTTCACTTATTTTATGACAGTAAGACATTTATGCTTGTTAGCATAATAGACAGAAATGACTTGATAAAATTAGAAATTTATGCAGTGTAATGGATTGGGTAACCAGCAATAAAGGCAACAGTGAGTCTAAGGGAGGATAAGTAATTGGGGCTATTTTTGTAGATTATAGTGTAATGCCAGAAAATAATGTGCTCTCTGGATGCTGCTCTTAGATAATGCAGCTTGACATCCCTTACAGTGCAAGTGTTATTTGTCCCTGCATTTCCAGGCAGGGTGGTGATGTCAGCCCGTGCCTGAGCCGCGGCGCTGAGCAGTGGTCTAAGCTGTGCTGATAGATGGCTTGGCTGCAGGCGTTGAGGGCTGCTGAGCGCTGGTGCTCTCCTCAGCTCCCACCGACGCAACACGACCCCTTTAGCCCAGGGGTATGGCTCAGAATGCAGCTATTAGAACAGTCCGGAAGATTTCATGAGCTCATTATAGTCAAGCGTAGAGCACACATGCACACACACACACACACACACACACACACACACGGACACAGGCAGTTACACCTAGAGACACTGTGGCCACTTAGAATTCAGGTCCACGAGCACTGAGGGCAGGATTCACTGGAGCTCGAGTTTGTTTGTGTCACTGTGGTGTGTTCACAAACGTTCATACAAATCTTCATTTTTTTTTTTTTTCCCCAACCAATAACACAATTATAATTTTAAATTGCCTGCATTGTCGTCATCTTGCAGACCTGCAACAGATTTCCTCCTCAGGCAGGGTGAGTTTTTGGAAATGTAACAGATGCACCGTTAGTTTCTGTGACTGTTAATTATAGAGTGAATATCGTCTCTGAGGCCTTGTTTGCTGTTTTGTTGTTTACAGGGTGAATATGAAAGACTCAGTCACAAATGGATCACATGACATCAACATGGAAGAATTTTCCTTAACTAAAAGTCTTTTTTTTTTTTTTTTTTNTTTTTTTTTTTTTTTTTTTTAAATTTTATATACTAGTGCAGCGATTAACCACAGGATTGATCTGATTTGTGTAATAAACAGAGCTTTTTTTGTTTTTTCATAATAGATTTTTGGGGATATTAACATGTCAACCATCCAATCCACTATGCAGACTTGTCCTTTGTCATCTTTACGAGAAAAAAAACTGAATAACTAACTAAAACAAATCAAGAATAGTTATCTTGAAAGGTGTCATGGTGACATCCAGGCGTGTTTAGTATGTGTTTAGTCCATGACTTGTTTTCCTCTGCTTGGTTCCTGTCAGTAATTTCCTTGTTTTTTCATTGTTCTCTTGTCCATCAGCTGTCCTGCCTGAGTTTCCACGTCTACCTGGCCACCTTATTCCCACACCTGCTCTGAATCTTCCTCATCAGCTCTGCAGCATAAATACCAGCCAGTCTGCCAGATTTTCTCTGGAGTTTTTTTTTTTTTTTTTTNTTTTTTTTTTTTTTTTTGAATTTTTCCTGTGTTCTCTGTGTTACCCATATTTCTAGACTCTGACCACTTTTGCTGGCCTTTTTACCTCAGTTGCCAGAATATAAGCCTGATTACCTACCACTGAGTTTCTTTGGACTAGACCTTTATTCTCTGTTTATGATTATTAATCCAGACCATCTCCTGATATGAATCCTGACTGCTGCTGTAAGTACCGCTGCTCTGATCTTAACTATATCCCTTGTCTGATCATCTATAAAAACTGTTTAACAATTATTCTACTCTCTGAGTCTCAACTATTACAAAAGGAATCCATTGCACATGGTGGTTGATGAGATTGTTTTTCTCAAAACTAACAAAAAGTGTAATATGTCCCTTGTTGCTGTATAATGTTGCGTTCGTTGTACCTTGGAACTGGGAAGCCGTGACTCAAAATTACATCATTTACGACCACTGCTTGTTTGAGCTAAGCAAAGTGGGAGACAACATGGATGCTTCCATGAAAAGCTTTGTTTTGGACTAAAAGAAGCTATGTCATATGTTTAACCTGTTACTGTATCTGTATGCTGATTGATTTAGAGAAAATGCTTCTAAATGTTCATTTATTAATAGAGAAACTACTGTTTATCATGTGAGCGGCCATATTGAAATGACATCAATACTAATAGTAAGACCTCAGAATGCAGCTATTAGAACAGTAAGGAATTGCAAGTTGTGGCATTTTTCTTTGTGTTTTCCAAGTTGTAGGTCAGAAATTCCAAATTCTGAGTCTAAGCCAAACGCAGCTTAAGCCCAAACCTGTTGTGGACTGTAAATATAAAGCAGTTTTGACTGTTGAGACAAATCAAAATGGATTGTTGATGCATTGTGTGAAAACGTGAAAGTAAGAACTTTGCAGTACGTAAAATTGCTTACAGCTTCAAATGTGCGTAGATTATTCCCTGGCTTCTCTACAAAGTGTCGCTCAGCTCTTTGTCGACTTTCCCAGCTGTAATGAGAAACACTCAGCCACGGCCGCTCGTAGAGTCCAGTTAGCTTTTTGATTTATTGAAATCCACTGCTGGCCTGTGCTGAGTCACCAGCTCTGTGAAAGCCAGACTGATGTTTCACAGGCCCATCGCTGCTTTCTGTCTACTTAGTCGCATCAAATTGTCAGAAATTTTCTCTCTCTGCCTGCTCTAGCAATGGCTGCGGTCATTTATCAAGCAAAGGCGCAATTGATGTTGGACACTGTTGAGCAAATGATGCATAAAGCTTGGACGGTATTATGCTTACAAGTCATTTTTAGGTTGGAAAAATAACAGAACATCAGCAGTATCAGCACACCATACAGTGTATTAGGAAATGTAAGGACAAATATATTTTATTATTATTTTCTGCTGTTAGCCACTATTATTTTAAAGGTGAGTGTAAATGTATTCAGATCTATCCAGAGTAGAAGGCGTGTGGTTCCTTCTGTGAGTTCCTTGCTTGCATTCTGACATAGCTTCAGTTACCATGAAATACAGGTCTTCATGGATCCAGAATTTTGGACCTGTCCATCAAACAGACCCACGGAAAACCGAACTGAACCTGACATGCGTAAAATTAATTGTCCAAAAAAAAAAAAAGNAAAAAAAAAAAAAGAGAGAGAGAGAGAGAGACCTGACCCGAGGACAGTTGGCGCTAACCCGAAACAGGCCTGAGGATAATTTAACCCGATCCAAAATACGCTGCACAAAAAACAAACCCAAATAGAGAGAGAGAACACTGACAGCAGCATGATGCACCAGCAATTAACAAGCTTTTCTCCTCCATTTCTCCGGCACTTCAGTTCATGCTGACCGTGTAATTGAGTCTGCTCAGGTCCACTCAGATCCACTCACATACAAGACATATTGACACACAGACCCGTGACCCAAAGCAACATCAAGGGACCTGAATCGACCTGATTAGACTGAATATAATCCAGGTCAGGTCTAAGTTCAGAGGAAACGACTGAACCCGTGAAGACCTTCTAAAGCCATGTCAGCCTGTAGAAGCCGATTCATTTATTGTGATCTTTGAATTTTTTTGAAGTCTTATTTCGTTTTTTGAAAAATTTGTTGATGCTGTTCAAAGTAATTCCAAGTTCTGAAAACTGAAGCAAGATCTTTTGAAATCTCTCTGGATCTCCTCATCACTCCACAGTTTCATGTTGTTTTCCATCTTCTTCAGTCTTCAACCTCAATGTTCCAGTTTCTGTGTTTTTTTTTTTTTAAAAAAAAAAAAAAAAAAAAAAGCTGAATGCAGGTTGGGATAAACTTGCTTCTAATTAATCAGCGATGTTCTCCAAGTTCCACTCAGCAGTTCCTCAAACACCGGAGAGTACAGATCCTGGAGTAGGAGCTAAAATATGGTTCAGAAACTGTAATTCTAGTTCTGACATGATGCAAAAAAAAAAAAAAAANAAAAAAAAAAAAAAAAATAGTAGCCCAATAATGTCCTCTAAAAAGCTTTTAGAATAACTTCAAACGTCTCATTATCACATTGACACGTCACAAACTCTATTTTACTTTGACTTTTCAAGTACATCATTTAACAGTATTTTCCCTGCAAAAATGTAACTATTAGTGGTCACAGACATACTTAAAAGTGCTCAAAGCTCAAAACTTAATGCAAAATCATTTGAAAAATGTATTTAATCGATATTCATACATTTTTCTTATGAAGACACTTTAAAAAATAACATTTTTTTTTCGATCTGAAAAGCTTCACTGAACAAAACAATTCTTTTACCATACACAAGTTTGTCAAATAAATACCCAAAAACCATTTGCTCATTCCTATATATTTCTTAATCACACCATATCTTAATCTCTGAAAAAATCGCACTCAATAAAAGGACTTAATGGCCAGGACTGAAACTTCTATTATGTTGTTGCAGCAAGAATAAAAGCATGATTATGTTCTGAGCTTATCTTTTCTTGTCTGTTATGATTCAATTCTCAGCACTGTGTAAGTGCTGGCAAAGACATTCAGAAGCCTTATCAGAGTTTCCTTTCAGCCCTGCGAGGCCTTTGTAGAAAAATCTCTGCTCTTACACTCCCTCCATCTCACTTTATGCCGCATCTCTGCAACACTGATGATAATCGCTGAAACCTCAGACATGCCAGCACCGTCCCGATCTCTGGACTCGCTGCTTTTCCATGTTGACCATCAGGCTTCCCATGTGAACCTCTCGCTGCTTTCTGCTGGTTTGCTTACCCAAAGCTGTCAAGTTGCTATTAATTGCTTTTAGATGAGATTCTTGAAAGGCATCATTTGTTAACCTTCTTTTGTCACAGACTCCCTGAGCTGATCTCAGGCAATTACTCATTGTTGAGGATGGGAAGATGAGCAGTCCATAATCAAGCAACTCAGAGTTGAAAACTCTTTGTGATTGATAGCGACTTGTCATTAATGGTAAAATAATAAAGGCTTCTGTGCCATAGGGATACCTGACAGCTAATGGAATTGAGAAAAGATGAATTAATTACACATCTTCTCATTGAAAAAGTCGACAGATGACACCACCTCCCTTCACTCATTCTAAGTCATTCCTTTTAAAAAATTCTCTTTAAGTTCAGTGTCTCCAGTCAATCGGACCTCAGGGAAAATAGTCCACAATACAAAAATAGTCCTTGTTTCCTTATGGCTTTTTAAGATGATTCAGTAGAATTAGTATGTACGAAACCAAAGCTGAGATCAAGGGAAATACAGAATAATTTAGATTTGGAAATTAAATTTGCCTAACTCATCAGGAAGTTGATAAACTCTTTATATCTCCTACAATTCGCAAAATTCTATTCAACACACTAAACCACTAAATCATATTTAATTTGGTTTTGCTGAATAGACAAGACAACTTTTAAGACTAAAAAAAAGAGGGACTGTCCCAAAGAAACACAAAGATTGTTTGCTTCACAAAAACAAAAACTATCTGTCCATTCATTTCTCATAATTATTCCTCGAGAGCCTTAAAAGGACCAAATTGCAGCAGCAAATGCCCACATTGAGATTTTTAGACAATGTTACAAATATTACAGTAACTGAGATGCCAATTAAGTTACAAAGATGCTAATTCACATGGGACTAATATCGAATGATCTGTGTTTTCCAAAATGTCCTAATTAACAGCAATCTTATAAATTTGGTGCTTATATCACACTACGCAGTCAGAAAATCTTTGTTGTAATCTGTGTCAGACTGTACAAAATCAAATTTGGTGTGTGTCAGATTATATAAGTAATGAATCGTAGCACTGCAAAAACCCGGGAAAAGAAACTATGCAGGCAGAAATGTCATCAGAATTTTATCCATCTAATTGGTTTCTAGATGTGAGTCATGGCAGCAGTCATAGTTTAAGATTTGGGACCTAAATTTTTTGACAATCAGAATTTTGTTGCCGGTTTTCTTTGGTGGCAAGAGCATTCAATTTGTGAACGGTTGATGTGTCTCTTACTGCAGTCTCAGACCACCATTTTAGATTAACGAACAATTCCGATTCTCTCACAATAAATTAACTTTTGTCTGTAAACATGTTACGGAATGAAGCTTATTGCAGAGACTCTGCTGTGATCAAAAGTTCATTGGTTTGACTCCTGCTAAAGCCCAAGTGCACTGTTAGTCTGTTTCCATGATGCTGAATTCCTACTTGCTCACTTAGTGAGCTGCTCTGAGGAAATCTGTCAGGAAAGAAAATCCTAAAACAGGCTAATTAACCAAAGATCTCAGCCCTGCAGCACAGCACTGAGATGACATAGAGGCCTAATTAATTATCATTATACTGGAATGTGATCTCAACTGTGCGGTTCGTTTGTTCGTCAGATGCCTTTATCCCTTTTTAGTAAGAAAAGGAGATAGATAAAAGATAGAAGAGTGACATTGGTCTGAAAATGCCTCTTGATGAAAACCAGATTTACATGGAAGTAGTAATAATTATCATCAAAACAAGAAAAATAAATACATTTTGCTTGGAGGTATCATCTACAGCTCAATTTAGGAATGAATTAAAATATCACTGGACAAAACATCTTAAAAATAAAAAAATCCAGTATTACATGGTCAAAATGGTTTAAGAAAATGTATTAGTGGAACACATATTATTCATATTATTTATTTTTTCTCTGTTAAAAACATGCAAGAAGCCTGAGTTTATATCAGAAAACGTCCAATGAAAATGCGAGTGTCAATTCTGATCTGTTGCTATGGTGAAATCTCAGCTGTGTGTTTTCAAAACCAGGTTTGGAAAAATTGCATTTCTCTTTCTGCGGGCGATGCACAGCTCTTTGCTGAGCTGGAGTTTGCAGTCCGGCGCCTGAAAATCTCCTGTCTAATGCAAAATGATCCTACTGGTGGACAGGATAAATAAATAAACAGCATTTTTTCATCGAATTACGTGACATTGTGTGTCCTTCACTCTTCTCTCAGTATCTGATTTGAGTGCAGTCTGCATCTTTCCAAGTAACTATATTGGAGGATTCAACTGAAAGCAATAAAAGCAATAATTAAAAAGCAGGCTAGGCCTCCTGTGTAAGACTTAGTGTATATTTTGAAAGCATAATTAATATCCATGTAGTTAGTGTATAAGCTACAAACCTCTGTTGAGTGGTCTTGTCATAACTTGCTGTTTATGTGCAAAATAAAAGCCACAGTCAGCATTTGCTTCAGTTCATTTATAAGCAGCTAGTTGTGGAGCTTTGAGCTGTAGTTTTCTATAGATTGCCACTGAGATAATTTTAGATGGTAATTTACTTTTTATGAAACCAAAATAAACTCATACCTGTTAAAATCATTTCTGCTCTGCATGGAATTTGCAGTTGTTCAGTCAGTTTAAATGGGTTGATGCCTAAAGAAATGTATCTGGGAAAACAAACCCATAAATCCTGAACTTCCTGGAAACCTTCATTTTTGGTTGGTACTTTACTTCTGTAACATGTTGACATCATCGTGTAACACGTGAATATATCCACCTACACACCTGGTTAGACACACCCACCGAGTATGAGGCTAGTCAAATGTTTGACCAGCATCCATATTTTGCGGTCCATGGGTGTTGCCGCAGCTGGCCAATCAGAATAGAGTAGGCTTACTGAGAGGAGTTCTTAAAGAGACAGTACCAAAACCTGCCTATTTTCTCTCAGTGTGCAGAGCAGTGCTGCAGCAAGGGAGAGTACAGTAAATTCTTAAGTTAAT
The DNA here is from genome assembly GCA_014773175.1 of Lucifuga dentata. Classification (NCBI taxonomy): domain Eukaryota; kingdom Metazoa; phylum Chordata; class Actinopteri; order Ophidiiformes; family Bythitidae; genus Lucifuga; species Lucifuga dentata. The sequence continues at coordinate 49,819 of VXCM01001405.1, read as the reverse complement.
TTGTTCTGGCCAATCAGAATAGAGTTGTCTTTTCAAGAGGAAGCCTTAAAGAGAAAAGGGAGAGTAGAAGTGGATACACATTAAAGCATTGCAACAGTTTCAGAATGGACCCATAAATAAAAATAAGAACATAAAAATCTGTATAATATGTCCATTGTAAATCACCTTCTGTGTGGAAAATATACTTACTGAATTAGTCTATATCCTGTAAATGAAATAAAATGAGTGGAATGACATAAGTTTTTTTAATCATCATCATATATGTGTAGAGAAACTCAACATCAAACTAAAGTGTTGGCAACAAGCCTCCATCTCACAATTCAAAATGAGTGGTTGGTTATGAACACTGTACTCAATGGCTGTTTTGTAATGAATGACTTGAATTAGTGAGATTTTTAAAATATTATTCATCTTAAAAATGTCAGCTAAAGGTTTTTCCAGCCTCAACTATTCAGTGTATATTTATCAGCACAGATAAGTTGTGATATCCATGTAATTTACTAATCCGTTTGTGCACCGTGGTCAATAATTGTTAAGCATTTCTTCACTAAGAAAGTTTAATGATGAAACCTATTGTCAATTAAGAGCTGCATGCTTGGATGAAATTTAGTTAAAATGATTTTTTTTTTCATTGTGCTTTTTCTGTTTAAAATGAGGTTTCATGGATGTGATAATTGGATTTAGAATGATTAATTGCAATAATAATTCATTGCTACTTAGGAGGAATTTCTCTCACAATAGAAAGTAAAAATGTGTGATTACTTTTCTTAAGGCTGCCAAACCAAGAGAATATGCAACAAAATTAACAACTCATTCACCAGAGAAAAATGGACCATTTGGAAACCACCAAAGTCATAATTTTGACTTCCTTTGAGAGTGGGATTTCATATTTTTGATACCATGTTAATAGTCTATAAATTGTGAAAGTAAAATCATGTCAAGTGATCCTGCTACAGTCCTTACAGCTCTTCAGTAAAGCTGCAGCACTATGGGCACTGCATGCTAACGCCAGGAGGTCAGGCCACACAAGTGGAACGACAGCCTGCCAGGTGAGGCTGGAAGGTGGTCTGGCAGTTCCAAGTCTCACCTGTCAAAGGCACAAAAAAAAAAAAAAAAAAAAAAAAAAAAATTCAACACAGAACCACTGCAGGTGAAAACAATCAGAATCTTTCTGTCCTACCCTCTGTGTTCTGCACAATGACAAAAGAGCTGCAAGGCTGCCAAACCCCGACCGGCCGCTGGGAAACCTTCTGCACGTTGTGATTAAGAAGGATGTTGCTGGAAGTCTTCCTTCTAGTCATTACCTGCACATCCAAACTGGAACAAAAGACCCTCCACTTTGGCTAAAACCAGAAGCCCCTCAGCGTGGCGATGAGCCTGGGGATGATGCAACCCTCCACCTTTCCCTCTTTCATCCAGTTTCCTTTTATTTATTAGGGCTTGTTATATATAAGTGTTTCTTTTAATTACAAAAAGAAGAGGTGAAAATCAGATTATTAAAATAAAATCTTCAGTTCAAAGACTTGTGGTTTTTCACTTAATTGTAATATTTGTGGTTCGTAATCAGCAGCTAATTTGTCTTGTCTCTTCAATTTTTCCCCTTATTTTCTATTGACAAGCTCTATAATGATTTGCTACACAGGCTGTTTGACTGTACTGACTGTACTTTCTTACAGTGGGGAACACAAAAACACAATGTTTGAAGTTTGAAGACATAATATCCGCATGAAAATCAGTTTAAATCAATTTGCTGTTTTTGCAAGTCCTTGCAGTGAATTTTTCAGTGAAAATCAACAAGTACCCGGCAGGGTTTTTGGTCATCATTAAGCTGCTACCGTCTAAACTTAAAATTAGAAGTTCACATTCAGTAGAAGTATTGACAATGTGATGTGCTGATGTTTGGCCCACTTAGCAGTCACGATCTGTGAAAATATGACTGTTTCAGGATTATTGCAAAACGTGGTGGAAAGGTTGAACTTAATCACCCATTCAGAACGCCTAACACCTATGATTTCTATGCTATGAAGAAATCATAGTCTATGCTATGCTATTTCTATGCTATAATTCAGCTGTGACGTCAAGAAATCAGCTAGTGTGACCTTTCAAAATGCAAGAAGGCCAACCAAAATTTCTGACATGTCAGAAATCCATCCGATCGCCTATTCACTCATTGTTTCGGCTATTACTCACATGAAATGATAGCTGATTTGGCTTCCATCCATTCATCCATTATCGATCGCTTATCGAGGTCCAGGTCATGGTGGCAGCAGACTAAGCAGCCCGGCCACACTTCTTTCCTGTCCCCGGTCAGGCTCTCCAGCTCCTCCTGGGGGACTCCGAGGTGTTACCAAGTCATCTAAGAGATATAATCCCTCTAGCATGTCCTGGGTCTTTCCCGGGGCCTTTTCCCATTTGGACGTGCCTGGAAGACCTCCCTAGGGAGACGACCACAACCATTGCTCTACGTTCCTATCCTCACAAGCTTTGGGTAGTGACTGAAAGGATAAGATTGTGGATACAAACGGCAGAAATGAGGTTCCTCCACAGAGCATGACTCTCAGGGACAGGGTGAGAAGTCAGGTCGGACATCAGGGAGGGACTTGGAATAGAGCCACCTCCTCCGCATCAAAAGGAGGTGGTTCAGGCACCTAGTAAGGATGATTTGGCTTGACTGTGAGAATTAGTTGGTGACTTGCCAAATCAGGATTAAAATCGTGCATAAATTCAGCAACACAGAAGCATTAGAGTTCACTTCTGCTTTAATGTATCAAAATCAAACACGAAGAGTTTTTCAAGCTTGTGAGCTGACTTAGAAATGGTTGCCTACAACACTTGAATAACAAAACATTTGCTCAAATTTCATAAGAGGCCTTGGAAATCTTGAGGACATGTTGTCTCTGGTGGATTCAGCAAAATCACCTAAAACTGTCAAACAGTGACACTCGCTATTATATAATTTCACTTTGTTCAGTGTGCTGAGCAGCAGACAAGGAGAAGAGGAAGTCACAGTCAATACATTCAATTCAACTCAATTCAACACTTTTTATTGCCATTTCAACTTTACAATTGATAGGAGTTTGTCTCAGTGTTCTCATCATAAACAGACAAACACAGCACTCATTCAAAATCATTTAAACTCATTAGACTCATTTAAAATGCTAATTAGCAATAACAGCTAAGAGTAACACCATATCATCGTAGGACGGCGCCATCTTGATCTATCTATCTATATATATATATATACACACACACACACATTCTTAAATATAGTTGATTCTTACCGACTGAAGATGTGGATTCAGAAGAAATCAGTATTTCTGAAGGAAAAATCAGTGACATTTAGGAGCAACAAATGTCTCTAAGTTTGCTGCAGTCCTTTTGGGAATCTTGGGGAATAATCCTCTGTAAATGAGACAAGCAGCAGCCATAGAGATTTTTAAGTAACACATTAAAAGCCAGTAAACTGATATTGTTTTAGCTACACCCAATTTGTTCCTCACAGTCACAGCTGGGCCAATTTCATGCTCCTGTGATTAGACAAAGTACCTAAATTTTTAGCGTCTGTGGAAAACTCCAATGAAACTCTGAATGCAGAGAGGACTAGAATTTTGAATGAAGGATCTTTAAGGCTTTTACACACCAGAGGTGAATAACTCATTTGTATATTTTCCAATTTTGTTTTCATTGTGCATGTTTTTGGGTGAAACTATATGAATATTTACAAAAATCGCATCACATTTGATGTAAACATATTTATTGTGGCAAATTTGCCGACAAAATTTTGCAATTTAATGTACTGTAGTTTATTCGCGTGGCTCTTGGTGTGTAATGGCCTTTAGTTGTAATGAAGTATTTTTCCACTTTTACTTTGGTAAAGGGCATCATGCAGAGTATCTTCCACCTCTATGCTTTACCACTTCTTCGCCATTATGATAGCAGAAAGGTAACATGACATGCATACACGTTTACTTGTGTCAGCTAATTATTATATAGAACAATCTGGCTGTCTCATTCCACAATGCTTGTGAATATGCAGCAGCTTATTTTCTGGTGAAAAGGTCATCCTGTCTTTGTCTCTGTAGGTTCCTGCAGTGGTCACATTTAAATGAAAATGTCCCTGTGAGATCCGACAATTAATCTGCTGCTGTTAACAAGGTAAGTACATCAGCTGCGTGTGCATCTGTTCAGAGGAGCCTTTCTTCATCTATTTTTTTTTTTGGATTAATTTCAGATTGGGCTGTCACACTGTTTACCTCCCTNTTTCTTCATCTATTTTTTTTTTTGGATTAATTTCAGATTGGGCTGTCACACTGTTTACCTCCCTTTTCAAAGCCAATTATTTTGTTCATCGTGACGTAGCAACACGAGCAATTTTTTTGCTTGTCACTGACTTAGTGCAATTAATTCAAAGTTGAGGCTAACGGTTTCCTCAAGGCTCCTCTTTCCCTAAACTTAATTGGAAGCGTAATGCTTTGTAAGATGACACAGCAGCACAGTGCCAGTGAATTGGCAAACTGAGCCTCAATGTGTGTGAATGTGTGTGTTTGTGTGAATGTGCGCGTCTGTCTGACCGGCCTATCTGATTGTCTGTGTACGTCAGAACTTTTGACCTCTCAAATTCATAGTTTTGTTTACTTCTCTTGACAAGATGTCAAAATGAGTGTTACTGGGACAGGAAGGAAAGCACAGTGTGAGCAAATACCTGTAATTGGGTCTTATTTCACCACCAGACAAAACACAGAGGAACCAGGCAACATTCTCATGAGAATTACAGCCGTTCACTGTTATTTTGATGAGAAAGGCTTTGACTTTACATTCCCTAGAACACAGATAGCAAACAAGCATGATGAACCAAATGACACACTACAAAGTGCAACTTCTAGAGGGGAAGCTCTGAATCCAGGTCTCTGGACCATTCCGGGTTATCAGTATATATAAAACATTTCTGTTCATTAAGAAGAAACCATCAAAACATGTCATATTAAATTCTGTGAACGTGATGTTTGTGGCCATGATGTTTGAAGAAAGGCTCATTTGCTCTGTTTGGACATATTATTTTGCTGTAGCACCACCTATAGGTGAATTTTCTGGGGTTTTTTTTCTTTTTTTTTTTTTTTANTTTTTTTTTTTTTTTTACAATCACTCAGAGTATGTTGCGATTTTATGAGGTGTTCAAAAGTTATGCCGTTTATGTCAAATAGACTGCTGTACATGTACAAGGATTTAGCAGCATAGATTACATTAAAATGAATACCTTTGATTGTGGTCTTATGGGTCATTCCAATATTATTTATCAAATTTGATTGGCTGAAGATTGGATGAAATGGCAAAACAATTGCAGAATTTTGCTTGTCTCGCTGTTCACATGTTGCAGGTTAAAATGGCGGCATGGTGGTGCTACTAACAACTAATTCTAATTCTTACTGGGCCATCTTAAGAAATTGTTTTTTTATTTTTATTTTTTTTTATTTTCAGCAAATGAACCAAAAACGATGAATAAATGTGAACACCAAACTTCCTATACTTCCTACCTATACATTTATATAATTATTGTAAGCGTTATATGTGCCCTCTTGTGGTTTTGCCTCACCTTTTTTGTCTTTGCTTGTTACCTGTTTCAGCTTTCTTCTCTGCAGGGACTCTGATTAGCTAACAGTATACACCTGTACTAATCATGACTGGAACCTTTTAAAAAAGGACCTGTGGAGAGGAAAGTGGCACCTCGATCTGTTCGCTTGCTGAGTTACTTTTGGTTTGAGTGCATGGTAGCATTGTTTTTGGGCTTTCATTCTAGTTACTTTAAGATGGGGCTGGGTCAGATGGCCCATTGTGTTTGGCCCAGACTTTCAAGCTTAACAGGGACCTCTGTCCACTGTTTAGTTTGATTTGCAAGTCTTGAGTTTCTAAAAGAACTGCGTAAGTCTCTAAAAAGAACGAAAGTGACATTCAAAGTGTTGCATGACTCTTCATCAGACAGGATGTTCTATCATTTCAAGCCCTGTAGAGAAGTTTCTGATATCCTTTTATATATATATATATATATACAGTATAGAGCTATGAAGCCTCATATAAAACTACTGAATAATACAAATACTTTTTTTCAGATTATACAAGATACTGCAGCTCTTTTCTGTACTTTGAGAACTTTATTTGTAGTTTAAAAATAAATGAGAACTCATATACAATACAAGCTCTGAACTAAATGCACTGCCTTCTGAATTTCATTTGCATATTAGCAAACATTCAAAATTGTCAGAGAAAGAGAGAGATGAAAAACCATGAACTTTTAATTTATGATCTATAATCTTTCCCCTGAGTCATGTAAATAGATTAAAGCCCTTGAAAAGCAGCTTTATAGTTTTAATATGATATCATGTCAAAGAATACAAATCCCACTGAATATTTTCCCTTCAGAAAATATTATAGCAGAGGAGTTCGAGACTTTACAAGCTCACAAAACAGAAATCTGTTTCCAGCATAATACACTCTAAATGACTTTTGCCAAACTTTCTTCACCTGATGTTGGTGCTTTTTCACTAAGTTTCACAGAGAAGTCTACTTCAAACACCTTAGCATAAAGGCTATTCTTAGTGTCAGCTCACCTGTAAACTCATGCTTTTAATGATATTTCTCTGCTGTGACAGGACTTTCTTTATTAAAATATTTTATCTTTTAATTCTGTGAGTAGAATAATGTTCGGGATGATTTTTTTCCCCTTGCTATATCAAACTGTGTAGCATCCAAATCGACAGATGCTGAAAATGCAGTATACGTTGAAAAGCTGCCAATATTCTTGCCAATGATCTTATTTATTGTACAGGAATTGTATGAATCTGAATGACTTACTTACAATGAAAATCTTACAAATAGCATCTTAAAAACAAAAAGGAGCAGCTTGTCTCTTATGTCACTGAAATAAACCTCTGGGATCTTCAAACTTAACCGTGAGCAGTCGGTCCAAGATGGATTTTCACGAGACATTTAATAGTCAAACATAAAGATTTCCTATGTGCTGACTTTGCTGTTCTGTGTCAATTATAAGGAAAATAATGAAACTAAATGGCAAGAGTGATATTTCTGTAGTGTATCGCACACAAACACAACTGCACTATATAAAATCTGCATATTAGCAGAACAAAATGCCTCCTGCTATGATTTTTACTAAACCCATATTTTAATGCTAATGGCAAACAGTAGCAATGTTAATTACATTTGAGTCTATTTTAATTTTGAATTATTTGATGGAATCCTTCTACCTACCTCAAGCTTTAGATTTGTAAATGTAAGCCATTTAAGGTAATGAGCATTAAATCCTCTCTCAGTTATATGTGCACACTTCAATTATTTTTGATTAAAATATCCAGCTCAATTTCTCCAGGCTCCTTGACGGAATGGCAATTAAAGAATACAAATCCTCTCATTGCTTTAATAGAGGCATCTAATTCTGTCCATTGTTGGCACAGAAGGCTGCACGTTTCTACCGGATGTTGAACTCCATATGGAAAATTCATCCGGTTTGACAAAAAGGGGACAAATTGGAGATTCTTTTTGTAATGATTCACAAAGAGCATTTTATAGGAGGATTAATGAAAATTGTCTCATATTTCATTTCATATACTTTCATGTTATGTCTAGTGGCTGATGTACCATTTTTTCAGATTTTTTTTCTGTTTTTTTCTGCATGATGAGCTAATTATTAATAATGTACTGACAGATATTGATTAATGCTCCTCAAGAGGAAACACTTTGGAAGCGTAGCCACAAAGCCTGAATGTTTTGAGCTGTGATTCTGATTGGCTCTCTATGCCCAAAGGCAACTTGTGTTATACTAATAAGGATGTCATACCAAACAATGAATTATGTGTCTGTTTACTTTCATATCTTACTTAATCCGCAAAAACTCCAAGAGTACAAACAGCAACATTTAGGTTGGTATAGGAATGGATAGTAAATGTGAATTTTTCTTGTCTGTGATCATATACAAAGACTGCTACCCTGTCAAAATGTTGACATGATTGATATTTGCTATTTCAGATATTCATAAAGGGCATTCCTTTAACCTTGCAGTCAGCAAAGCTCATAAACAGCACAGACCTGAAACCCAAGGGTCTATGGCAGTAAATATAAATATGACAGAATAAACATAACTGATGGAGCATAATTCCCTTTGTTTATGGACACATGTATGTATGTACGTACAGTATATAACATCTATAAATAAAGTCACATAAGTTGTAATTATCAGTGACAGAATGTGTTAGAAGTTATTCAGAGAGAAAGCTTCAATCTTAAGCCAAACTGGCTGTTTGTCAGTAACGAGGGCATGCATTAGTCATAGTTTCTCATAGCCGGTGGTAATAGGCTCAGTGTAGTGAAAATAGTAATTCCACATGTAGAAAATGCCTCATTACAAGCAAAAGTACTGAATTCAAAATTCTAGTTTTAGCAATAACATATAGTCTAAATTCTCAGTAAATTCTGTGTTTTTCAGTTTCCAAATCTTTTGAAAAGTAGAAAAATGCACTGACTCAAGCTAAAACAAGCCTAAGAAGAGGGTTTACTGAGTTTATTTTATGAGTTTATCCCACAAGGAATTTAAAGTTTTAATCTGCAAAGTAAGTTGTAACTACAGCCATCAGATAAATTTAGAACAGTAAAAAGTAACACTTCCCTCTGAAATGTAGTGAATTAAAGGTGCAGTGGAGCACAGAAGGAAAATACTAAAGCAAGTATGCCAAAATTATACTTAACTACATTTGAATAAAATTACTTAGTTACTTTCCACTCTTAAATGGATTTGAAGCAATTATTTAGTTTCTCACCTTTACCCTGATATCATTTTGGCATCTAATTGTTTACTGGCTGAGATTTAAGTCAGTCAGGTCACTGCAGCTTTTGAAGTCACCTCACTGACAGGTAGTTAGGTCATGAACACCCACGGGCCCAGATAATTACAGTCTTACATGTCCTGCATGGAAACACGTTGACTGTCAGCAAAGCCCAACACGCTATGACACCTCATCATTCAGTGTGACACATCGATGTGTGCAGGCAAAGCAGCAAACGGGGCTGTGATGCCTAATACACCCTCAGTTACAATGTGCCACATTTTGCTTCAAATACAGTCGGATCTGTATTCTTGGACACCGATTCAGTTCTTTTAGAGAGTGTCAGGTGTTCTCCATTGCTCCTCTGAAGGCTTAGAAGCGATTGGAAAAGTAAACAAAATTAGACAGTGCTTAAGGTGGATACCACAGTTATGATGAATGAATTCTGACAGTCGTCTCCGGCTACTTATGTTCCATGAACTGCTGAATTCTGTCTGACAACTGCGGTCAGACGCTAATGCATCAACAACACATTATAACTTGTCTGTCTAATTCAATCAGCAACAACCTACATTTTTTCAGGTGTAGGAATTAAGAATGTGAGTTTCACCTGAAGACATGTAGGTCTGGATAAAGATGCTAAGATAACTGTGGCCTACATGGAAACCCAGAGAGTTGCCTGTTTGGGTTTAAGATTCGGGTTAAAGATTTCGTCTCTCTAGCCCAGGGATAACCATGTGACACATCAACATCTTCATTATATCATCATTGTTGTTACTGTTACTATTTACATTCATTTAGTAATGGGGGAAGAATTGTGGGGGAAATATCAGAAGAAATCAAACATACTCGCAGTATATCTGTCCATGGTGCTGAAAGCGTTCAGACATTTGAGTGAACGTGTTTGATTTCAGCACCATGGACAGCGCTGCTCAACGGCATTATAAAACCATGATATTGCTGCTTGAAAACGGATTCGTTTGTCCTAAATATTACATATAATAAATAAGCGCAATCCAACGATACACCCGCCTTTCTCTGGACTCCTCTTGAGAACAGAAAGATGCAGTGTGTCAGTGTGTCATGCAAACGAAATGAAAGCATGTCCAGACCCCGCCGTGCTGCTGACACCGAGCCCGCTCTGCATCTTTAAAACAGGAAAGAAAAAAACAAAAAGCACAAGAAAAACACACAGCCGACTCAGTCATAACTGTGGCATGATAAGGACTACCTCTTTTCACTTTTGGAGAGTGCGCCCTTAGGAGGGAGGGGGGGGGAGGGAGAGAGAGAGAGAGAGAGCATTCAGCATCAGCTGTTCACACTGCTCTCTCATTGCTGGAAGTCGGGCTGAATCGGTCACATGACAGAACTGGAGGCAGAGATCTAGAGAAAAGCCACAGTATTTCGGCTTGCACCGCCATACTGTATTTTGAGCCATATCACATTTTTATTGCAACATTTTACTCCCGCTCGGTGAGTACATTTCCAATGGCTTTTTTGTAAGCATTTTTTGTCTTTTTAATTGCCCCCTTTTTTATTTTTCCTCCTTTTGCTGGTGTTTAATTGAGCATTGACATGGTGGTTTTGAGCGTTTTTCACATCCAGGCTTCAAGTTTTTAGCATGCAGTTATTCTGAGGTTATCGGTCCTGAGAAAGCCTTTACTTGCTTGCAGTTTTGTTTCGAGGGTCGAAACCAAGCAGGTTTTGTCAGTATTTAAGATTTTTCAAACATTTATTGGTGGTTTTGAAACATTTTTATTTTTTTGTTTCTGTCGACTTTTGCTGTTGCTGTGCTTTGGTTTGCATTTTGCAGTGTTGTTTGTTGCCGAGTTTTGTGATTTTGATGTCTCGGTGAATTCCACCGATCAAACCTTTGCTTTTACTTTGTTCCTCTTTTCTTTATGAAGGAGTCCTTTTTAAAGCCTGATGACGTTTTAACGTGCTACTTTTCTTGCAGCTGATCGCACAGGTTTGTTGTTTTTTATTTTTGTGTTTCTTTCTTTTTTTTTAACGATTTCATTATACTTTTGCTGGTAGCGGTGTCGCGTATTTTTGGATGTTTCATTTTTTGAATAGATGATGCTGGGTGGACAAAGGGAGTTTTGATTCTTGGGGGAGTTTCAATGCGTTTTTTGTTTTTTGTTTTCTGTATCAACGAGGATGAACAGACATTCTCCCTTTGCAGGTATAATATGAGTGACTAAGTACATGTGTATTTGCAATAAAGAATAAGGTGACAGAAATATGCACCTGTGGCTGACGTGTTATTTTGTAAGGATTGCTCATTAGGGTGAAGGTATTTTTATCAATGTTATCTGAAGGTTACATGATCTGATCTGATCTGACCATAAAGCTTCACAAAACCAAGTGACGGTGATCAAGCTGTCAAGAAACGGGCTGCAAATCACACGCAGGTTATCTGATCACAATCTTTTATTTGTTTTGACTTACCGACAACTGAAATGACGCGACGGCTGTGATTATTTTCCACGATAAAGTATCCAAATCATCCATACATCTGTTTGAAAGGGAAGAAATAATAATTTGCTGCAGCCCGCGTTTCGTCAGCCTGCAATGCTGCCAAGTCATTAGTTGGGGAATAATTCAGATAACCACAGTTTGCGCTGTCACAGGCCAAGTATTGTGCTGTTTAATCCTTTCTTATTTTGCTAGTAATTAATAGAACAAAAAGTGTACTTACATGCTTTTATTCATTCAAGAGGCAGAACTAACCTCAGATTATTGATATGTTGTAGGAAATGCAAACATGTTTACAGTATGTGTTAGATATTACTCACAAACAGGCATGTTCAAAACCCAATACAGGTATGATTCCATGTTTTTTTGCATATTGTAGCTACTATATTGACGTATGTGGTTGATTTTGAGCCACTGCAACATTGTTGTGAGTTCATGCATGCCAGGAAGGAAGGTTTCTTAGTTTCTTCCACCAAGGAGGTTATGTGGCGTTTGTTCGTTTGTTAGTAGGATATCTAGAAAAGTTATAGATGGATTTGAATAAAATTGTAGGGAGTGGGAGTGGGGGTAGATAATGTTGAGAGGAAGAAGAGATTAAATTTTGGAGGTGATCCGATTCATAAGAAGAAGTTGTTATCCTAAAATCCGTGCTGGAGATATGAGCTCTGAGTGTCTTCTTGTTCAGTCTGGGTCCACAGTCAATTCATAACTCTACTCTTCATGGCAGACAAATGTGCTAAATTTATTCCAGATTACAATATACTCCTAAAATGTCTATATAAGGACCTTAATATTGGCCTCACTGGGTTTTAGCCCTAAACAAGAGGGCACTCTGAGAGCACATACCTCCACCAAAGCCAACAAAATCCCCAATAAAAGTCTCACCATTCCACCCCATACTGTTAAAACTTCAGCATGTATCACCCATCTTGTTTTGGTTTAAAAAAAAAAAAAAAAAAAGTCATCATGCTAAATTTTATTGAAAATGGTCCATTAACATTGATTTTTATAAGCTAAAACCTTTTTCTGGACCCATATCTGGATCACCTCCAATATTTCATCAATTCTACCTCTGGACATTATCTATCTGTTGCCCAAATTTCATCCAAATCCATCCCTAACTTTTCAAGATATCCTGCTAACAAACAAATGCCAGTGATCTCAATTCCTTGGCAGAGATAGTAAGAAGCAAAACATATGCAAATCCTATCAACTTTGTTCCTTTTGAGCCATATGTATTCAGTTTTGTCAGTATAATGCTGTTGGGTTAAAAATAAGATGAAGTCTGAATGCAGGCAGAGATTTCATGCAGATCAGAATGACTGAAGCACGACTACAATCTGAGGAAATAGAATGCTGATACAAACACTGAATGTACAAATGTTAGGCGCCAGTACTCATGACATGAATCAAAGCAGCCACAATTATCATATTGATTTCAATTACCCCATTGACTCCATAATGGCCATAAGGGAGACATAGATAAAAAGCGGCAGACCTGTTATTAAAATTAAAGCTTAATGTTCTAAAAGGGACTGTAATTTTCAACACCATAATAAGCTCTCAGCCTGTATATTGAGCTTATGGATGCTCTGCAGGTACTAACACAGTCATCATTTAACACCCGGGTCCAAATAGGCGTATTGGTGTGAATTTGCTGCTGTGTCTGTCATGTGTTAAGAGATGCTTCTTCCTGGCTGATGCGAGCTCTTGGACATCTCTCCTGCCAAGAATTATGATAGCTTCTATTACGTCCTGTGGTGTTGTGGTCTCGCCCCTAGGCAGGTATCCTGTTATCTGGGCCCTGCCAGACCTGCGCAGGAGACTTAGTGAGAAATATGATAGCTAGCATGTGGATATACCTCTGCTCCCATGAATAAAACAAGTTGTATACACAAATCATGTACTTAGCTATGGGATGCATGTGTATTTTTGTGCATGCATGCTGCTGGTTTGACTACAATTTGTATATTGACAAAGAACAGTGTGACAGACTTGGACAAATGGAAACCTGATTAATATGCTGTGTATTGTGTCTCTATACATATTTTGTGTAATTATTATGGGATGTTGTAGTCAGTGGCACTTGGCAGTAAAAATGACATATGGTATGAACAGCATAACACACATACAGCTCACGCAACAGGAACAGATGTTCTTACATGTTATTTCTGGCAACGTTCACCTTAGTACAGTTTGTTTACTCTCCATTTTGGTGCAAATATAATGCAGATTTATAATAGAAATGTAAACCATTGAAGCTAAAGAGATCTAACATAGTCAATGTAAAGATGAGCATGATGAATTTATATTTTAGTTTATTTCAGTAAAATGTTGAAATACATTTTAATCCCAGAGTTCAGTTTGACATATGTACCATCACAGAAACAATGAACTGGAAAAAGCAATAGTGCAGCTTTTCTCTTTCAGAAAACTACGATGCATACAGCTACTGAATATTTTAGAGCAAAATGCCAAATGTTACAGCCTATTGTGACTCAACATCACCCAAATCTATCATTTTTATACTTACATCATAAAAACAAAGAGCATACTCTATGTGTTTAGAATTAAAGCCAATGGACTTCTTTAGTCCTTCACTCATACATTGCTTACATCTACATGACCTGCAGCACAGAATAAAAATTTCATGTCCGGTATGTTTCTCCGTCTCAGCGAGGCGTTCACTTTCAGCTCTCCTCTAACAGATAACCAGCTTATCTTTGATATGATTCATCAACTTAAACGAGTTTAAGTACTTTACTGTCCTTTTCTGAGCTGTTACTTTGATAAGTGAGGGGATCTCACACTTCATATTCTGGATAATTAAACCCATATCTGCAGACCAGGGTCAGGCTGAATGACTTTCCATTGTTGATTATGGAACCATTTGAGTTACAGAGCGCTGCTTAAATGAGCCCTCCACTCCGACATGCCAAGCCCTGATCACTTTTTGGACATTCAGATGAGTTTGATTGTAATGCAACGATATTTAATTAATGTCTGTCTATTTGCTTTGTATTGATTGAGTCTCTGATGCCTTTAAAGACATTCTTATACGCTATTAAGCAGTGACTGTAACTAATACAGTAGATAATATTCTTTAACTTCCCCTTTGATTTAACTCAAAGACACAGAGAAGTAGAAAAAGGAATAATTTTTGATGTTAAAATGAAAAAGAAATCCAAATTCAAACCTGTGCCGGGGACACGTTGCCAATGAAACATCTGATAAGAATTAAATCCTATACTAACAAAGACGAACGAATCAAAGAGGCTTTGCGTTGTAATTTCTCTGATATCGCAGAGGAAACATGTACACGTTATGCTGTTTCACCACTTTGGAGGCTTAACAGGCAGACATCGATCCCGTCGTACTATTTCAGGTTGAGTTGGTGGATTCAGTAGAAATTTCTAAGTATATATATCAAATAAGATCCAATGACAGCAGCATCACACAGGATCAAAACCTTCCAAACTGGTTCTGAGTTTCTGTATGTTTTGGAGAGTAGTATCAAAATTCACCTCATGGAATCAATTTTCATCAGTATCTCCTCCATTATTAACCTGCAATTTTCCAAATTGCAGTGTGTCACTATGGAAAGGCTTTTCATTGCATTTAACTTTTTGACATATTAATGCATGTTTCTCACAGAGCTTCATCATTGGAGTTGAACCCTCAGGCAAAAAGATGAGGAGCCGAGTTTCTCGTCTCTGTTTTACCTGATTATAATAGAAATAGTCCAGTCTCAAATATATAGAGTTATGGAAATGCATTTGAAGTTATTTTGGGAGAAGTGATGCTGTTGCTGGATAAAACATCAAGAAAATAACACAAAATATCCATATGAATGCAAATGTATTGTATGCAAAGTTTAGTAGAGAAATAACATGAAAATGAAAGACTATTGCTGTTTTTGACTTTTAAAGATAGGATTCAACAGTTAGATGTGTTTTTCTTTCAGGAAAACATCATCATTACACCACCTCATAATAGCTTATCAGAATGTTTTATGTTCTCCAGGATATCTGAGGAGTTTGTAAAAACTCCCTTGGTATTTTGGATTATTGATTTTGTCATCATGGCACAGCCAATCAGTATTAAGTGAATTCTACAAACATTAATAACATTGAGATCAGCTGAGGGACAACTAATTATTTTGACATTTAAAGCAAAATTAAGCACCACTGATAGTTTACAAAAAGATATTACAATAAATGTAACATCTCATTGGGTCTTTTGTATACACTTACTAGCTAAGCTGTTAAAAATGGCTAGTGGCAAACAAACAAAAAGGCTCATAACAACTACAGCAGAGGACTGTAGAAGAGTGTGGAGCAGATAAAAACTAAGACTTGATCTGTGCTCCTAGGGTGCATATCTGACACAGCTAAATGGCTCTGTGATGTTCACCGAATCTGGCCCAGAAAAGTAAACCGTCAAACTGTAATGAAACGAGGCAGAGGAGCCATGTGAGGCAGAGGAGCCATGTGAGGCCTTCGTAGCAGGTGGCCGAGCCTCCAGATGCTGCAGAGACATAGCGAGGCAGATAATGTTCTGCCTAGATTACCTCTGGGACCCGATTACAGTGGAGCGTCCTCATCTGGGTCAGCTCCAAGCTGGTTCTGCTGGGATCAGCTGTTCTCAGTGTGGTCCTGCTGGCCTCAGCTGTCTTTCACCTGTTTGAGATCAGGTGTGGACAAACTGACACACTAAAAGCCTCAAAGAGTCAATGATACACACAGCCATGCTGGATCAATTTTCACAATGCAACCTACTTTGACGACTGTAGTTACTACTTTGCAGATGAAAGTTAACTTCAACAAGAGATATGAACTTATGAAATACTGATCTCTTTTTAGTAAAAGAAAGCTTGTATGTTAGTCATATCATGGCCTACTGAGCAATGGATTGTGCACATAAGCTAAAGAGCAGAAAAATCTCCAAAATTGCAGATTAAAAAAAAAAATCTCCACTTTTGTGAATTTTTATAATTTAATTCCAGAATTTTCATTATTTCATGTTTGATTTTGAACTCAAAAATTGGAGATACAAGCTTATTTAACCCTGTCAACAACCTTTTATCTCCAATTTTGTGGATTTGCATTATCAATATGTTGACATGTACCATTTATGTGTTAATTTATCAATTTTTTTTAACACCATCACTTATGAGTCCTTTAAATCCTCAGTTAAAATCACATCAGAAATCCTCATGCAGCACGCAGATTAGTGTTTATACGCTTTATACAGAATGCAGAAAGCAGTAAATGAAGGACTTTTTTGTGCACATACAATATCTGCCACTAAACTTTAATGTATGCAAACTGAGTGAGAGCTTTTCAGTTGAAAGGGGGAGGAGATTCCCTTTATTCCTGTCAGTTTTAGGCTGACTTAGGCTAATAAGAAAGATGTATTTACATAAACCGGTGGCTAGTGCCTGGATTTAATAAGAGGAATTATTAAAGAGGAATTATTTTACCTGGATTTACCTCATAGGCTTAACTGAAAAGAGTTTGTTTCCCTGTAATTTGGAAATTTAGAATCAGTGTATATTTATCAGTCGTGGAAGAAGGGGCTAAAGTCTTTGTTTGAATGAAGGAGAGAAAAGAATGAAGGAAATAGAACAAGGGAAAGTTATTTACTTCTGCTAAAGAAAACCAACTTTCCAAATGGAGACAACATTGGGATAACAGCATGATCCACCCTGAATCCATCCATATGCTGCAGTCAGTTACGGATTCCCTGTCAGGCTCAATCAAAATTTTAATGTGGAGCAGAATAAATTTTCACCATCAGACCCTCGCCACCCCTGAGTGATCCGTTTGTTGAGATAAACATAAAAGGTTTGCTTGGTGGACATGTTTCTGCCCTCAGGGGTACACAAACTCAATAGCTAGCTAGTGAGGTAGCCAACTAGCCATCTCTCCTTGAGTGCACCTGAGCTTTTCTAGTTGCAGACACAGAAAATTGAGGTCGTGATCCTCATGAGTGTGTGAGTCAAGATGCGTCTTAGTTAAAATATCTCTCTCTGTCTCTGTTTCATGCTGCATATCTTCTATCTATGCAGGATATTTCTTTCTGTACAATATTTCTCATTACAGTAGATGCATTTTTTTGGATACTGAGTACATCATGTCTTACATACCTTCCTGGAGCCATTCTTGTTCAAACTAGGCATCTCAATTATCTCAGAAATCTATATTGCAATATTGCATGAATGTCAGAGGTGAAAAGTCAATAATATTTAATGCAGCAAAGAAGTTTAATGTTATGTTTTATTTTGCTGAAGCTCCTTGGATGCTTATTTAGGACTGACTTGCTTGTTTAGTAATGGTCCATACTTTGTCTAGCATGAGCGTGTGGCGGTCATAATTGACGTAATTCTGACTTGCGGCTTGCCAGTTCTGAGGTACAGTGAATGCAGCATAAGTTCAGTATTAGTCTGACCTACAGCATAAATGTTTCTCAGGTCGGATTTATCATAGGACACAAAGTGAGGCAAAGGGAACCTTATCTATACATGATAATCTCATTTTCTGTGTGTGTGTGTGTGTGTGTGTGTGTGTGTGTGTGTGTGTGTGTCTGCACTGCATCAGTGAATTTGTAAATCGAGATTACACAGAGAAAATGTGTGTCTGATTACATTCAGGCTACAGGGGCCCTCTAAGATAAATCTGAATGAAAAAACAAACATCTGTCTTGTTGAAATTTAGCTCTAAAAATAGAATCTCATCGTTAGGCTCAAAAAGTAATCTTCTCCTGAAACATTAATAGCTTGTTGACATCTTGCAGTGAGCTGCAGTCTATCAGGTTAGCGTGTGTAAATAAGGCTTCATTCTTCATATTGATTTTTCCTTGCAGGTTTTGACATCAGAGGAAATCAAGGAGCTCATTGCTGTGTGTTTTCCGAGACGCCAGCAGCTATTACAGCCTTTACTTCAGTTTCTGTCTTTTTTCTTTAATAAATATCTCCAGATTTTTGGCTGTTTATTGGAAATTTGAAAAAAAAAAAAAAAAAAAAAACTCTTCTACTTTCAGGACTTGTTTAAGCCAAAGGCAGCCAGAATTTGAAATATAAAACACAGTCTGTCCCATTCTGCATTTATACCACAATATAAGTGATGCATGTGTTTGTGTTCATGTGTCTGACACATAAGAAAGGGAGAGAAAGAGGAGGAAGTAAGGCCAAAGCCTGGCCTATACCACTGCAGGATATCCATTTTATTTATGTGTTTTTTTTCTTCCCTTTACCTCATCATGCTCATCCATTTCTAATACTAATTTTTCAAGAAGTTTCCAGAATATGCTATGGAATTAATGAAGCTGCAGGGCAGAAAAGAGCAATAAGAGCAGATATTTAGACACACAGAATGTACTCTATACATTGTTTTTGTCTGTGCTACCAATAAAAAATGCGAAGTAAGCAATATGAGGATTATGTTGCTCACTGAATACACCATGACGCTTTGTCCAATTGGCTTACAAGAAGATGTACAGGTGAGCTTGTAAACAGATGGGGCATTCACATGCTTAACTAAACTGACTTAAAATCACAGAATCACCAAAACCAGCAAACTTTTAATTTTCAATGTGATTATGGTGTTTACAAGACATGAAGATTGCTTTAATTTGATAAGAATCGAAGTTTTAACATGCACGTACTGAACCACTACCATTAAATCAATCGATTGGCATTAGACACACAAACACACTAAGCCCTGATGTACCATCACATTATCAAACTTTTACAGCCAGCTTTTTTGGGAAACAAGTTTTCCGACTCACACATCCAGCAATTTTAGCGTTCCACTGGAGCTGTGTTTCTGTCCATTTGATACATTTTAGTCCAGTATTTTTACTTTAGCTCTGTTTTGGTCTCCACAAACTCCTGACAAAAATACCTGGATCTTTGTTCAGCAGTCACATGTTAATTTTGTTACTTTACTGTTTGTCACTTGGACAATGGGCTTATTGCAGCTTGTTGCTGGAAAAATCTGACACCAACACCTAACAGTTTTGTGTCAGGTGTTGAGAGATGACTACAGTTTATTTGTGAGCAAGGAAACTAAAACAATGAGCTACAAGAGACAGTCTGCAAAGCTGCAGTTGGTGATAATTCCTTTGACCTTTGACATTATACAGTCATTTGATTTAATCTCACTATCAAAAATATTGGTAGCTTTAAATAATTAAAGTTGAGCTGATTAATGAAATAGCCTTTCTGAGGAATTGTTCTGAAAGCTGAATTTGTACCTTCCTTTGACGCTACAGTTGTCAACAGTTTCGTTATGATCAGATAACTAAAATAGAAGAAAGACTGCTTATATTTTTCTTTTCTGGTACATTTGCTTTTTTTTTTTTTTTTTTTTTGGAGTCATTGGGAACTATGAGGAAAATCCATTTCTGTCAGATTCTGACAAGTCTGTGGTGACAGTGAATATATTTGTCAGCAGCAGATGTAAAGTCGTTGGGAGCCGACAGCACTGTAATGCAGGTAGAGTCACTGTTTCTGCACGCAGCTCCACCAACATCTGTCTTTTGTTTTACTAGTATATTCCAAATGACACCTGTCAGTGACATCATCAGGGAATGCAAACATAATTAAGTAATCAAGCAGACACATTACATATGTAACTGCTATTAATTGCAGACATGGGTTTAAAATATTCATTCAAATTAGTCACATCGTTTAGGCAGATATCTTCCCAGTGAGTGTAATCATTGAACTAATTAGGTCAGTCGGTGCAGGATGAAACAATTTGAAAAGCAATTTCAGTTTCCAATTTATTCTTGACTAAGAGAATGAAAGTAATATTGGATGTGAAGCTGTGGAGTTCAGACTGACAGAAACATACTATAACAACAATAGGAAAATGACTTTTTCAAATTTCTAGGTTAGAATGTGTGTTTTTATAGGTCAGAATGTGTGTTTAATACTTTGGTATTATGAGGTCAAACTTTGTCAAAATCGGATGGAGACAGTTATGACAATGAGAAGAAAATCCCTTTTTATTTGGAAAAATTCCCTAAAATTTCCAATCATAGACTTGGCAGCTGTGAGTCTCTGAAAGTTAATTTCAAATTAAAAATGTCAACTCAAATAAAACAAAACATTGACTTAAAAAAAAAAAATTCTAGTGTAATTCTAGTAGTAGTCTTGTTCAAAACTACTGACACATTTCTCAAAGGTTTCATCTCAACATATTGGCAGATTTGTTGTTTCGACATAATGCAGGTTTTTTGACTTAATAACAGAAAGACATATGAAGGGAAACTTGAGGATTTTTTTTTTTTTTTTTNTTTTTTTTTTTTTTTTTAATTACAGGAAGCCTGTTAACTCAAACAAAAACTCACTACTCCTGTTCATTACATCACAATTATTAATAATAGTACATTAGAGACTGATTACATAATGAGATTGTGTTCTCATTGCTCTTCTGATCTTTGCTCTTTCACCTTTTTGCACAGATTACCCTCATTCTCCGTCTCCATTCTCCATCCTCATAGCAGCGGAAGCCTCCAGAAAGACAGATGCTTTGTTCATTCAGTCAGTATAATTATGTCCTCCTGCCAGGTCTTTGCAGGCTGATTATTTAGCTGTCTGTCTCCTTCTCTTTCTCATTTGGTGAGTCGCTTCCTCCTTGTTCGCTCTGATTCAGGCGGTCAGAGCGATGGCACATTCACAGATAAAGCTCGTCCAGTAATGTCAGACCTGACTGTGTTAAACAATTAGCGATTTACCTGCAAGATTTAGGTTCGTTTTGTCAAAATTTGCAATCCAATAAGACAAACTCATACTGTAAGTCCTGAACTGCCATGAGAGCTTCATTTCTGATGAGCTGTTTTTAAATTTTGTTTTTGACATCAACTACTTTGCAGGATTTGGAGAAACCATAATGTTAGCATTCACAGAAATGAGAACAAATGCCTTTGGGTTTTATCCCTCCCTTTCTTTTCTCTCTTTCTTTCTTTCCTTCTTTTCTTCTAAGTCTGAGCATCACCAGCTGTTATTGCAGACAGGCAAAACAGGAGCAGATTTAACTCTATTTTAATGTAAACTCGGTCTTATCTGTCTCAATCTGCTGTCTAATCTAAGCTGATTTTCCCCCTTGTGGAGGAGACGCACACAAACATTGTTAACATCTATGAGCAATGAGCTGCTACTGTAGCTGCTGAAGGTCAGAGGTGGAAAGTAACTAAGTACATTCACTTTTCTGGGCAATTTTTAATATTTCACAATTTTTTCCAAAACTCTCAAAAGTTGGAGCTACAAGGTAGATAGATTAGAAACATTGCATCTCAGATTTTGTGTCATTTCTTTAAAAATCGGTACTTATTATGCATGTTAATACTGTACTCCTACGTTTAATGTTTGAGTGCATTTTACTGCTCACACTTTTACTTTTTCAGAGTTTTGAATGCAGACTTTTACTTGCAAATAAATATTTCTCCATTGTGGCATTAGTACATTTGCTTAACTAAAGTGTTAAAATCTCTGTATGTTACCATCTCTGTCGTGACCACTCGGGACACCAGATTGGTGGCCAAGCTGGACACGCTGAAAAGTCTGCTCTGTCCTGAGCAGGCTTTTCAGGAGTGGGATTTAAAGAGACAGTACCTACAATGGCTTGTTTTCACTCTGTGTACACAGTGGTGCTGCAGCAAGGGAGAATAGATAGTTGTACTGAAGGGAGGAAGTGACTCTGCATTTTGTTGTTTGTCTGCAGTTAAAGTTGATCTTACAGTAACGGGAGCGATGCAACTGTTCATCCTCCTCTCAGAGACCTGATAGAGCAGATGTGTGATAAATGTGTGTCTGAAACAGTAAGTGAGATACTTCAAATGTCTACATCACCGTAATACTTCAAGCAGCTGCACTGGAGTTTAAGATTGGGTCTTTTATCAGCGCTTCACTCCTGTAGCTTTTACTCTGTCCCAGGCTGCTCTTCTGTCTACACAGATTGTGATAAGGTCAGTTTAGACCAGAAAAAAAAAAAATCTTTTATTAGTCCCCCCAAAAAAAGACATTTCAAGGTCCTGATATGTCACAGAAGAGAAAGAAAAACTAATTTCCTCTTCTGTGACAGGAGTGCAGTGAGGTGAAAGAAAGTAATGCAAATCAGAATGTTGGGGTGAAAGGTTGAGGAGAGTGATTCTTTTCTGATTTAACGCCATACTGGGGGAGGCCTGTGGTCCATAATGGTGTGGTCAGGAAGTCGCCTGAAAAGCCCTTCAATGTCCGGATTTTGAGACTGGAAAGCATTGCAAAGGAGTAATTGAGATCAACTGGAGGGTCATTACATTTCCTGAGTGCTGCATGGATTCTGATAGGCACGTGTTTCCCCCAGAGGACGACCAGAGGACAGTTTTATAAAAACAGGCCAGGATCCAGGTCTGAAAAAGTCCTGAACCATGACTTCCAGATATCCAGACCTCCACAACCTCAAAATATAAAGTTTACAGAATAAAATAAAATACAATAAAAGAGTAGAAATAATTCCACTTCATCTTGTTTGTTTTTGTTATTCACTGCCTCACTTTTCCTCTTTTCCGCATCTAGCACAGGTTTAATCATTTCTCCGTGTCCCATTATAGTTGCTATTATCCACACATTTCCCCTCTTTTCCTTGTTGTTTGTATGATAATGAGGAGTTCTCACGAGGGCACCTGAAAGGACAATGCTAATAGTAAAAGAAAACAAACATTAGGATAGTTAGAAACCAACAGCAGGTGGTCATGCACACTGACCGTGGATGCCAAATGCTTGTTTTGCAGAAAAGGAACAGGAAGTCACATGGAAGTAGAGGCCAGATGGATTATGGGTATCTTAAAAGTGCTGAGATGCTGATATGTGCAGCCTGGAATCGGGAGGCTGAATATCCCCAGAATAAAGAAGCAGGTGCTTGTGATTTGTCACTGATGGATCAGATAACTCCCAGCTTTAGATAGAACTTTTTCATCAAAATAAATGTGGAAAATAGAAAATGGTGTGTGGGGAAATTGTGAAACAGATGTAATGCTTGCAAAACTAAATGATCGATCAAAGAAAAAAATGATTTGTATTTATTTTATTGACTTATTGGAAGCGTTTAAATGATTTTACTTAACGTATCATTTTTACTTGTGTCTGTTGGTTGAATGGTTTGAATAATTACGCAAAAAGGCTCTTAACAAATTTGGACATAACTTGAAAGATTGGGGCACAGCCTAAGGAAGAACCCATTAAATTTGGTGCCGATCCAGTTCCAGGGGCAGATCCAGGGATTTTTTAAATAAAGCCTTAACATTTTGAGATAGGGCATTTTTCCATACTTTTTGTCAAATGTGTTCAAAAGTAATCCAGCAATCTCAATGGAAATAATCTGGCATATTTACCTCATGATAGACTAATCTGGTCCAGATCTGGATAATAATCTTTTAATCTTTCTGTGACTCTGTATGACATAAGTCAGCAACAACATTTTACACAGAAACCATGCAGATTTTCTTTTTTTTCCCTCTCACTCTCAACATAACTGATTCCCATCATAAAGTTTGATGTTTTAAGTAGAATTATGATATTTGCTGCACAAATATGTATCAGAATTACAAAACTTCTTTCACATTATGAAGCAGAGGAACTTATTGTACAATTCCTGTAGGCAACAGAACTAAATCTACATCACCACAAATCTTCATGCAATCAAACCACAAGATACCTCAGAATCAGCTGCAGCAGCAGGCTTGCCAAAGAAAATGATGATTAAGAATATTATAAAATGTGTCATTAACAGTGGATAATGGTGAATAAAAATTTGAAAGGAAATCCTTTTAAATTAATAGCTCAAATTAATGGCAGTGAGATGACTTTTTCTATTACCTCTTAAGATTATTGGCAAGCACATTGTGCTAATAAATCCTTCAGTGTCAAATATTATTGAATACAGGTGAGAACTGTGGACTCTAGTTATACTGTATGATGGTATGAGGAGATCTAGGGTTTCGCTGAATTGTTATACACACTAAAAACAGTAAAATGTACTGGGAAAAAATAAAAATGTAAAATGTTTTCCAAATCACATCACACACACACACACACACACACAAAAACTTCTCTTATATAAGTTGTGATTTTGTCACCCAATCAGTTTCTCCCTGTTGACCAAACAGGCATAAAGGCTCATTGTCAGTGTAGTGATGCATATTTCACACTTCTGATTAGAGATTCTAATTCTGTAGCCCACACACTTCTACTGCCTCATTTCTGCAGCAAACTGTCTCCTAAGTCAAATAATCATCATCAACACTTATTGAAGCAGCAGAAATATTGGCTGGCTTTTTGGCCTTGTTGTGCTTTCGCATCTCACATCGTGCCAGGTTATGAATCCGTCATGGCCTGCTCTTGTATTGGATTGCGAAGTGCTGCAAACACCATCAGGAGCCCTTTTACTTTGTCGACATCCCTGTGCTGATTGTGTTCTGAGTGACTTAATAAACGTGTAAACATTTGGAGAATCTTTACTGGCTTTGAGATTCCTGGGAAAGGTCAGCGGGAATTAACGGGGGGNGGGGGGGGGGGGGAGCTTAACCTTTCTCTCCACAGAAGAAGCTTGATTGTAGACATCGTGTTCTCGTATTTGATGATAATTACACATCCTGTTGTTTGTCCAGAGGCAGAAATAGTTCATCAAAGTTCCGAGTCACATCAGAAACATCGGAGAATGATAAAAGTTACAAGACATTCTCAAAATCTTTGCATAAGAGTTTGTCACGTCACAATATGAATAAATGGTTAACTGCTCCAAGGCAAAACATTGAATTTTAAGGTGACTGTATCACCTGAACATTTGATTTTGATAAGTTAGGGAATTTGGCAAAAAAAAAAAAAAAAAACNAAAAAAAAAAAAAAAAAATCTAAAATACGGTTTTATGTTTTGAAGAATGGTTGGCAGTATGAGTATTTATCAGGCTTAAACACGCAAAATCACCTGGTCCTTTAAGTACAATGCATGGGGAAATGCAGGAAGTCAGCATTTTGCAGCTAAACGTACTACAGGATGGCAGCAGTCTGACGTTCTGCTGTGTATGGTTCAAAGAGAATTCTTTACCGCAGCAGCAGAGATTTGTGTTGATGACATACACTGACTGCACAGTAAACATGAGCCAGCGGTGCCAACAAGCAACCTCAGCACTCATATTGATTAGCAGCAGAGGGATAAAGAGTGGAACATCTGGAGACGCTGTTGGGTTTTGATGAACATACACCCTCTGGGCTTTTAAAATCACATCAAATCCATATGAAGTACAACGGGGGAAAATTTTAAATCAATCCATGTATGGACGTTATTTTTATTTTCTTCACGTTCTTCTGAAAGCGACGTTCAGTTTACATTTTTTTTTTTCATCTCCTGTCTATTACAGCCCAAATACATTTCATAAATAAGCTCCCAAGTGAGTCATTAATGAAGAAAAAACCATGACATGTTGTCTGAATTCTGAGGGAAAACTGAGCTGCTGGCAAACAGGAGTCATTATTTGGAAAATGTAGCTTCTGCTGCCATTATTTTCTTGGTGTATGGACCAAATGATGACTATGACTAGGAAAGTATCCCAATTCCATTTGTGCTCCATGTTGTTTAGTTATTATCCCTGTACGGTAAACTTTTACCCGATTTGATTTTGTTGTTCCCGCCCACACACATTTCTGACCAAATAGCAGAGCAAGCATTCTCACATGACTTTTGCTGCTATTGCTGCATTCACTTTGCACTGGGAACTCGGAATTTCTGACCTCTGACTGGGAAAAGTCAAAGAAAACGTCCCCTTCAACCAGGAATTCCTACTTGGAAACTAAAGCAAAGTTACTCAACCATGAGTTCAGTACAGACGTCATTTCAATACAACTTCCCACATGTTAAACATTCTCAATTTATAAATGAATGTTTAGAAGCATTTTCCTTAAAGGACCATACCATCCATTTTGCATGTTTTCACCTAATATATTCAAGTTTCGTACTCAAGTTTCAAGGTTACTGACAATCATTTCCCAAAGGATAAAACCGTATTTCAACTTTCCTGATATTTTGCAAAATCTCTTAATCTTTCAAAATTAAATATTCAAATAGTACACCCACCTTAAAAATCAATGTTTCTCATGCTAATAGTTGTGCAGCCTTATGAAGTCATGGTTCATTTAAATTTTTCCATAAGCGCAAGTCTTCTTTTGGGACTATATTCCCTGGTGGAGACATACATTCACTCTGCACTTTTTATTGCGCTTANAAAAAAAAAAAAAAAAAAAAAACCTGAATATCTTGTTCACGATAATGGATTACCTATCCCAAGAACGTTTCAAGTATCGACAAGTTGATTTTAATACCGTACCAGAATGAACTGAAACCAATGGTGATCTGGAAGGTAGGAAAAACATTTTTAATTCACCGTTCCAGTAGTATGCTTTGGGAAATGATTGTCAGTAATGTTATGTAGCATTAATATTTTGATTATTTAATTAATATTCATGATACTACTGTTATGCATACTATTTATGCTATAGTTACATGTATGAAAATTGAATATATTAGGCTCAAACATGCAAAATGGGTGATATGGTCCTTTAAANGTTACATGTATGAAAATTGAATATATTAGGCTCAAACATGCAAAATGGGTGATATGGTCCTTTAAATCAATCAGATACAGTAACAGGTCAAACATGTAACACTGGAAATGCAGTAGCTATTTTGAAAGAAAGAAAGAAATAGCTCATAAATGTTAAAATGTAGCTTCCTTTGGTCAGACAGAGCAAACAAAACAAACATTTTCATAAAGGAGTCCATATTGTCTCCTGAATGGGCGGTGGCTATAAATGATGTAATTCCAAGTTGCATCTTCCCAGTCCCAGTTCATTCCAATATGCTATTAAAATCAAATGGTAGAGACTTGAAATGTGCTTGAGGTAGGTCATCCCAGCAAACACAATGTCTGTGAACTTTTTGGTCAAAGTAACATCATTTTACTCTGACAAAAGTAAAATGTCATCACCCGCTGTAGCATGGTTTTAATAGTCTTAGAAGTACATTTAGTGGAAGTTTGGTGATGCCTTAATGCTCTTCTGAATGATTAAGGAAGTCCTTTGTTCCAGCTGCTGTGAAATTTTTTAATGATCACTTTTTTTCCCCCCAGCCTCTTCATCATGTTTTAATGGTCTTGTATTATTTTATTGTTATTATTGTTATTGTTATGGTCATGATGTTTCTTGTTTTTATATGTTGTCTGTTTTACATGCTGATGTGTTGGCCTTGGTAGCCAATGAATTTCCCCCTGTGGGATTAATAAAGTTAAACTGATTGATTTTAGCATTTCAACATAGAGCTTCACAGAAGAAAATGTATGCCTCCACCTGGAAATATAGTCCCAGGAGAAGAAGGCTTTTACTGAGACTGTGCCTTTTACAATCATGTGTAAGTGTTAACAAACAAAACATTGAATTTTAAAGTCGATGAGTCACCTGAACATTTGATTTTAAAAGATTAGGGGATCTGGCAAAATAATAAGATGATGAAGGTACTGTTTTATGTTTTGGAATATGGTTGGAAGTAACATTATGTGTATGCAGGTGGTATTTATTGGGCTCAAACATGTAAAATCACTGGTACGGTCCTTCAAAATTTTAATGCAAAAGAAAAAAAAATGTAAAGACTAATTATACATTTATGCTGATTAAAAACTAAATGAGATAAACCAAAGTTGCTGCTGTCAGATGAAGCCGTTTGGCGTGTAAATTTGACGCTCAGGTACCAGTACAGCAGGTACCTGATTTTCAGTGAGAAGGCATCAGAGGTGATGCAGAGAAAAACATCGTGTGTGTGTGTGTGTGTGATTTCCTCAGAGAGATGTGAGGCAGTAAATACTAAGCCGCCTGCAGCTCTGTCATACATATTATTGGGTTTGGTATGAAGGGAGCCCAGCTTTAATCCTCTTCAGCTCTCCAAGGCAAAGTGTGGAATCAGAGCTCAGTGATAATCACGTGACAGCGTTCATAGTTAATATGAATCCATAACTTTGAGAAAGCGGGGAAATAAAAGCACGTGATAAGAGGAAATGTGATTTATTTTGATGTGATTACATGAAGTAAGGTGTCAAGTTGCCAAAAAAGAAAGAAGACAGAATCCAGTGTAAAAACTTAAATAAAGAGGATTCATCATTCCATGACAAAGCTGTTTATCTGCGTATTTCAAAGTCAGGCTAAACGCTCCGTCTGTCATCCGAATCCACACCATTCTTTGATCATTCCGTGACCTCTGTGCTCTCCTCCGCCCTCCTCCCCTGCAGGCTTTTATTCACATCCTCTAGCACTCCATCAGCATTAATAACACACTTTGACAGATACTGTATAAGGCCGAGGATGAGGTGTACTCACAGCAACAAACAAGGGATGATATAAGAAAGAGAGGAAGAGGATTAAAGGTTCAGCAGATCCACTTATTTTGGTGCTGTATATATGTCAGAGATACGCGGCTTCTGATCTTTGAGGATACGATTCGGGATTATATTTACCAATTTTGGGAATCATTACTTTAATCTTCACAGGTGTTCAGGATGTGGGATGCGGAGGTGGATTTTTTTCTTTTTTCTTTTTCCCTAAACGAGAAATAGTTGTCATGGTGACAGATGACAGGTATTCTATCACAGCTTAAAACAGACCTGATTCTATTAAATAAAGCTAAATTTAAAGGGGATGTTGCTTTAAGTAGCATTGCGTTACTCTCTAAGCCAACATTCCCTGATAAAAATCTTTGCTGTTTGTTTCTAAGTTCACATATTGCACCTAAAAGCATGAGAGCAGTTTTTCAAGGTTTTATCATAACGATCTGGCCTTCATGCAGTGTTGTAATTCAGCGGTGTAAAAAGGAAATGAAGGGTTTCATTCATGTCAAGTGCTAGAAATCTCTTTTTTTAAATTTTCTTTATTTTCTATTCTCAGTTAAAATTATTAGCCCCTTTTTTCCCTCCAAGACCAAAATATAAAGGCTTTAAAATGGGTCTAAGCGTTTCATTAGTGTAGAGCAATAGAAATAGTAATAAGCTATTAATAAACCAACATTTGTATAAAAGATTTATAATATAAATCCATATCACATATTAGAAAGTTAGAAAAAACTCTGATATGTTTCAAACATTTGTAACCTCATCCTCAGTAGACAGGCTGCAGTAAAAATCCAGACCAAAATACTATTTAATCCAAAGAAAAATTTCACAACCTGATTGGCTTTTATATTTTTCAGCACTTCCTGTCACCACGGAGTCTTATTTTGAAGGAATTTAGCCTGTAGTTGTTAGCGATTTTTGACCCAATAAATAAATAAATAAAAGGAAAATGGCAAAATGGCTACAGCATGCCGACTTTTAAGGACTTAAAACGAAGGCATCATTTCTCCCATTAATACAGAAATACTTGTGTAAATTGTGCATAAGTTTTCACCCTGCACAGACCTGTGACCCCACAGAAATTTTAGGAAGTGGACCTCTTAGACTGTATTTCACTATCCCTCTTTACAGTAACTTAAGTGCTTTATATTCTTGTGAGGGTAGAAGTCTTATTTTTTGATCGATATCTTAGTTTGAAAGTCTTCACACAAATATGGTAGTGTTGTTGCTTTCCTAGCCTCTGTTTTTAAGGTCTGTTTTTATAGATACTGTTTTGTTTCTGTTCTGTTTCTCACATGGTGACTTCTGTGAACCTACTGTGGTTTTACTGCATGAGTAAAGTCACATGGCGCGTTTGTTTTCTTGCACTAAGAGATAAAGAAGTGACTCAGTGAGCTTCTTCAGCTTCACAAAAGGCAGCGCGTGCTGTCAACCTGTCAGAACTCAGACTTCAGGCATTCTGATATTGGTCCGCTGTGTAAGGTTCTCCAACGCTTTTATGTTTGCAGTGTGTAGAAGTGTGTGTTTGACTGATTCTACATAAGTGTGTGTATATGGCATTTATACTACAGGTCTTGATGCCCAATTTTATTTTATTTTTGGCCATAGCTTCTTTATATTTTCTGTTTTAAGTGGCCACATCTGTGTTGACACAGTTTAGACCTGAAACAACCCACATGTGGCAAAGAGGGCTTAGTTTCTGAGACAGAGACAAACAAAACGACAAATGAGTCAAAAATGACTGTCCAAACTCTTGTTTTCCGAGGCAGCTTTAAAGGCCTGCAAGGACTTAATTATATTTTAAAGCGCAGAAAAAAGATTAGAGTCCTGGTTGCATGTAAACTCTCCAATGGTAATCAAAATCTCTTCAAAAACAGATTTATTGCGATTCCTTTCCCCACAAGCTTTCATCCTCTGTTTACATGGTTGTTCATCCTTCTGGGGTCCATAAGTTCACAGATGACAAAAAACATCGATATACAAAAACAGAGAATAAGTGAAATGTGCAGGTATAATGTAAAATATGACAAAAAATAAACAAAGTGGTAAAGTATAGCATAAAACCAGAAGTTAATCAGCTCAAAACTCATAAAAGAGTGTATAAAAACAATATATTTTGTGAGTTTAGTCATATTTTTGTTTCTATTGTGTGCATAGCAAATATATCTGTTTTTTTTATCCCCTTTATTTTTTAAATTTCTAAACTTAACAACAAACAATAATATAAGGCAAATATTTACAAACTATATACACCTCCAAAATAATTAAATAACTAAGTAAATAATAAATAAATAAGACAGGGCAGCAGCTCAACTGAATTAGAAATTCAGTAACACAAAAGCCTTAATTATAGCAGAATTCAAAAAAGAACCATAACAAAAATACTGGTATTCAAAAAATCAACACAGCTTCAAATATATCATAAATGGTTTCCAAACCTTATTGAAGTAATCTAATCTGTCATTTTGTAAATAGCTTATTCTTTCCAGGTGATAAATATTAGAACTGAATTAAATTATTGATGCACGCTAGCAGACCTGATAAATGGAAATATGGCAGCACAGAAAAAAAAAAAAAAAAAAANAAAAAAAAAAAAAAAAAAAGAGGTGCTACACATCATGAAGCACAATGACAGTTTCATTGCCCAGGGAGACCCTGCAGGCGTCCCCTGAGCTGCAACTGGCAACGCTTTAAAACTCTGCAACTGTGCCTGGCAATTACTGGTGTGGGTAAGTGAGCTATGCTTTGTGTGGGTTGTAAAAGGGTAGAATTAGCAGCAATTACTACCTGTGGTAACTGTGCATGGGTTTGTGTATGTGTGTGTGTGTGTATGAGAGTGAGAAGGGGAGAGAGAGAGAGAGAGAGAGAATCATCCCCATCATCGGTTTTAGTTTTAGTCTGTGCAGCTCTCACCAGAATTATTAAGACATCAAGTAAAGACAAACATTGAGACTGTTTTAATTGTACTTCAGTTATACAACAAATGCTTTGCAATTAAAGCAAAATGAAACGAGGGGGCGTGATGAAGCGTCTGTTTGCAGAAAGAGAGGGTGGGAGCCATTTTTAATAGAAACACAGCACGCAGCCCGCCAATTAAATAAAGCTTCTGATCATTTAATTTCCTAATCTAAGACACGTAATTTCTTTTTTTTTTTATNATTAAATAAAGCTTCTGATCATTTAATTTCCTAATCTAAGACACGTAATTTCTTTTTTTTTTTATGTCTCTGTCTTCTTGTGCATGCTAGGACATGCAAGTATTTAGTTTTTAAAAACATAACATGCATTAGTGTTGTATTAAGAGTATTGTGGCTGTTTTGATCCCTCGGAGTTGTTGAGATTCAGTTTGCATCGTGCGCTAAGTACCCTTTGATTTTTGGGGAACTATGCCCTTCACCACAAGCTGCTATTTGGATATGCACATATTAAACTGAGAAAAATCAATCAGGTTGTTGTGAACAGTAACATCAGGTGAGCTGTGTTTTGTTTTGAATTCATTTATGCTTGTCAAAAACATTAGATATATTTGCAGATAGATAGATAGATAGATAGATAGATAGATAGTAAATGGGGTTGACTTATTATAAGATAACAAAATACTGTATATTTAAACAAACACATTGTCTGTGATTGGGTATGATGGAGGGTGATACCCACAAATCTTTTCATTTATATTCTGCTACTACCTTTACTTCTGCATTTCAGAGGAAATACTGTACTTTTCCAGTACGTCCAGTATATTTTCCTGTTGCTGTATTTAAGGCTTCCTTTTCCAATTCAGATTTTACCCTCAAAACATGAGATAAAGTTATAGAATATTTCTTTCTCTGCTTTTGCTTTCCTTATACTGCTTATATAATGCAGGATTTTTACTTGTAATGGGGTATTTTTCCAATCTGGCACTGCTGCTTTTACTAAAGTAAATAATTTCAAGACTTTGTCGAGTGCTGCTGATACATTGCACATGACGATCCAAAGTGAAAGAAGTGACAGAAGATTATTTCTACCACACATCTAAAAGCTGAATTATGCAATCAAGCATAAAATAAGCGTAAGTGTGCAGTAAGCTGCATGTTTCATGAACGTATGTACATCAGCCAGCACATAGTGACCATCTGATACCCCGAGAGCTGCAAAACCATGACGGACTTCCTGCTACAGACATCTACAACGCTCCCGTAACCAGCCTAATCACCGCTAAAGTCATTTGGAGAGGGTTATTTCTGCTTCTTTGGCTCAAATTAAACTTCTGCCGTCACTCAGCAGGAATACACTGATTGATGAGGCGCAGAAGGTCCATTACTTATCGGCGTTAAACAGGCCTTTTTCCTTGAGATCACCATGATTCAGAGAGATAAGAGCTGCTGTATCCCCCGATGACTGAGGCAGACCTCCAGGATCACCAGTAATTTCCCTTAATGTCTAGCTTCAACATCTAATGGCGATTTCATTTGACTGATTGGTTCGCTGACAGTGGTAATTACCAAATGTCTTCAGCCAGGGGGTTTGGGTTTTACACGGGAAAGGGGACAGACTTTGTCTCAATTAACTTTCTCTTTTTCACCTCTGTTCCCCTTTTTTACCCATCAGTGGTGCTGACGAAGTTGTTTGTACCTGCTCCGTTCAGCAGCGCTCTGACTTCAATCCTTGTCAAGACTTTGAAGATTAGTCGCTGAACCATGAAGAAGCTTTTGAAGTTTTGGGGATTCTTTTATGTTTGCAGTGCAAGGTTTTTCTTGTCTTTTTTTTTTTTTTTTTTTTTTGATAGTCAGATATTGCCTTTGAACACAGAGATAAGCAGTAAGAGGCAAAAACAGTCACAGGCATAACTGTAACATGTTGGAGATTTGTATCTTCAAAATCCGTCTGAGGTCTTTCAAACTGATGTCTTGGTATCCTGCAGGTCCCTTCCAATGGAATTCTCAATGATATTTTCAGTGACTAGCAACTCCTTTTTTTGAGAGTACAAGAGCTACCATTTATGGATTCTTTCCTATACTATATTTAAAGCCATCGGTGGAGTTTTCTCATAAACAAACACAGTTTTGTTGACATTGAATATTTCTCACCAAAACATATTTCTTGCAAAGTTGACTTCTTTTTTTGAAACTTGTATTATTCATGTCCATGTTGACATCAGCAAGTGTTTGTCTTCTTCTTTTAATAAAGCATTGTCTTTTTATGACACATTACTGCCACCAGTTGCTGCTATATGGAGTAATAATGTAAAAAAGAAATCAAAAAACTAATAAAGATGTTTATGAATGTCCTAAATTAGCAGCTAAACAACTGAAAAATATTTTAAGATAGACATAACGGCTCAAAATGTCGCTATTAATTTGGCGTCTATATCGCATAATATTTGCATTGTCGCTCTCTGCAGGCAGAAGAGACATGCATCCCATCAGCCCAATGTGAACTGTTGGGTGAAGCACAAGATATAAGCCTTAACTAGCTCCTCATCAAAATGTTGCTCTACAGCACCCCTAGTGGCCCAAAATTCCACAGGGCACCTTTAAGATACATTAAAGCAAGATCACACAGCTGAGTTAATGCTGACCAATCAGATGGCCTAGTTTTCTTCATTTATAGCACTGACCAAATTTCTTGGTCAACTGTTTCCTCATCAGCTGTTTCCCCACTGCTGAACTCAACAGGAAATTACCGTAATGAATTTCCTGTGACTTGACTGATTGTGTTGCTTGCAGTGTGAGCGTATGGTCAGGGCAGCTGTGTGAAAGTGTGAAAACAGCAGAGGTTTGCTGTTTGTGCGTCTGAGTCATCGTGGTCTTTCTGTTACCCCACCGGCAGAAATATGCTCTTCTGCCTGGTAATGGCGAAAGGCACCCATCTCATCATGAAGCTGTGCTGGTTTCAGAAGCAGGCAGTGCTTCAGTAAGGGCAGCTGCTGCTGATAAGGCCTCTGCTGACACACAGATCATGACAAAGCTATAGATGACTCACCAACCTTGAATGCAACACCCGAGCATTCAACATTCATATGCATTCTACAACAAGAGTGCAGAGAGGTTAAGTTATAGGAGCTTAATTCTAAGCAATATATATTCCTACTTTTATGCATAATACTGCTATAAATGAAATCCAATTCCACTAACTTGTTGCCAAGGCTTTGAAGCCAAAAAAATGTCTGTCATCTCCTTACAATGTTAACAGCGTGGCTCGTAGGGGTGCCCATTAATAAGAAAGATTCATCTACAAACTGTTAATTGTAGCCAGCTGAGAACAAGATCAAATAATCGTCTCTATGTCAACAATGCACCCTGTAGCTGTCAGGATATGATGCTATAGCCTATGTTAGATGTTTTCAAAATGGTGGAACAACCTGTTGCCTTTAAAGTGTAGATGAATGCTTCCTAATGAAGAGTTTGGATTTGTTTTACCTCTCCTGCACAGCAGATGTTAACAAATGCTAATGTTCCCCTATTAGAAATTTGTCCCAGCTGCAGCCGCAACTTGGAGTGCTAATGATGACACATCCAAATTTAATGAGGGAAGCAGAGGATGCGTGGCCTAAAACATCTGACCCATCATATCACAGCATAGCCTTGCAGTTATGGTATCCTAGGACCCTTTGATTATCTTTCATGGTTTTTTTTTCTTTCTCCCTTTGGTTTTTAATGAAGCTTATTATATGTGACAGGTTTTATCAGGATGGGTAGTCAAGGCATGATTTTGAACTTACAACAAACATGTTATATGCATTTATAAGATCCTCATCTGTGAATGCATACAAGCTTTTTTCTGTGTAATACAGATTTTTGATTATGGATTTGGCAGCCAATCTGATAAAACCTGATAGATTATACTGAACATTTTCTTGTTTTTACATATTCTTCCCTTTTTGACTGTTTGAACAAAGTTTCATTCATTTGATTTCCGCATGGATTATGGACAGATGCTTTGGAATAGTTGGAATAATTTACACAGGAGATGAGTCAAAGCATCAATCAGAATAGCTAATAAAGGCCACTACATGAATATTTTGAAACTGGCATCATTTACAATGATTTGTGTCATCTTCTCCTCTTTAATTGGTGCATTGCAATCTTAAAAGTGCATTACTGCCACCAATTGTCTATATTTCCTCATTATTCTCTGCAGTCAGCAGAAATGTGAACCATGTCAGCCTTGTGCTTGTTGCATAATTTGAATCCTCACTGGTACATGATGTGTAAACAGAATTGCTCTGTAGTGCCCCTAGTGGCCAAACAAAATCCACCAGGTACATTTTAGAGTGTACATGTAACCTGATGTCATTTTAAGAGCAACTCAACTTTACCATACCTCCTTCACATATTCAAAAAAATGCCTCCAAACCCTGAAAAATGGAGCTGGGCCACTGCGACAACTCTAGTATACACAAATATAATTTTGAGGTACTGGCACATTCTGAATAAATATTGGATAAGCTCATAAAATATGTATAGCTATAGTATCCACCAGCAGCTCTATAGGCTCAGAGGATGTTTGCTTTGTTGTATTTGCTAATTTTACTTATGTGAAGGAATTCAACATTGTTTCAAGACTCGCCTACGCATCTTTACATCGATTCTACCCAGAGCTGTGGTTGATACGTTCATAAACACCCTAATTGTGTTTGCTAACAGTGGAACAGATGTTGTTTGTCTAGCTGCCCATTTTAAGGAGATGAAAATATCCTGCTGTACTGTGAAGAAAAACTGTTAAATATCCTGCAGAGCTCTGCTTCATAGAGGAGAGGAAGCTCAGAAACAATCCTGCAGAGTGGGTTTTATTTCATAGCACGCCCTTATCATTATAGTGCAGATAGAGATTGATCTGTTCTGTGCTCTACAGCTGCCGTGTTTGACCTGGTTAGTTTCATCTCTCTGCAGCTGCCTCCACCCATATAGAGAAATTAAATCTTGCCTTGGCAGTTGAAGCGTTCCCCTGTCCATCACAAACAGTGGACTTACCCTTGACACTAACAAATTCCACTCGTATATCATCCCATGTCTGCTCCGCCCCAGCACACAGGGGGGTTTCTCCCACCTCACCTCCCTCATCTCCACACTGCAGGTGAATCTGAGCCAAATGAGAAATGGCTCCATTTCCATCTTAGCTAATTGTATAATTGCTGCAGGCATTCTAATGGGCAGTGAATTTTCTGAAAAAAAAAAAAAAAAAAAAAAGAGAGCGAGAAAGGAAAGAGGAAAAATAATGTGGGAGCTGCAAAGCGTAGCCACTATATCTGGTGGAATGAGGTTTGCTCCAGGTAAGAGGGAAAGGCCCTGCTGTGAAAGGCTGCATTGAGGTGATGTGAGATGTATGAGCTACTCAGACTGCTGCAGTGTCGACTCGCGACAAACATTCCTAACAGGGCGAGTGCGGCTCTACCAGAAACATATAAGCTGCCCTCATACAACAAAACCATTTTCAAATGAAATACTGCACATCATATATAGTAAGATGGTTGATCTGAGCACTATTTTACATTATTCTTCAGATGTCTTACCACTGTTGGAGCATGCTATATACTGTAAAATGTGACAAGTTGATCTTACTTAAAAAAATCTAGGAAACCGATTGCCTTGAAAAACGTNCTGTAAAATGTGACAAGTTGATCTTACTTAAAAAAATCTAGGAAACCGATTGCCTTGAAAAACGTAAGTAAATATAACTATTAGTCTTAAGTTATGTTACTTTATGTCTACTTGAACTTAAGACTATATAGTAATATTGACTTACCCTTTTCAAGGTAATCGGTTTCCTAGATTTTTTTAAGTAAGGTGAACTTGTCACATTTTACAGTCTACTCTCAGAATTTGAAGAGCAGAAATGTGCCTTTTATAATCTATGTATGCTGTAATTTTTAGGTACAGACCAAGGGTTTTTCACACCAATACAGTCTGATTCTGTTCAATTGGACTGGCACAAAACGAAGGATTGAAAAAGTCAATGACCAACTGCTGAAGAAATCTGAGCAACAAGATGAACAGCAAAACAGAGTGACAGGAGAAACATGTCTGTTGAGTTGCTAATGTTGCTCTGTTTTTGCAGAAAAAAAGAGAACTTGTTGTTTAACAAATCTATAAGTCAGTCATTTTTAGGACATTTGCCATCTTGTTTCGGACCTCTTCTGCCTCCTAGTGGTCAAAAAAATTGATTGGTGCAACTTTAATATGAGTTGAAACTGATTTAACAAGAACGATTCAGCAAAAATTATCAGTGTACTCTGAAATCTTTAAACAGACTCATGGCTGAAAATAGTAGCTACACACGAAAGATTCAAGCAGATTAAGATGTGATTTGATATCTATTTGTAAAAGAATTAAATAAATATCCACAAATAATGGCTTTATGGTCATAAATAGCGATGTTGTGCAAATGTCCCCTTGACTGTAAGTCATTTTGCATTTACAGTGCTGTATCCTCTGGCAAAATTAAAGTGATTCCTCTTCTTTTTATTGCTCCTCTTTGCATCCATCTTACTTTTGGATTGGACGTTGGGTTTACGAGGCAGTTTACAGTTTACACATGCTGGACTGCATAGAGTTCAACTCAAAGGGCAGTAACTGAATGAAGAAGAGGAGAAAATGAGATTAGGTCTCTGTCTTCTCTAAAAACGTAAGGAGGCCATTGTCCCATTGATATTAAATCAAATTTCCATACTTGATTTTTTTTTTTCTTCAAGGTGTTTTTTTTTTATTTTTAGGGGTGTACAGATCTACACTTTGACCATTCTTCACAAAAGTCCACAAATTTCAGGGTAGTTGCACCGCACAACTTACAATACAAACAGAGGTATTGAATTACAAGAAGCAGGACTTTTTTTTCTTTTCCCTCGTTCGTTTTCCATTGCTTTCACAAGCAGCGAGCACTCTGACACATTTAAGACAAGATATAAATGGAAGGAATCTGTGAAGCAATTATTCCAGCTCTGCAGTACAAGGCAGCAGCACCATTCAAAAAGGTGTATCAGGCTATAGTTTCTCTGTTCTGTTTCAGTGAGCAGCTTCTCCAGCCTCTCCACAGCCTGTCAAGCTGCCTTGGCAACAATCAGAGCAGAGTGGCTGAGGCATGGCAAGGAGAAATGTACAGTGGTGGAGTGGTGGGAAATTACAAAAGAAAATCAATTCATTGAGTTCCCTCC
>VXCM01001405.1:0-10821 GCA_014773175.1 Lucifuga dentata | reverse complement strand
AAAAAAAAAAAAAAAAAAAAAAAAAAAAAAAAAAAAAAAAAAAAAAAAAAAAAAATGTCCACAAATCAGGCAGGTGGCCTCTTCAGACCAAAAACAACCTTTTATGAGCCTGTCTGCTGAGGTGCAATGCATTACACAACCAATCTGCTGTATGGCTGCCGCTTTTAAATTCTTCCTGGGGTTTATTTTTTCAATCAACCATTATGCCATACAATATGCTGTCACTCAAGGACACAGATGAATATAGGGCCAGGATTAAATGTGTATGTGTGACGGCTGCCAAGCAGATCCTGCTTTGTATGAAGTTTTAGTTGTGCTTACCCTTTAGAAATAACATGACACATTGGCAGGATGTAATACCTTCATAAAACATGGGGGCAATAAGATTTGTCAGCAGCTCAGGGACAGTACTACCAGAAAAATGATGGAAACTTTCAAGAAGCTACATTAAGCATATCCAAATGATCCCCATTTCACACCTTGGCAGGTAGCCTTGTAGAATAGATGATAATAAATTGTCCTCATTTGTTTCTTTAACTGCTGACCAAAATCTGAACTAGTTTTGGCCTTAACTTCACCCTCAAGAAGGGTTCCCCAACTAGTTTTCCCCAAGGGTCAAATTATGTCAAGCACGCCAAGCCAAGGGCCACTAACCCTTTTTCTTTCATTTGGTAATAACAATGGAAAACAATTTTCTAATTTTTATTTATTTTTAAATGTAACCCTTTACAATCGGAGCGGCCTGGCACCAGGCCCAGCACTTCCGTTGTACCGGTGTTGCGGTGTTTTATAATCACCATTTCTTAATAAAATGGAGATATACTGTATGAATATCTTCAGAAAGCTTAGCTTCTCCCGAACAAAATGAGCCCAAGCATGACATTTTTTGACCAAGCGATCCCGAGATAAATGTAACCAAAGCACACAAGATAGCCTCCGAGCTAAAACCTAGCTTCGTTGCTTCTTGATGATGTAACTTCCGAGGGCAGTCTAAATTTTAAAATCCCTCTCTGTGATTCGATAGTAGACTAGCAGAGGATTTGATTGATGGGTCAATGGTCCTATCAGCTTTTACATAGCCATGGCAACAGGCATGCATTCCCCATGTGTAGTATGTGCGTAATATTCTACTGACAGACCAGAGACCATGTGTTCATCCCTATTTTTTCAATGAAATTGAGATATATGAATATCTTCAGAAAGCTTAGCTTCTCCTGAACAAAATGAGCTCAAGCATGACATTTTATGATCACGCAGTCCTGAGATAAGTGTGGCTAAAGTACAAGATTTTTTTTTTTCTGATACACACTTTGTGTTAACTGATTTTATGAGTCTTCTCCACTTATGATACAGATAGTTTTAGCACACCACAGATAAACATTTAGCTAAAATTAAGCAAACATATTGTCCCTGAGAACATCTTGTTTTCTGCTTTTGGTTGTTTGACTTACACTCATCAGAACACACAGTGATGACGTCAATAGAGCGACTGATTCAAGAGAATCATGGGAGATGGAGGAAAATGTAACGTTCCATTATTTTCTGATTATCACCTTTGACCCCACTGGCTGCTGTCCAGCAAAACTTACAAAGGCTTTAAAGTTTCTCCACTATTTGTAATCGGGTGACCTTATCCATATCTTATCCATAATTTGAATGAGACTGAGATGGTTTCTGTTGAGAATGAGCATAATGACAGTAATGAATGCTTTCTAATACAAGGACAGCAAAGTGTTTTGTAGAAAAATGTTCAGACACACAAAGATGTATCCATATTTTTCCCTTTGAAGACCAAAAAGAGCAGTATCATAGGAGGTGTAATAATTTTGAAAGAGCGTGCTTTGAGCATCAGATATCATTTGTCCTCTAAAGTGGCTTGCAGATCACATTTTAGAATGAAACTGTTCTTTTTTGCTGTTTCAATAACAAATGTATAGTCCTGAAAACAATTATTTTGCCAATTATACTCCCATCACCCATCAATTTTGTGTTGTTTTCCCATGTCTCTCCTCATGACGCTATCACCCCATAGGATGAGGAGCTTAATGGAGGTTGTAAATAAACTAAACAGCAAGGTCAGCAGGAAATGCAGTGATGGAATAAATTAGTCTCTTGCTCAAAAGAAAACAACAAAGAAGACAAGATGAAATATAACAGTAAAGAAGAGAAGGGCTCGGTGACCGTTACCCAGTCCTGATTTATTTAACCTGAGAGGCAATCTAATGCTCCCACGCTGATTCGTCATGTTCTCTGTGCCCTGTCCACTAACATCAATATGGGTGGGTGTCAGAACATGGGTTTAAACTGTTTTAAGATGGTCACTGTGGAGCTCATTTGAGTTAGCGTGCATGTGTGTGCCTGTGCCATATTCATTTTCAGTGTCTGCTGCTGATAAATGTCAAGGCCACTTGAGCGATGGCGAGCAGCAGTTTATTCCCACACACACACACCCACACGCACAAACAACATGACTCTAAACAGAGAGCCTGCAGGGCTGGGAGACGTCACACGGCCGTCGTGGGCATTGTGTAGCCATCAGAGAGCAAATAGCGACTGGCTTTTTGGTGATGTAATGCTAAAAACATGTGCTGTCAAATGAAATAATATGTGTTTATCCACGGATGAGCAGCTGAACATCTTAGCATGATCTTAGTCTCGGGTGTAATGGATGCCTGACAGTGAATCTCTCTTATTTCCTGGATGATTGAACAGTTTCCTCCTTCCTCTACCTACAGAACAGATGACCTTTAGAGACGATTTCCCCATCATTCAATAGTAAATCACATCCTTTCGCTGTTTTTGGCATAATCAGATGCCATGCTATAATATCCTGAGCAAAAAAAGTAATTGGCTATCACGTCACAAGAAAACAACGTTATTTAGGTGTGGCAATAGACTGTCTTATTTAAGGATTTTTAATATGAAGTTAAAGTGGATAAAGGGCAAAAAAAAAAAAAAAAAAAACGAAGTCTATGAGGAAAATGTATGTATCTGTATGTGTATATGTGTGATATTCCACAACATCAGTGTTACCTTGGTTACTAATCCTATTTACCAAGGGTTGGATCCATTTTCAGGTTCTGTGTCTCAGAGCTGAATAGTCGTTATCGCCGTGTGTCAGGAACAGAGGCACAGAAGAGGCACATATTGAATATTCAGTGTCTTCTTGACAATATTTAATGCACTAAGTGTAATCCATTTTGGAATATAAACTATAATCAACTCCCGGATGTCTATATGTATAGAAATGCGATTACTGCGTGTGCAGAGGAGCAATTTACATCTTCAGTCATCATTTCCTCTGGAAAAAAATGTCCAAAACAAGACATGCACGGGACTTCCCCGATCCTGCAGCCAATCATCTTCCATAGCGGATAAGATTCAGATTAAAAAAAGGTACAAAATATCTGAATAAAACTGTAATGTGAATTTTCGCCCACACAGTGACACACAAAGCATTCAGAATGTGACAAAGTGGGTATAGAGATAGCAAAGCTTTTCCACTGACAGCTGCTGTATTTGATTTCTCACAAAGCAGAGCAAACTGCTGAAACACACACACACTTTAGCTCCTTCACGTTCTCCCACTCAGCCATCCAGTGGCAGCATTTCATGCTGCCACTGGATGCACTGGCCACTGACCTTGGTGGATCAGGTAAACAATCAACCTTTACGCATCAATAAATATCCACTACACAGCAAAAAAAAAAAAAAAAAAAAAATCCATCACTAGAAACAAGAAAATTGTTTTGCAATCTAGTGAAATTTTCTTGCATCTGGTAATCCTGAAACTATCAGGAAAATGTAACCAAACACTTTAAACCAGTTCAAAAGATTGATTTAAGTTTGTTTAGCTTCATATAAGCAATAAAAATTCAAAGATTCAATATTAAACATGCTTGACAGACTATTTGTCTGCAGAAATACACATTTTGCTTCGGAAAATAGTGATTACAGGAAGTTTCCCACACATTGCTTCCACTTATTCAGTTAACTCTCTTAAGTCTAAAGGACTTTGTGTAACTACTTTTCATTAAATCTGGCTTCTGAACTATAAAAATCCTTGACTAAGCAGGATGTCAAGAGTTTTGGCTCTTCTAAAAATCTTGATATTTCTGCCAAATGTAATTTTTAAAGCTTCATTTGTTGTTTAGAGGGAAAAATGGATCACATGACACAAATTTCTAAAGATTTTTTTTCTAGAATTTTGGGGGAAATTGGGAAAATTTTCTTTTTTCAGAGACTTGCTTTCTTGAATAATTTGTTTTCTAAACTCATTAAAAAAATTAAAAGCTTTCTAAAAAAAACTCTAAAAACAAAAAGATTTCTAAAATCAAGTGTCATTTTCTTGATAAGCTCTAACTTCGAGTTAAATTTGGTCTCTGTACAGAACTGGATCAGATCATGAGTTTCTGGCTATAATAACCAGGATCAGGTCACATGACTTAAAGGCCCATACCAACCAACCATTTTGCACGTTTGAGCCTAATATATTCAATTTTTATATATGTAACATTACTGACAATAATTTCCCAAAGGATAAAACCATATTTCAGCTTTCCTGACATTTTGCAAAATCTTTTAATCTTTCAAAATCAAATATTCAAGCAATATGCTCACCTTAAAAATCGATGTTTCTCCTGCTAATAGTTACGCAGCCTTATGGAGTCACGGTCATTTAATTTTTTTGATAAATGCAGGTCTTCTATATTCCCTGGTGGAGACATACATTCACTCCATGCTTTTTATTGAGCTTAAATGCTAAAATTACATAACTTCTTAAAAAAAAAAAACCTGAATACACGTCTTCTTGGTGATGATGGATTACGTATCCCACGAACATTTCAAGTATCAACAAGTTGATTTTAATAGCGTGCCAGAATGAACTGAAATCAATGGCAGTCTGGAAGGTAGGAAAACTAATTTTTAACTTCCAGTAATATGCTTTGGGAAATGGTTGTCAGTAACATTGCATGTATGAAAATTTAATATATTAGGCTCAAACATGCAAAATGGCTGGTATGGTCCTTTAAGTCTCTCCC
Organism: Lucifuga dentata; assembly: GCA_014773175.1. Taxonomy (NCBI): domain Eukaryota; kingdom Metazoa; phylum Chordata; class Actinopteri; order Ophidiiformes; family Bythitidae; genus Lucifuga; species Lucifuga dentata. The sequence continues at coordinate 5,779 of VXCM01001405.1, read as the reverse complement.
CTGCACAGCTGATTTCACTGAAGTGTGACAGTTCTCAGGTGAAAGCGCTGATTTAATTGAGCTGCAGCATTTGTGATCTACAGTTGAATAAAAGACGAGTAACTTACTCAGACATATCAAGGCCATTTATCTTAAAATGACTAAAAATTTAGAGCATATGGTGCTTCCTTCGATTAATTTCCTTGTTGAAGAAAAACAGATTGATGTACATGGTTAGCCCATAAGTGAACTAAGGTACTAACTCTGTCTTTTCTTCAGGACCAGAATTAGCTGGACTTGGCCTGACCAAAACCTCTAAAGCCATGTCCCTGCCTCTGTCTGTGTCCCAGGAGGGCAACCAGAGGAGAATGACTGGTAAAACCCAAACCAGCAACGTGACCAACAAGAATGACCCGCGCTCCCTGAACTCCAGAGTCTTTATCGGCAACCTCAACACAACCATTGTCAAGAAGACCGACATAGAGGTCATCTTTGCCAAATACGGCAAGATAGTGGGATGTTCTGTCCACAAGGGTTACGCCTTCGTACAGTACATAAATGAGAGGAATGCCCGAGCAGCTGTGGCAGGAGAAAATGCTCGAATCATTGCTGGACAGCCTCTTGGTGAGTGATTCTCCTTTATTTCTTTGTCTTGTAAGAGCTTCTTGTAATTACTTGCACTACAGATGTCACTAACAAATCACAAAGGGCCAGTTTGTTGATGTACAACCTGAAAAGTTTCTACTTAAAGCACAGAATGTTTAGTTAAAGCATGTCCTTTGTGAGAGGAATGGATTGTCTCTCTTGGGAACATACGATGCCAGAGAAATGCCTCCCCAGCATTTCTCTGGCTTTTAGCTCAGATCCTCCCTCAGCTCTGCAGCGCTTAAGTGTTTGTTGCCGTTGTTTGTTGCTTGTGTTTATTGCCATTTTGGAGAAAATCCCCACTGAATTCATTAACTTGTCCACTGGTGATTGTAAGAACAGTTTCATTTGAACATTTACCAAACAGCAACATGCAAAAGTATGTCAAAGTTTGTGTCTCATATGATTCAGAGGCCAGTGCGATGAGATGCAGATCCGGTTGATTTTGTGGATGTTGAGTGTGAAATGTCATATTTTGTGAAGCACAATGGTAATTCATAAATTACTTTTCAGAACAGTTTCAAGAGATCGTATTGTATCACCCTCTAAAAGGGAAAGACGTGTTTATACAGGATTTTAGTATCTTATCTCTGGCAGTCTGTGACCCTTTAAGTTGGATATAGAATCAGTTATGTGAATGGGTGTTGGGTCGAATCTTGTTAAAAACATTGCTGTGAAGCCTTGAGATGAATTATAAAGATGTAAAGAACACTTCCGGACATCTCTGCTTTTAATACTGCTGATAATATGCAAGAGACGTTGATTTAAGTCAGCATTTGAAACTCAGAAACATGAGGCAAGAGAATAGAGTGTGCAAAAAAAAAAAAAAAAAANAAAAAAAAAAAAAAAAAAAAATTATAAATCCATGCTCTGTGGGTTGGACCTACTTAAATTACAGAGCAGACTGTGCTTTTCTGGAGAGGGGTCTTAAAGAGACAGTAGCTAGAATGGCTTGTTTTCACTCAATGTGCACAGTGGTGCCGCAGCAAGGAAAATTAGAAGTGGATTGATGTAGTTTTTGCACATTAAAGCTTTGCAAATGTTTCAAAACAGATCCCGAAATAAAACAAAATAGAAAAGTGGAAATCTGTATAATATATAACAAAAAAAAACCCCGGTCGTGTGTTTCAGTTTTTGGACGTGGGTTTTGTTCACATTTGGATCACAGATTGTACCTTTAACTACAGAAAAGGTCTATAATGCTTACGATAGCGCCATGTATAACCCTTTAAGCTGTCTTTCGATGACATCTTATTCTATTAAAATATCTTTGTGAAGCTTTGTGATAAATTATAACGGTATAGCAAAGCTGTTTTAGTATTTGATTGTGAGTGACTATTGGTGATGCTTCTTTCTTTGAAATTTGAGTTCAGAAAGGATCAGTATGAAGGAAATATTATAATTTCATCCTTAATTGATCCCTTTCAGGTGTTTGGTCTTGCGGTGAAGCTGTGAGAAAAGTACTTTTCTGAATACAGCGTCGACATCATGGACATTTAAGCAGGACGTGTTTGGTCCTCAGGCTGACAGACAATCTAAAAGGCTGTATTTTTTTAACTGCTGGAACTCTCTTCCACTCCATTATACAGTATCCTCAGGGCTGCTCATGGTCAGGTTTGAGGTCATGGTTGGTGGTGAAAGAAAGAAATGTTTATATAAGATAATGAACACAACTGAGATAAACACTCTCAGTTGAAGGGCATGACGCAGTGAACTTAATATTCCCCAGACTGTTAACTCCTGTATTAATGAGCATCAGCCGGAGAACCATTAATTACATTCCAAAAAAGAAGGACGTAAAGACAGCAGCTACAGAGGCAGTTTGAAAGTTTGAAGCCTGTCCTGTCTCTGCATCGACAGGACAGGTTATCTGTGTAGCTTTTTCTGGGCTGTGTTTATCAGCCTGTAACATCAAGCCGACTCGGCTGTCTCAGCCTCTCAGCAGATAGATGATTTTAGAAGAGGCTGAGTGGTTTCTTCATTTGCTTTCTTATTTGCAGAGTTGCTGAATATAGCCACTACAAATAAACACATTAAGATGCTAAATATAAATGTAGCCCAAGTAGAAACTTTGAGTAGTACCACAAGTAAGAGATACTTTATGAGGCATTTTGGCTTTATTCATGGTTGGTATATACTTTTAGGTCAGTAATAAGCCATTAATATGAACAAATTCAGGGTTGCCAGATTGTGAAATAAATTAGTTTATAACTTGCTTTGACTTTGAACACTTTATTTCATCAGAAAGACCTGCAATGTCAATCAGTTGTTTTTTTTTTTTGTTTTGTTTTGTTTTGTTTTTTTGTTTTTTGTTTTTTTTCTGGGTAATGACTACAGAGTATCTGGACTAAAACTCATTTATTACAACTTATCAGCACTTATAACTGCACACTGATTGATTATTAGAGTGGAATGACCCTTTATTAATGACTTAATAGTGTTGGTTTATTATTGGATGTGGAACTCATGAGGGATTTTTCATAACCTGGCAACCCAATACTTATTAATGGTTTTTTGCCAATGCATAAAGATGTTAATCAATTATTTATTAAAAATAAATAAATCCATTACTTGCAACTTACATTGAATTTTAAGGTGGGTGTATCACCTAAACATTTGATCTAGAAAGATTAGCAGATTTGGCAAACTAACAAACTAAAATACAGTTTTGTTTAGGCTTTATTGGGCTTAAACCTGCAAAATTACCAGTATGGTCCTTTAAGATGAGTTCACTTCACTGATTAATGTTGGTTGATGTGTTTTTGCTCTGAAGCTTCCCATTAGTTTGATATTGAATATTGTACATAAACAGAAAAACAAATAAGTCATTAAAACCCAGCCAGAACCCTGCATGATCTTCTCCAGTGAGAGCCAGTTTCACCTCTAAGCACTCGACCATATCATAATAATAACAATGATTTATTTATAATTTTGTGGCAAATCATTGGACTCTCTTCTCGTGCATGTCATGTGTGATTGCTTGTTTTTGGTAGTGAAAGCATAATCGTGAGTATTTTCATTCCTCTCGAGCTCATTTCAAACTCAGACTCTCGCTGTTATCAGTCAAACCGCAGGTCGTGCGGTGGGAGTGTTACAGGGAGATACATCTTTAATTGACAATTAAGAACCACAGTCAACATCCTGCCAAGATGGTGTTTTAATATTAACACGGTGATGAAATGAATCAGGCACGTAACAGCGCAGAGTGGAGAAATGACCTCGCTGCTTTAAAACGCTTTATTATCTGCAAGCTGGTTGCGCTTCCAAAGATGATGCATGTAAATAAACTGACTCTGCGACTCTGCATTCAAATGCATCTGATTTTGCACCACCCACGTAGAAAATGTTATGGACAATGAGGTGCAGTTAAAAAGCAGATGGGCTTTCTCATGGTGATCATTGGGAAATAGGTGTAATAATGGTGCTATTTTGTAATGCACAGATCCTCTGCAGCTGCTCAAACCCACTGGTGATGAATAATCTGTGGAAAAAGTGTCAAAGATCGCAGCCCGTCTCAGCACAAAAGACAAGTCTATCACTCTGTGTGTGTGTGTATGTGCATATGGTTGAAACACAGCTGATGAATGAACGCACAAATTGATAAATTCTATAATAACACAGCTGGCACACACACAGATGCTTTCCTCCCTTCTCTGCTGAGTGAAAAATGGATGCTCCATTAGCCTATCAAATATGAATAAGAGTGCATAAAAACACATCCAGGAATGTGACCATAGCAGCTAAATAGCAGCACATGCATCGCCACTCTGAACAGACTTAAGTGCTGCATTCAGAGATATGAGCATAAAGACGTTTTTAAAAGCACTTTACATCATGATGATATTGAGCCTTTGAAGCATCGAGCATAAAGAACCTTTTGGCTTTTTGTCTCTCGCTGTTATATCTGGATGTGGAGGATAGAAAACCGTTTATAATCGTTGATGTCTTCATGTTTGTATGTTTCTTCCGAGGCTTTGCTAGGTCGTCGGCTGTGCAAAGTATGAAAAATTAAACAGCATGAAAACTGAAGGCAGGTTTAACATATTTAGGTCTGTAAAATAAGTGGTGTCTGAGCATTTATGTCTAAGCTTTTGTAGTAAAGAAGGTTTGTTTTTTTAAGTTTTTTTTTTTTTTAAGAAATAAGTAAAACAGATAATTGTAGTAATAAAGAAATGAATAAAAAAATTAATACAATAAAAACTAAAATGTTGATCATAATAGAATTTCACCATAAAAATAGCTAAAGAGTAAATAAGTATAAAAAAATAAAATAAATACACGTAAAATCAAAAATACCTCATAAAATAAAAATTACGAAAACAAAATAAATTTTTAAACAATCAATCTGTAAAATTGTGATGTGACAAAAAAAACCTTGTATCAAGGAGAAAACATGACAAAAAAATTACAATTTTGATAATTATATCTACAATTTCAGCATTATTTCACATAGTGACTAAATAGCACATGATAAAAATGGCGCCACTCCAGTGGAAACTTGTTGCATTATTGTTTTATGTACTTTTTAGTGTGTTTTTGTTACCCAAATTCCTACTACGATTACTAAAGTGCCATCTATTGAGTATCTTTATGAAAACCTCCTTTAACCTTTAACCTTACTGTTCATGCTTTAGGAATAAAAACTGTTTTAAAAGGTAAATGAAGGCCAAAAACTATTTTAAAAAGCACAACTGAAGAACAACAAATCAGCCAGAAAAGGAGTCAGTATTTGTTATGCTGATCTGAGTTTGGTTTCTCAGTCTGGGCATAAGTCACATTAGGTGTAAATGTTTGGATCTGGCTTGTGTTTTTGTATGTTTCCTTCCCTGTGGCTAAAAGCTGTCTGGGGGATTCCCTCATGACATGGTGACATGATGATTGCTGGCATCCATTATACTTAAATGCATTTGAGCAGTCACCTCGCCTCACCCACAGAGATTTATCTGCTGGGTGTCTGCGGGCTCACCCTTCACCGGGCTCGGTGGGCTGCCACGGAGACAAAGAGTGACAAACTTTTTGCCCTCAGCCATCCCAGCATGCACTGAGCCTGCAGATCATGTTGCTGCTGATTCTCCTAAACCATATTGTACACTGACAGTATGTAATCAATATTTTACCCAAAGTTAAAATTTTGCAAGTTTTTTTTTTTTTTTTC
>VXCM01001404.1:286287-327396 GCA_014773175.1 Lucifuga dentata | reverse complement strand
AAAAAAAAAAAAAAAAAAAAGTTTAGAAGCAAAAACTTCTTAATCTGAAGCTAATTCAGTAGACTTATGATGTATTTGTGTTCTCTGTGTTGTGCTGCAAGTTGAATATTGGCACTTTTACTGACAGTGTCAATAAGTGGAATCAAAAAGCTACTTTCCTGACAAACTGGTTCCAGTTGAGAACCAGATCTTAGAGGACCATACCACCCATTTTGCATATTTGAGCCTAATATATTCAATTTTCATACAAGTAACATTACGACCACAGGGTCGTAACACTAACAATCATTTCCCAAAACATACTACTGGAATGGTGAATTAAAAATGTTTTTCCTACCTTCCAGACCACCATTGGTTTCAGTTCATTCTGGTACGCTATTAAAATCAACTTGTTGGTACTTGAAATGTTCTTGGGATAGGTAATCCATCATCACCAACAACACGTACAGTATATTCAAGGTTTTTTTGGAAGTTATGTAATTTTAGCAATTAAGTGCAATAATAAGCTCAGAGTGAATGTATGTCTCCACCGGGCAATATAGTCCCAAAAGAAGACCTGCGTTTATTAAAAAATTTAAACGATCATGATTTCATAAGGCATAACTATTAGCAGGAGAAACATGGATTTTTAAGGTGGGTGTATCGCTTGAATATTTGATTTTGAAAGTTTAAAAGATTTTGCAAAATATCAGGAAAGCTGAAATACAGTTTTATCCTTTGGGAAATGTGTGTTGCCTTTGGAGTCTAATATTCTGCCGGTATTACATCAAGAAATTCCAAATGTTCTTTTATTGTTCTGCTTTGCTGTCTTGTNTATTCTGCCGGTATTACATCAAGAAATTCCAAATGTTCTTTTATTGTTCTGCTTTGCTGTCTTGTTTTTCTTTTCTGGTTTTCCTTTTTTTAAAATTATCTTATAATTTAACTATTGTCATGCATCTTCTGGAGAACTGCCCTGTTCGAGCCCCTTGGGTTTTTTGCAGCTCTCCTTCGCATTTACTTTTATTTTTGTCTCTTTTTTGAAATTTCATATTTTTTTTAATATCTGAAAACAAATAAACTAAACTAAACTAATGATTGTCAGTAACGTAACATGGTATGAAAATTGAATAAATTAGGCTCAAACATGCAAAATAGTGGTATGGTCCTTTAATATGCAAACCTATTTAAAAATACTGGAGTAATATAATATATTTGTCTTGTGAATGCTAATTGGTGTATGTATGCCATGGAGGGTTGCCATGAATCAACTGACTGTTGTTATCTGTCTAAGTTATTAAGACCACTTATGCAAATCACATTATTTATTTACAGTATTTAAGTACCTGAAGCACAGCAATTGTTGTGTGTGTCCATACACCAGGTGAAACATATATGATATTGTAACACTGCAGGCGAGAAAGCAGACTGTGATTCCCCACTGTACTTAAGCTCAAGGTCAGGGAATGAAAGGTTGGCATTGGATTTTGTTTTGTCAGTCTGGGTTTGGGATGCCTTTTTGTTGTATGCTGTTTCAGCGTGCATCTCTGTCTCATAAATATGATTTGCAGGTCTAAAAATTTTCAACTCATTCTTTGACATTTAAAGGAGAATAAATCTCAGATGGGGCGTGTTATTTGTCATCCTCTCTCCCTGTTGTCAGCAGTCATGATAATTTACTGTAGGATTCTTCGGGCCCTTAAATACCACATGAGGGTATGTGTTTTCATTTAGTAAATTGATGATTCATTTCAGTTATCTCCTCCTCCATTTTTCTGCTTCTGGCCCGTCACTCTTCTGCACATGTGTCAGGTCAGAATTGGCACAGTTTATGCATGCAGCTGCATCTCATCCATGTGCTTAGTAAATAAGTCTTCAGAGTGAGTTCTGAAAGGCAGGCATCTCCGTGCTGGTGATGTAGCCACTCATTGTTATCAGTAATTTAAAAATATTTAACTTGCTATCTGACAGTTAAATCTTATTTCTCAAACGAGAGAGAGATCCACACATATACAGTCATTGTTAACTGTAGGAAAGTGATAACACATTTCATTAATGTTGGATTTCAGTTTTTGTATTCATAAAGTACTTCATATTGAATTCATAAACCAGTCATGCAAGAAAACGCAGCACCTCTCCATGATTCACTTTCAGATGGGAAATGAACAAAGACAGTTATGCCACTCTATTTGTGGTTCTGCTGGATCCAGAGAGATCGCTGTTTGCATAATATCTTCCTTATAGGTCTCCTTAACCTTTGCAGGAGGCTTATTGACTCTCACTAACCTTGCAGGGAGCTGGTGGAGGACGGAGATGATGAGCGTGCTCAGTGTATGGAAAAAGGCCCATGTGGAGGTTTTGCCGCCCCCACCTTGCCCTTGCAGAACGATACCTCTACCAACACTTTATGTCACCTTTGCCTTCTGATCTCTGTTACCATGGTGAAGCCTACAGTGCTGCGAATTCAGGCATAGTAGACATATACTGTGGCGCGGTGCGTCTTTGATGCGCTTCCAGCAGGTACTGCATTATTGCTGGTGAAAAAAAGTGATAGAAATTGAAAAAAAATCAAAAATGTGAGATGATCTCTGTAGTTAATGACTAAAGTGTGCATTGTGGTCAGATTATAGTTTTCATTGCATCTCTGCATTTGAAAATTTGGGCATTGTTATTTGTCTTGTAATCACTAGGGGCTCTATGGAAACCCCCTATGTCGCTCTTCCTGGATATTATGGGTGAGAGACGCCACATTAAGTTAAATTAAAAGAGTTCTCTACTCACAAAGGCAGTAAAAGGCCAAGAAAACAGATGGAGCTGACAGATGAAGTTTGTTTTTGAATATGTAAAAGGCAGGACGTGGTTCATTTGGAGAAGAAGTAAAAGTAGGAAAGTCACATATTTGATAAATCAGATGCCAAACTGCAGGTGCAGGATCTTCTAAGGAAACTCAGAAAACACACACAAATTCAGCACCTGAACGCCCCAGTGCTGTCCACACTCCAGAAGGCATACATGATATTTGCATCTTTTTTTTTTGTGGAAAATTTGATCTAAAATTACATAAATGCCATCTTCATTTTGGAATTTCAGGAAATGTAATAAGAATTTCTGTAATAACAAGAATACTTTGTCAAAGTATTTCTAGTATTCAGTGTAATTTCTGCAATTTCTCATTTAAAAAGCAGTCATTTATTCTGTGTTCCAAATATTATCTTTAGGTTTTAATGACAAATTGTGGATGGTTATTCATTTTTTTTCAGTTGTGCATTTATTAAATCTCATAAAACTTCCTTTCAGGAGGCTACATTTTAACATTACGATTTTAGGATATAAGGTTTTGGAGCACAGCAGTGAGGAATACCCATGCCATTTATAAAAAGCATTAGATTCCGGTTCCTGTACAGGCATCATGCCAAACCTCAGATAAAGTACAGGCATGTCACACCTGCCACCCAAAACCACATTCATATGTGTTAAACATGACCTGGCATATGAATTCTGTAAATGAAATTAAATAAAATAAGAGAAAATTTAGTTTCATTTTACAATTTTAAAAACAGCTTTCGTCAGTAAAGGCAAAGCCCTTTCTCGGTGAGTCCTTTGAAAAGAATAAATTTTTAATTTTAAACCAAAAAATACCAAAATTCCAGCCAGTTTTCTAGCAGAAGAAAATAACTGCTGTATTAAACCAGCAGCCAAGTTGTTTACTTGAGCTCCTGTGGTGTAAGAGTAATTTTCTGTCAGGGTCCACCATGGTTGAGGTAGAAGTAAACATTCAGTTTTCTGGCAGGTAGGTTGGTAACACAAACAGCACCTATCGCATTACTATTGGAAGTGCACAGTGATTTCCCTTGTATTCAGTGTTGAAAACCAAGACTGAAGGCAGGTGGGTGGGGGTGGGGTGGAGGCAGGGGACCGGGAAGGGGTCAAAACAAGACAGAGCTGTCGAAACACCGAGAGCCATCTTTCACGTCTGACTGTAGCGGTTAAAGGGCACCAAGGCTCTTAAAGAAACCATTAGCATTTAGATTTAAGATGTTCCCTCCGTGGAGGAGCAGGGAGTGGCTGCGTCACACCTCAGACTTTTATGCCTTGAGTGGGCCCAAGTGGCAGCTCCATAGCCCTGATCAATCTCTCAATATGCCTAAATTGCTGTGGATGACCTCCTTGTGAAGAGACAGGATTGGCCTTACTGATGCTCCTCCAATCAATAGCCAGATGCTATCATGGCTCATCAACAATGAAGTGTTTTAAATGGAGGTCAGGGCATGAAAGATCTAATTCATTATAATTTGTAAATTGTGACATGGCACAATTCTAATCAGGGTGCTTTGCTATCAGATTTGCAGACTTCCGAGTCTCTCTGTGTTTCTATCACATCCTCTCTTATTCTCCTCAGCCTGATTGGTATTCATGTCTTTCTCTGAATCCACACCAGACTGGAAAGCTATGATTGTACTGTATATATTAAATACAGTATATAAAATATCAGCTATTAGCTCAGAGTATCACTTAGCTTTTTAGTAACTAGCATACCTTTAAGGTGCATCTTCTCTTGATCCTGGCCTGCCACGTTTCATAACCAAGATAAGCCATTCCATCAAGAAAATCTAGAGAAAAAAAAAAGATAAATATGACATATGCAATTTATTATTTTAATGAATTCACTCTCTTCTGGCCAGAGACAGACAGATCAGCTCTGTCATTTGGAGACAGCTTTTAGAATGCTGTTGAAGGAAGCCAATGCTGTGTTGTTTGCCCAGATTAATATAAGAGGTGAGCCTTTTCCATCTCTCCTTCCATTGGAGCTAAATGTGTCTCAGCCACAGAAATATGCACCGCGGGATCTTTCCCTGTGAGCGGATACAATTGGAACGGGATGCGGCCGTGTGTTGTGATTGTGTGCAGACGAACCTTTCTGTCCTTTGCTCCCGGCGCATGAGCGAGGCCTTGAAATACCCGTCGTGTGTGAAGGCTTTCAATGCAGGAGAGAAGAGGGCAAGTCCACGGGGTCACACTCTCCACACAAGACAGCACGCTTACCGAGCTGTGACCAATGCTATCAGTACAGACGTTTGGCACACCATTTCAAATGGATTAGGCTTTCTTTCAGCGCAGAGAAAAAATCGGCAAACATCTGTCATTGCTCTAGGGGAACAGGCAGCCGTCATTAAAAAAAATATTCAAGTCAAGTCAAGGATACTGACAACAAAGCTGCTTTGTCCAGAATCAAAGGGCCTTGACAAGCTAGAAATGTGAGGAACACACTTTGAGTTTGAAGGGATTCAGCCGAAATGTTTGTTCAAGGTCCTCCGCACCCCACATCAGCTGTAACATGGAAATCTGCAGTGAAATATTAATAATAATAACTAATGATGTAACAGCCTGGTGCAGCACAGAAAGGAGAAGCTTCAGAAGCAAGCATTACCAACCCCCGTTTTCACTCTCTTGACTGTCCCCATTGATTTATCAGGACTCTATTTTTAGTTGCAGGAACCAGTAATGGATTCATGGGAATTAACAATGATTCATGTGAAGTAAGATCAGAGATTTCAGAGACTCGATTAATGCTGGAGGAATTCAGCAAATCAACTCCCCAATTATTCATAATATTTCTCCTGCTGTGCAAACACACACTTTTACCTTATGAGAATACTTGTTAAAGCAGCAGGTTTGTTTACTTTCTTCAGCCTGCAGACTGTAAGAACATCTAATGAGTTGCATTTGAACACTGGTTGCGTGAACTTTTTATCTTTCATCCATCTGATAATAAATTAATATTAGTAGGGCCCTGTTATCAAAAGCAAAACTCCAAAAACATCTGTGTTTATGTTATTTAGTCTCCCACACTCAAATTTAAAGGACAATACCAGCGATTTTGCATGTTTGAGCCCAATAAATACCACCTGCATACACATTACATTACTGCCAACTAGGGCTGTCATGATATCAGATTTTCACTACACAATTATCGTGGCCAAAAGAATTCACGATAACGATATTATCGCGATATCTACAGAAAATGTGAAAAAAAAATAATGCTATCAGTCCAATTCATCTTTAACTTTGTTTATTGTGCGTTTTGTCTCTTTTNAAAAATAATGCTATCAGTCCAATTCATCTTTAACTTTGTTTATTGTGCGTTTTGTCTCTTTTTTTGGCAAATGAATTAGACTCAAAATAGGAGTGTAGGGAGGTGGAGAGAGTCTGTAACCAGAACTGTACAAAAATATACTAGCATACAAGCTATGCACTAGCCATGTCTGCTTTTCTTTGCTTCTTCACTGACTCAAACAGCGTTAGCTGACATGAATCCCTGGCTCTCTCTCACTTCTTTGACGCTGGCTAACAAATAGTCAGAAGAGAGAAAATCCCGTCAAGTCCAACGTCATGATAACTTAGCTTTAACAACACAACTAAGACGTTAATGTAACATTTCACGTTTCAGGGCTGCAAGCTAACTGCTACTCGCTCTCTGTACCGTAGTGACATCTGCAGGATGATGGAGGTGAAGGTGTGTGAACAGGTTGGTGGTATTGCCCCCTTTTGCGGTTACTGTCGATCAGCATTTCCTGCAGACTGGGGTGTCTACCAACGCCCTGTCTTTTTTAGAGAATCCAAAAAACTCCCACTGGCAAGCTAACTTTTTTGGGTTAGGGTAGAATGTCTTGCTGTCGTCTGTCATCTCCTCCGATATGATTTTGTGTGGCAGTAGTAGCCACACACTGTAGTAGCAGCTAGCTAGCTAGCTAGTTACTGCATCACGTCTGTGTGTGTGTGTGTGTGTATGTGTGGGGGGGGGGGNGGGGGGGGGGGGGAGTGAGAGCGGAAAGAAATGGAAATTATTTAAAAGGCACTGGATTATTTACACGATATTATCATGTGTATTATTAACATGATGTCAATATTTCATTATTTAAAATATCACGGTTATCGTCAGTACCAGTATATCGTGACACACCTACTACCAACCATTTTTCAAAACATAAAACTGTATTTTAGTTATCCGGTTATTTTGTCAAATCCCCTCATCTTTCAAAATCAAATATGCAGGTAAGACACCTGCAATGCAAAACACACTAGTGATGCAAAAACACCAGTATGGTTCTTTAAAGATGAATTTTTTTCTAAATATTATAAGGTGAGGTCATTCTGCTTGATCCTGTTGCAGTTTTCTTAGAAAAATATACATAATGCATTAAGCAATATGGCACAATGTACAAAAAGAAAGTAGATCATTATGCTGATAAAGATAACTAACTTCAACTTGAATTGTTTTGGGACATTCTTACTTAGACTGAAAACATCTTATCAGTTGCTCGTTAGCCCTGCATGGCAAACGCCCTGATGTGCTGGTAAATAAAACTGCCATTTCCCTCAAAGATTCATCACATCTACCAAATTAACGGGGTTACAACAGCTGTTTCACACAGCAACAGTCAATGGTGGTAATTGTGCTGTAAAAGATAATAAGATGGACTGTATACATGGACGTAAACACTGCAGATGCTTTTTGAGGTAGAAATTGTATTTAATATGCCGGATACAGCGTTAACACGAACATCCAGTCTGTGGTGGTCTGTGCTGGTAATACTAGCACCACTTTGTGTCATTTATATTGGAAAAGAAATCTTTGGCCTTCTGATCGGAGCCTTTTTTTTAACAAAACAGATATGCACAAGGTCCTCAACAGCCACCCTTTAAGACCAGCCTAGCAACTGTGAAATCACAAATGGCATTGCATTTACCCTTTATCACAACGTCCCAACCATAGCTTTCCTTCTTTATGATTGGGAGCAGGCAGGCGAACCAATGAACCTTCTCATATTACCTCGGCTTAGTAGCTAGGATGGGCATCTTAGTCTGGTTGTTAGCATAAGCTTCTTTTCGTTTCCGCCTACAGGAAGCAAGCGTTTCTGCTTACCTTACAAATGTTCAAACACAATAGGCAATTGTATATCAAGTTACATGACACAGTAAGCAACGAGAAGCACTTTCAGAAATACTTTCTCAGTCGACAGCCCTTGTTTGTTTGGCTGACTGAAATACAGCTCTCAGCTACAATTCCTACTGTCACCGCAGCGTGTTTTTACAGTTGAGACAAGTAAGATAGCTAGATCAGGAATTTAATTGCAAAGTCAAGTGAAGGCGTTGTCAATCACTCTTCTGAATAGTAGAATTTGCTTCTACCTGAAGACATCCTTGCAGAGTTTGTTGCTGAAGCATCTTGTAATGCAGGTTTCTTACTTGTAGCACCATCGTCAATGCTTCAGCAGTTGAAATATGATGGTAATTGGATTTTGTTTTTGTTTTTTATGAAACAGAAGCCAGGGTGTTTCAAAAGCCAAGCCAAGTATTCCACAGGCCACCAGCATTGATGGAAAACTACATGAGATATATTATGATTTTGTGTTACTTAACATACATAAATAAATATCAAGCATGCTTGGTTGATGCAGTCGAAGGAATAATTTATTGTCATAATGTTAAGCACTTGTACTTCACTAGCGACTCACCCAATTCAAGCACAAATTGAGATTGCTGTAGAGAGAGGAGAAGTGTTCTTGAGCCATAAGGAAGCGTTGACATGTTTGTGTGTGGCTGTGATGTATAATTTATTTGTACGTGTGCTCGGGGTTTGCTCATTAATCTTTGTTATACTGTCTTTGATGCCATTTGATCACAGTAGGGTGCTGGTGGGTGGAGGGCGGATTAGGGACAGCCATTGTGAATCATGGCGGCGTTGGTGGCAGCTATGGTGGTAATCCTGCTGTAGGACAGCATGGATACCCCTCCTTCATTTAGACCTGTGTTACACAACTACTCCTGTCGCTAAACCAACGCTAGGTGGAGGTCCTAGCCTGAAAACATTAACCTTTCTCAGACTTCCAGATAGGATCTTGTTGTCAAGAGGATCAATGAACCACAGAAAGCTCCATTAGACTAGTATTGAGTTTAGGAGAGGAATTATGGAACAGTTCCTATGAGCTTAGTTCCAAGCAAGATCTTAAACGCAGTGTGCAGCGACTAAATGACAAGGGGGATTTTGACCTCCTGTTGAGTCTGTACTTCTGAATCAAAAAGGCTTTGTTTGGTGTTGTGTTTGCTTATCATGGGGAGTGAGACAGTAAAGTATCAGTATCATTTAATCCAGTCAACAACGCAATGACTTTAAACCTCTTATAAAGAGTTATAAAAAGTTTTTAATGAGCACTATCTGGAATTGGCTTTGCGCTTATGTTCAGGATGCTTTGTGCGTGTGTAATTTGCTCTGGTTGTGTTGAATTGATGGGAGCGGTGGTGAGGCTAGGGGGCAAAGAGCAAGGAAGCCATAACAATAATGATGATGGAAAGCAATATGAAATAACACGAATCATCAACAATCAGAAAAGAAAACACTTACTGATGTTTTTTTTTTTGTTTGTTTTTTTTAATTTATATATATATTTTTTTTATATTTTTACTCGTTGCTCCAGCCTCAGGAAACAAAGTAGACAGGTCATGAAGATAGTTCACAAGTTTTTGGAAGATAATTTGATCACCTGTGGGGGAGGAGGGTTTCATACTGTATGATTTGTCAATCTGAACATAATCTTTCTATTTAATTTCAGTAGTACATGAAGAAAAATGTGAAAAACATTCAAAAGCAAACAATAAAAACAGACAAAAACATGGATATTAGATGTCAATATATTCAAGTCTAACTTATATAATGTCTAGTTACCTTGAATGTACTTCAGACTCCAGACTGGTACCTTTGTTAGTGCTTCTGCTCTTGTCATTTTATCATTTGAACACAGCGAAAACTGATGAATTGAAATGCGAAATTCCTCCACTGATGCTTGCTATTATATGAAACACAACCCAGATTTGTTTCAGCGGTTGCCTGGAGCTACCGAAAAGATATTATGTAACGCACTTGTCAAAATGTGCCACTTTGCCACTTCAGACCCTTTTTTGTGAATTAATAATTAATAATTTTTTTGTGAAAGGTACTGAATTGTGAGAGTAAACCACTTCAAACCTACCCGTTATGCCATGGCCCTGCCTGCTTCTGCTCCATCAAGGTAATATTATTTTGATAACAGACATGTAACTATAAAGCCAGAAATCTCTGTCTGTCTGTGGCACTAATTTCTCTAGAACCTGGTACTTGATATTCAATAGGTTTCTTGCTCAGGACCCAAGGACGTGCAGTGATGTGTGTGAAGTTGTTTGGATGAGCGTTTCTCAAATTGAGCTGTGCTGGCAAAAAGTAGTCCGTGCGGCAGGATATGCTCCGGGTGCAGCAGCGTATGCTCCGTTCCACGGGCACAGCAAACAAAGCTAGCTCATGAGGATGTGCAGAACACAATCATGGCAGGCTGCACACCTTAAAGTCTGACCCGTTCCGAACAGCCATGTTTTGAACAGGCACTGCACTAGTGCTTTTAATATATAAAAACAATTGCGAAATATTATAAAAACAGCCTTTTCTTTGGCTGTTGCTACTATGAAATGAGCGACAGATTTATGTTGAAAACTGCTCACAGCTTATGGTAAGTAGGTCTGAAGTTGCTCAGAAAGAGAATCACTGCATGTTTAACATATTCAAAAATTCACAATATTTTCTCTGCCAGCTTCAGTAAACTTTATCTAAACCGCACACTTCCATACCTCCAAATTATCTCTGCAGGAGCCCTTCCAAATAACTGACAAATACCTTGCACAAACTGTCATTTCCTAAAGGTTTTTTTCATACCCCGAAAATCCTGGGAATTGGCATCAAATGCCATCCATGAATGAACCATGAACTACACTTAAATATTTTAAAAGGTGAGTGCTCATCATAAAATCCAATTTTGTTTTTTCAGAACTCAATTGAAGTTTTGTTGTTTACAATCAAAAGGATTTAATGGCAACAGAAACTGTTACAGCTGCAAACCTAAAACTTTTACCCACGAGAGGATTTATGACATGTTGTAACAAACCAAGGCTTGTGTTGTTCCAGCTGTTTTGGCCTGTTGATCTCTATCTCATTGTGAGTGTCAGAGTTCATTTCTCACATTTTGTTAGGGAGGCACCTCGTATTTGCCGGTTTGATTATGAACTACTGTATAAACATGTAAAACAAGCAACACAAAAGAGAATAACAGCACTGCTCGTTCTTAATATCAGGACAAGGGAATTGCAGAAGAGGAAAACTTTGCTGTTCCCATTATTGTAAGTAGTTTTGGTTGTTCCAGATGTTACAAAGCAGTTATTGATAAGACAGAATATCACATTTTTAGATATTCTTTTATGATTTTTGTAAACAGTACTGTCAGATATTATCCGAGCCATATTTCCCAGTTGGGATAGCAGAGTATCTTATCAATGATACAGGTGCAAAACAGGTTAAAGGGTTTTTTTTTTCTTCCACGCAGGCTTTGTCCTCTAACAGGCTTCATAGACTTTACTATTTATGTTCACAGTGAGCATACATACCGAACCAATCACGATGGATGGCAGCCATCTAGAACCGCCCCGCTCTCCCTCTGCTTTTCTTCAGCCTTCTGAGGGACAACATGGAGGTGCGTTTCTGTTGGTAATTTGAGCTGAGGTTCTGCTGTTAAAGAACAACATTCTTTCTGAAGCAACGCCTAAACTCACGAATGGCTTTCATATCTGACTGTCCCTCTTGCCTCATTGTGGCAACAGACCCAACCTGAGTTTCTGCGTTTGTCTTGGGGTGGAACGTGATGCTGGCAGGATAGAAATCTGCTGCTCAGCAGGCTGTTTATGTGGCGGCCATCAAGCTGACTCTTTGTCGCCTACATGAAACCTGATCCTCAAGACTTGAATCCTGAGATGATCAGTTGGAAAGTGGTGTGGTGCAGACTATCCAAGGTGTGTATTATCAATTTATGTGATTGGTGGCTTAAATTTTCACGAGTTCTGTGTGCTGTAGTTGTTGAAAGGTAGTTTGGTTTTGTATTGGAGTGCTGTGATAAGTGACTATAGAAGCCCTACTGGATGTGGAATGGGACCAGCCCAGTCCTTTAATGGTCACCCCCTCCCCCCCAATCATATCATCCTGACTGTGTTTCAGTGCTATTATTTTTCCAGTTATTATTATTATTATTATTTTTTTTTAATTAAAGATTGGATATTAATCAGTTTGGTCTGATCTGAAATTAGTTATGTGAGTAACTTTATTAATCCCCAGTGGGGAAATTCATTTGTTACCTGTACATAAAAGGCTTTACATAAAAGACCATCATCAAAATACATTCAGTTGCACACTCAAGAAGGACATCATCATCATCATCATCACCACTTATGATACATTATTCAGTAACACTGCAAAGATTCAGAAAGAAATATATATCTTTAAGGAAAGAAAAGACACTGAAAAAACAGACCACAATTTTTCCTACACAATGATAAAAAGTGTTTAGACACTTGACATTAAACATTAAACGGGTATGATAGAATGTCAAAAAGCAGAGGCGTGGGGGCCATCACCTGGTCACCCAGACTGGCAGACAGTGGTGGTGTCTGTCCACTCGTCTGATTTCCATCCCTTTGGCACGCTGGGTAATACAGATCAGTAATTGGGTGCTATAAATCCTGACAGAGGACAAGGTGGGTCAGAACAGGCTGATTACTTAGGCATTACAGTCAATCTAAGCAAGTCCTTGAATTGAAAGATTTGGTGAGGTGGATTCTCATTATCAGGCTGGGTGCATGTATGCATTTGAGTGAAAGAGTAGGGGCCAAGGTCCCCTTCCCACCCCCTGTTGCAGAATGACATTATGCAAAGCTCCAATGCCCTCAACCGTGCAGACTTGTAAACATCACAACAAATTTATTTTCCTCATCCCCCACAGTTTTATAAGAATGTTTTCAGAATTGTCAGGGAACAGTCGGAGGGCTCTCCTGGAGTTTTAAGACCTCTCTGACCTAATGGCTCCTCAGTACATTAAGGACCTCTGCCTGCGTGTCACATTCACGGCAGGTTCAGCATTAGACCACAGAAACGTCTTCAGTTCCAATCTGCAACAAGCGTGCAACCAACACTGTCTCTTTCCGTCTGCCTCCATCATTCCTCAGCTTCTGTTACACAGACTGATGTCTATCTTTCAGTTTACCCAGACAACAAGCTCTCAAGGTGATTAGCCCAGTCATTTAACATGAAGTAGATAGATGGCTATATGGTAAAATGCACCTTTCTGTTATTTTTCATCTTAGGGCCTATGAGTTTAATCCATTTTAAGCTTCTCGGTAAATAAAAAACACTATGAAAGGTGAATCAGAGTGTAAAGCTTATAGTCTTTGCAGCATTTTCTCCAGCTCCGGGTGTGACTTACTGGATTATGGAAACAGCAGTTTCTGCTCCAGCCCCTTGAAATTCTCTGATGTGGCCTTTATATTTCTGCCTATTTTGATACAATCAGTTGCATTAAGAGCACATCAACACATTTTTTACTGTGAATTTCTTCAGCACTTTCCTTTCTGCCATCAGTCTCATACTTCTCCCAAGTGATGGATTCAGAATCTTCAGTCGTTTGCCGATAATGCGGCTCAAATCCTAATAGTATTATAAAATAAACAGATAAATTAATGCAGTACATATTTAGAGCTTTAGAAAAAATAAGTAATAAAAAAATACATATGGCAAATTTCTGCAGTGGCTTCGGTGCATGCCCCAGCAGTGAAGTGTTCCCACTCACAGAAGCACTCATGCTAGCATCATCCCTCGACTCCTATAACACCATGCTACTTCACTTAGCAGCCTCCATTTGGGATGCAGAACAAACACTGTTTTAGCGCTTTTATCTTAATGCACTGCAACACTCTGTAGACTAAGGCGTGATTATTGCACAGAGAGAGGAATGGTGTGCATTTAAGCACGACCTATTTAGATAGGATCTTAGCACCACCCTAACCATTCAAGGGCAGATGGTTTTGTAATCTTCACTGCTTATTTGGTTCATTTTGTTAAATGAACTCTTTGCTCATATTTTCATATAACACTAATTCCTTGCATAGTTATCTCAGTTTAAACCATAATGTCCTACTGAGTGTGTTTACTGTTTTGGAGTGCAATTTATCCGGCTGATTCCAGACTGTTGTCAGTTTAACCATCTGCTGGCTAGTACGAGTGTGAAATACTCTTCAAGGAAAAGTGTTTGAGTGCAGGATCATAGTGAGGTTGGGTTGCTGATTTCCATTTGTGTGATGGGAGCAGAGCAGCATATGGCTGCAGTTGGCTTTGTGATTAAGCCAGGTGTGGAGGTGAGCTTTAGCAAAGCTTTAGGTGCCACACCCATCTGATTGCACTTCCAACACCTCGGATAAAATGCCCATCAGCAGCTGCTGGTCTGTGCGTGCTGGGAACCATGGTGACAGACAGGGAGGCTTGTTCCCACAGTTTCAGAGGCCACTGATTTAATAGCGGCACAGTGTCAGCGTTGACCTCATCCACTGATGTCTTCACAGCTAATGCCCTAACATGTGACATTGACACCCAACAAGACAAACAGTAAAGTAGGGAGATGGATTGGAAGAGAGATGCATATGTCTCTCGCTTGACAGTGGAGAATGATGGACAATGGAAAGGATGACAGCAGTGTCAAAAGACAAGACAAAATCAAGCAAGACACAGTTATTTAATTTGCTGACAGGTCTCATAATTTAGCCACTGTGTGGGTTACTTCACCTTGCATTGCGTTACATTTTGTTGTTTTATTGCGTTACGTGCTTACAGCTACATATCATTGAGGTTGTTTATGGATAGAAATGAATACATTTGCAGCGGCTTTTTTGAAAATAAATTATCTTATTTTTTAAGAAATTATATACACTATGGCAGTGCCCGTTCAAAACGTGCGTGTTCAGAACGAGCCGGACTTCATGGTGTGTGCCGCAGCCTGCCATAATTTTGTTCTGCATGTCCTCGTGAGCTAGCTTTCGGTCAGGTTGAGACCATGCTACTGGAGCATATGCTGCTGCGCCCGGAGCATGTCCTGCTGCTGCAACCAGACCGTATCCTTCCACACAGACTACATTTTACCGGCACAGCTGCTCAATTCGAGAACCGCTCATCCAAAGAACTTCACACGCAACGTTTCATGTCCTTGGGTCCTGAGCAATAAACCTGCCGAATATCAGCTTCATACAGTGCCGGGTTCTAGAAATGTTGGTGCCACAGACAGACAGAGATTCCTGCCTTTATAGTTAGATTTTTGTGTTTAAAAATTGCAAGACAGTGTCGCAGGGGGGAAAAAAAAAAAAAAACTGAGATTGTTCGATGGGACTCCTTTGGGTGCAATATAAAGCTTTGGAATATCAACCTCCCACCAAACCCATCCAGCTTTTTCATGACTGACTCTATATTAAGAAACCTGTCAGCAAATCCTGCCTCTTAGCCAGCTATTACCAGTATAATCTGTAGAAAATTACAGTGACAGGTTTTTCAGCTTACCAACTTATGATGCATTCACTGACACTATTGATATCATGGTGACTGTAATATAGCCAAAGCATAAACACAATAATAATCATAACTTCGAATTTTTGAATGTGTGCCACCTTATGTAAAAATTCATTTTCAAAAGGTACAAGGGAGCATGGCATCCATCCATCCATTCATCCATCCATCCATCCATCCATCCATCCATGTTCCATTCTTGCTGTGAGGTAACAGTGCTACCTAGTGAACCACCTACTATGAAGCCCTGGACACAAAATTAATAATTTTCATTTTGGTTCAAAAAATAAAATTACAACGAAGTAGTAATAAAAACTAACTCAAATCAATATAGATATAGAACTAGAAAAATATTGATGCTTTGCTACTCTTTGCTCTTCTTGTGTGTGTTCATACAAAGCTGAACTCAGCTTAATGGACGATCCTGCCACATTCAGCAGCACAAACCCAGAGGACCTGCTGTTTTTAAAATGATTGAGCCATGACTTGTCAGAGAGCTGCGTACTACGCTCATGAATGCTAATTACATGATATTTATGCAAAGTCACATACACAGTCCCGAAGGATTTTCAGCTGGCTTTCCAAACTCTTAAAACAAATCTGAACATGTTGTCAGCATAACAGTGTCAGTAAAATTACACATCACTTTTTGTGTGAGTTATTTCTCTCCCCCCCCCAACAGAAAATCTTCAGAAAGATTCCTCTCCTTAGCATTAATTTGAGTCAAAATCTTTGACACAATTTCCACAATCAGCCACACAGCTGCCCTAAAATAATTTAAAAATCACAAATTTAAAATGCAAATGCAGTCCAACTCATTTCAAAGTTTTCTGTTGTTTCATGTTTGCTGGAACCAGTGAACTCAGTCCCAGAGGCATATTTGATTAATATTTAAAACTCTCAAAAACTCTTCAAAGATTGTGGCTATTGAGAACATTGCATTTTATTAGCTGGCTTGTTTGTGCTGAAGCATCCATTTCATCTTTTCCAGAGGTTTGTAATAATAACTTGTAACTTAATGCAATGAGGTTACAGACATACTTCACATACTGCAGTAAACTATAGTTTTGTTTAGGTTTTGGCTTGTGCATTTGAACACTGCTGATGTGCACAAAGACGGTAGCCTCTCACATACAGTATTGTTTATATCTTGAAAAATTGTGGAGTCATGGAATTGAACTGGAGCTAATTGGAGCAAAACTACAAAATATGTGGCAGGTCTGTTTCACGCTGCATCACCATTTATGAACTCAAACAAAAATGGCAGCCAGTTTGGTTGCTTGTTGGGTGAAATGACACAAATCACCCTCATTCTGAGAGATTTACTTTAATCTACTTTTGAATGTTTTGGCTTATTTCAGTGAGAAGAATTTTTTTTTAATCTGTGCAAAAGTCTTAAATCTAAAAAAAAGCAACGATTACATGAGCGGCTCTGGGATAATAGATACACATTGCTTGGAAACTGGTGTAAATTGCATGATTTTGAGTCTTATTAACATTGTGGCCTTTAGTTTGAGTGCATCGTGTTTACTGGCAGTACACACAGTTTTACGCTTTTACACTCGAGTGGATTTGCTAAAGTGCTAATGGACTGAAAAGGTGTGGCTACTTAGAAATAACAAACTGCATGGGCTCATCATCAATCTAAACTGTAAACAACCTTTATTGTAGCTAAACACAACATAATATTGTCAGTCAGGTTTTCATACTATACTTGCATACTTGAGATCCCATAACATCCTAAAAATCAAAACTCTCTTTCTTACACCTTCGCTGTATTTTATTTTAACAAATGAACAGATTCCATTTCCTCATGAATTAGCAATGTATATAAGTTATAGAAAATCATTATACAAGTAGATTATTAGGAATTTGTGTTATGAAGGAAGCATTTCAGGAGGAGAATCTGTTTTACAATGAATTGTGAAACTAATAAACTGCAGCCTTAATAGCCTATGCACCATCAAATGGATTTTAGTACCCTTCAAGGACATACATAATAGTTTTTATCAAAGCAAAATAAAGAGAATAAATGATAAAATATCTTTGAAATGTATTGGTTCAGATTGCCTAGAATATAGTCAGAGACCCTCCATTACAGCTCCTCAGCTGTCAATTTTTTTCAACTGTGGCTAGGTTTCAAGCTTTTTTTTGCATTTCATTTTGCTAACTCAGGATGTCCTTCCAATCCAGAGGTTCTCCAATTTAATAGGAAAATATTTGTTTACCTGTTTGCTGTCACAGGTGGGAATGCATCAGTTAAACTTGCACAATGTCAGCGTAATATTCATAACACACCCACATGGGCATTACGATGCTAATGGGACATTTTGTTTCAGCATGAATGAATGAATGTGCTAGGTATTTATTGGACTGCACCAAGTTATTATCCAAGAATCCTGTGACATTTAACTAAAAGCAGGCTGAGATAAGGGTTCGTATGTGTCGCCGGAATAAAAGTCATGCCTCAAGGTTCGCAAGGGTCCCATAATGTTGTCACAAAAACAAAAGGTTACGTGTCCAATTGTCATCATGTTTAAGCTTCATCGATGCAAAGCTTTCATTAATTCCCTTGCATAATCGGATGTTCCTTTGTAAATCCACTTGATCTGTTAACATCTGATGGGCCCAGTTTTAAAGGAGTGAGCAGAAGACAAGGAGAGAAAGGGAAAGCTGAAGAAAAATGAAGGGTGGGGGGGTGTTACCGCCGCCCACCGCTGCCTGGCCCTGACACCTTGTGAAGAGTGCTCATTCATCACGCGGCGCAGGGCTTGAGCCTCCGTAAATCACTGTGGATAAAGGACGCGCCATAAAGAATGGAATTGTGAAGGTAAGGGTTTTAAATCCCCCTAGATGATCCGAGATAAACACGGAGAGACTTTTGACAGTCCCTCGTTACCGCCACGAGCGAGAGGAGCTGTCACTGCTCCCTTCTTGCCTTTCATCTCTTGGTAACAGTCTGGCTGCTAATATCCTCAATTATCTCTGCAATATGTTGCTGGGAAAAAGGGAAAGTTCCGAAGAGGCATTCACACAATTTAAAAGTTTTAATTTGACAGCTTGTGGTGTAATGATGACTTGCGATGGCGGTAGAGGGGGCCTCCAGCCCACACTGAGTGTATGACAAGTGATGGGGTTGGACTGAGAATGGTTTGTGGATGTCAAGACTTTCTGGATCAGATGTCAGGAAGCCAAATGCATGTTTCACAGGTTGATATAAAAAAGCTTGAAGTCTTTAATTGTGGATAGCGGGGGCATTTTATCACATGGTTGATTTGGAATAGATCTCTTGTACCTAAAATCCTTTTTGTTGTTAAGTGAAAACTCAATAGTTGGGGTTTTATGAAGCTACCGCTGTTACTAAATCTGTGTGAAAGTGTATGAGAAAGAATAGAGAGGTTTTAAATAGACACAGCAGTTGTCCATCTGATAATGACGACTAAGTTATGGTCCATGATGGAGACACAAAAGGGCACAAGAGTGTTGCGTGAAGGTTGGCTCACAGGAAATATCCTCCTACCTAGGTACGCATGCAGGTAATTGTCTTTTTCTCATCTTTTTTGCCCCACCTGATATATATATACATAGCTTCAAGTTGGAGGATAAACCAATCGATCATTCCAAATGTCTCCTGTAATAAGTGAAAGTGATAAATTGTGGCATTGCACTCAGGTTTATGAAATATTGTCCATCCTGCAGGTGAGGATGCATTATCTAGCAGTCAGTGTTCCCAGGCAGAGGTGCCGGTGTCAGAGCACGTGGGCAGTTCTGTGCTGAGACTAATAGGAGGACCCGCCTCCAGTGGAAGTGCCCACTCCATCAAGGGCTTTGGACTGTGGTGCAATTAGCGCGCAAAATATTAACATTAGGATCAGACTTTGTTTTCACTGGAGAACCAACTTAAAAATTTAAGGTAGCTGTGTCAGTCTTCTTTTACTGGAGTAATTGCATCAGGTTCATTCAGCTAGAATCAGTATAAGGTGAAGTCAATAGCCTCTGTGGCATAATGACAGAGTACACACTTTCTTGCTCACATTAACAGCTTCTTCTTGATAGATAAAAGTCCCAAATAATGGCTTCTGTGATGGAGTGAAACCAGGATAACAAATTGGCCCTTTGTGATAACAACCCCCCTGTGATCTTCCCGGGCGTGAGAGATAGACAGGCAGGTTGAGCAAAGTCAGCGCTGCAACAGCTTTGCGCCAGGGGAAAAGCTCCATGCCCTACAGAAGGATGGATAGTGTAGATTTGTAATGGTTCCTCTGCTTTTGACAAAGTAACACAACCTGCAACCTTCATCCTCATTGGCTGAGTGAAAGGGCATTGGCAGAGGAGCTGGCCAGAGATAAGTGAGGTCTGTCGCTCTGGCTGGTATGTTATAAATTGCAGCTACCTCAATCATGTGCATGAGACAAGCAAACTGTCTCCTGTGACAACCTCCTTCTGACTTGACATGCAAAAAAACAAATTGATACAAGGAGGTGGAAGGAGGGATTGAAAAGAATGAGGGCTGAGCAGATGTGGGAAGCCTTGTTTATGGAGATGTCTTTCTCGACCACTTTTATTTAATGCTTCACTAGGCAAAGATTTTATGTAAAAAAAAAAAAAAAAAAAAAATACTATACAGCCATCTCCTCTCAAAGTGGATGTACAACACAGAGGAGTGTCCAGTACCCATTAATTAAAACCCCACAAAATGTCCGCTGCTTGTCAGGATTGATTTTCTATGTTTTGGTATCGAAACTAGTGAGAATTCCTTTCACTGCACAGCGAATGAATCCTCAAAATTTAAGACATGAAAAGAAACAGAGTATTGAGCAGTACTGAGGAGATGCTTAGTGTAAAGCTCAGTGAAAGTTTGGACAATGAGGAAATTTAGATCTAAAGAGGATGCGGTTAACTGATATCAAATAAGCGTTAAGCGTTAATTCCCTTAAACATTGTAAATTAAATTTTTTTTTTCCATACTACTGCTTAGGGCTGTGCCATATCATATTATTCATAATACTGGTATGATAATACTGCTTTGTTTTTTAATGACGACACGTATTTTTCATATCGTGATGTTGAAAATATTGAAGCGTGATGACATGTTGATGAATTTTCACATCATGTGCAACAGGAAGAAACAAAACTGGCATGTCCGGAAGTCGCGCGATCATTTCCTAATTAGTTCCTAAAAACGTAGTTATGCTGCGTTCGACAGACCTCGGAACTCAGAATTTTCTGACTTCTTACTTGGAAAAATGCATTGGAACACCACTTGAAGTTGGAGCTCCGGCTGGGGAACTTGGACCAAAATGATCTACCCTGACTTACCGAGTATGACGTCACTCAACATGGCAGCGTCGTGGAAGCGAACTTTGTGAATGGAAATGATAAGCTAACAGGCAACTAAAGTATTTTTTCTTGCATGAAATTGAAAGAAAAAGGTCAGAATATATCACCAAGTTAACTGTCTATTTTGTATAACTGTTTGCCATTGATACGTAAGTGTAAATAATTTCATATTACTTCTCTGCACATAGTTTAACACCCACTGTGATTAATATCATTGTAAAACAACACAACCAAACAATCCTGTAGTCTAACTTTACTTTAGTTAGCATTTATTACGAAGTTTAATTAATTTTTACAGTATTTATTGGTGTTCAGCTATGCTTTTTTGATTACATTTGGCTGGAACGGTTTGAGGTTGTAAGTTGGATCTTCCAACTGGGAAACATTTGACTTCCGAGATCTCAAACACAGCATTAGCCCTGCTGTTTATTTCTTTATTTGTTTGCTATAAGGCTAACTTGGGAACACGACAACTGTGTTTCAACACCTGAAGCAGAAACACTTGAGTGAATACCAAGAAAGTCGCAAGTCATATGAGGAGAAGAGCCAATCAGCTGATTTTACCACCAAAAACAAGCAGGAAGTGGCATCTGACTGAGTTGCTGAGCTATGCGTGACTGAGTTAACTAGTTGGCTAGTTAACTCAACCCTGCAACAAAGAAAATTAACATGTCTGATGGTGAAATTAGCGAAATGGTGACTTTTTGACTTGATGTATGAACAGTGTTAGCTTAGCTGCAACACTCATTCCAGTTGAGCTCTTCATATTTCAGTGTCGTGTTTAAGTGCAGAGTCACAAAGGCTAATTAACGCCGGAGGTAATATCATAACCTGCTGCCACAGATCATCTCCTCAATCATCAGAAGTGAAACTATTTATATTTTACACACTACTGAAGACTAGCAGATCAAGTTAATTTGAATAATGTTTTGCGGGATTTCGTTACATATAATTTTACTAAAGGGGAAATACTGTACTGTGCCTACTTTAATACCTACTGATGTTGCAGTTTGTAGTGTATATATATGCGATCATCAATGCATTGTTCAGTGTTAAATGTTAATGTATCATCTTGAATATCGTTATCACAACAATACCTTGAGATATCATGGTATTATTTTAATGCTGCATCGCCCACCCCTGCTACCACTTGGAGCCTCCAAAGTTAAAGAGCAATGTGCTAGTATAGCAAAAGGTGAAATTAGCACCCCCTCACAATCTATGTAAAACCTCCAATGTAACCTTAGATGCTATATTCACATATCACACATTTTACAGGAACAATCACATGGTTCAATGTATTTTATGTGACTAGTGGATATTAGGAGTCATTCTGCGGTTCAGTGCCATCGTGAATGGATGATTTCACCGTTGCTGAAAGCTCTGCACATGCTGCAAATGAGGACACTTTACATGCAATGCTAAAGAGATTATACAACCTTGACTGTGTGTTTTATGTGGGTGTTGCAATGCACAAGCGCTGTTCTTTGTTGTTCAAAGTCACTCTGAAATAGCAGAGATGTTTGGCTGAAGACTAAAATGTTTCTTTCTAACTCATACTCTCTCCAAGTCTGTTTTTTTTTTTTCCTCCAGACTCACTTTTTGTTCTTGTTTTGACCGTATGCACAGCACAAATCTCTGTTTTTGAAAAGCTAAAGCCAGGCATTAGCTCTTTGGCAAAGTCTTAGACAAGGGTATTAATCACATGTCCACAGTTCACTGAACTCTGCCTTGAAATATGAGACTAATTTCTCCTCCCTTAATAATCAACTTGGAAAAAAAAAGAAAGAAAAAAATCAGATATTTCAGGTTTTCTCCTTGAAAAGCTCCGTAACTGCTCCCGGGATTTCAAAAGCCGAGTGCTGTTAAAAATGCCCAATTATACAAGACCAATATGAAACAAATATAAAAACTCCCATTCTGCACCACAGATTCTCTCAGCGCATGCATATCACAAACACGATACCTTATATCTTGCCTAATTAAGATGTAGTTTTCTGAATTTTTGAAAACCATCACTTCAGCACAATGGAAATGAACCTTTGACTTTGTTTTGCTTTTATGTCCAACTATTTTAATCGTATGTTAGAACTCAAATAAAAGCTAAACGGGCAATTCTGTGCACAACTGTCAATAAATCTGACAGCATTTCCCACTTAGCTTTAATGTTTTGGCAGCATTAAGAAATTCTATATTTATTATGCTTTATATTGTTACTGTTTGTATGGAATTTATATTCATGTGTAGCTTATTAAGGGGATATGATGACATCAGGTTTCTTTGGAATATTGCTTCTATGTTTAGGCTATGTCAGTTTACTTATATCAGTATATCAGTTTACTTTTGTTACCTGTAATATTACCTGCCTACTATAGCTAAATGGTGCTCTGGTAATGATCCAGTTGATGTTGAGTTTCAATTTATCAAATGAAAATTTGTCCAGCTGAATTTTTTTTTAAATTACTTTTAGGGAGGGCCGTCTGATCCCTGAAATCTCTAAGTTAATGCAAAGTTAGAGTTTGTGAAATTTATTAGTTTCATTTTCTAGTGTAGTTAGTTTTCATTTTTTTTGTTTTTGTTATTATTAATTCAGATTATTTTCTCTGAGGCACAAATGACATTTAAATTTTCTAAACACCAACACACTCCACTCTGTATTGGAAAAATCCTATTCTGATTAAACAAACAAACAAAAAAAAAACCTTGAATCCCACCCAATCAGGATTTTTCATGGGCTGTTTACTATGTAGAAAAATCGTCATTTAGGACGGATTTATATTTATAATGTCAGGTCTGTGGGTCATAGGATATTTGACCCCAGAAGACACGGTATCACATGACATGAAAAGGCACAGTAACTGTGATGACAAATGAAGGAGAGGAAAAAAAAAAAAACAACTTTGCTATTCTGAGACGTCAACTCTGGACAATAGGACAGCAGCATATTGATAAGCTGCCACATGTCTCAGATAGAAAATAATAGACGTGGCTGTCTGTGTTTTGGACTTGTGTCTTGTAATTCAGCCTAAGCAGTTTTTATAATGCATCTCTGCCTTTGTTATATTTGCTAACTATTACAATAATTCTCAGCGTTATCTGCATGTTAATACTGGGTAGCTGTTATGTTAATTTATGTGTATTTATTTGAAGATTTTCTGCCAACCTGTCATATTCTGCGTTCAGATGGTGAAGGTAAACTAGGCTGCTACAACAATTATATGGAACTTTGTGAAATTATGACATGTTTTAATAGATGATAATAGCAGTGAAAATCAGTTTGGGCAAAGCCAACCATGTATCCAGCATTAAACTGCCTTGCTGTTTTCACACCCATTCACACACCAAGATTAAAGGACCGAACCCCCCATTTTGCATGTTTGAGCCCAATATATTCAATTTTCATACACGTAACATTACTGACAACCATTTCCCAAAGGATAAAACCGTATTTCAGCTTTCCTGATATTTTGCAAAATCTCTTGATCTTTCAAAATCAAATATTCAAGTGATACACCCACCTTAAAAATTGATGCTTCGCCTGCTAATAGTTACGCAGCCTTATGAAGTCACGGTCGTTAAAATTTTTCAATACACTCAGGTCTTCTTTTGGGACTATATTCCCCGGTGGAGACATACATTCACGCCATTTTTTTATTGCATTAAATGCTAAAATTATGAAACTTCGAAAAAACCTGAATATACCTGAATTTCGTGTTTTCGTGATGATGGATTACCTATCCCAAAAACATTTCAAGTATCAACAAGTTAATTTTAATAGTGTAACAGAATGAACTGAAGCCAATGGTGATCTGGAAGGTAGGACCTTTTTTTTTTAAAACTCACTGTTCTAGTAGTATGCTTTGGGAAATGATGTCAGTAACCTTACGTGTATAAAAATGGAATATATTAGGCTCAAACATGCAAAATGGGTGGTATGGTCCTTTAAGGAAACTTTTGTAACCTCTTTTGTAATGTTTAAAAAAAAAAAAAAACATTTATTTGCAGAGATGCGAGTGAGCAAAAGCCAAAAGAGAAATGACTATGCATGAAGGCGGTCAAATGTTAGAGGTCAAAGTGGTTCCCCGATGGTTCCTCGTCCTCATGCTGAGCAAAGCCTCCTCTGTCACCTCCACTGCTCCTCTCCCCTCAAACAGCACTCTGCATTCCATCCATTCAGGAGAAGCGGTGCCCTTCCTACCAACATACTGATGTTTAATTCATTCCTCCACACCCAGGGGACACTCATAACAACAACAGAAAAAACACAAGAAGAGAGAGAGAGAGAGAGAGATAGGGAAAAAAGAGGAAAGAAATTAGAAGGACCAAAACATTTACTCTGTATTTGCTATTTCTGGGTGTGAAATGAATGAAAGCCATACAACAAAACCAAGGAGACTGAGATATTTGATAGTGACCATATGAATGGGAAGATGAGAAGAGAAATAAATCCCATTTCTATCTGGTTTGTTTGACTTTAGGAGCGGATGGGGCAACAAAGATGTTGCCAGACACCTTGGTGTGCTCCCTCTTAATCAGAGGTTGATTAAGCTGCACTTTCAGAGGCATGGATTAGGAGGCTCCCTTTGGACTCCTCTAAATTGGTTGGAAGGGAAGGAAGACAGAACGTTGAGAACTGCTGAGAGAACTTTTGATGTGTCAGTCAGAGAGTCTGGCATGGTTTGCTTTTATTGACCTTCCCAGGCTTGATTTGTGACAGATCCCCTGGTAGTGTGGCGGGTGGGGAAGGGGCTCGAGAGGTGGGGAAGGTTAGAGGAGATTCAGCTTTTGAAGAATTCCCAAATTCTGCTGATCCAGTAGTGCTGCCACAAGCATTACTGTGATTCATAACAATGAAGGGCATGGAGCTATGCAGCATTTGCCACCTAGACATTTTTTTTTTTTGAAGATTATCATTCTGTTATTTTTGCTTCAAAGAAATGAAAGAAAGGACCTTACCTGTCCATGTCCTGTCCTTTTATTTCCCATCTGTCCTTCATTTAAATCAGAACGATTTGACTCGTATCATATCATGTTTTCTACAGCCATAATGGATTCAACAATGTACCCCATCACAGCTCTTACTATATCTGTCCCTCTCTGGACAGTCTGCGCCATTTATGGATTTATGGATAATAATAGTCTGATGCTTTTTTCCACTGTCAGACTGGTTTGTAACCCTTTCACAGAAGAAATGGCATTATTCATGTTGTGGTGGTGGTACCGCTATTAATGTAATGAGTCAGGCTGTTAATGTGATTCCGTTTCAGACACAAAGGGGATCTCTCAACCTGAGCCCCTGCTGCAGACAGGAGACCTCTGCGCCCTACATAACAACGATGGGATGTGTCATCACTGATTTATTTTGTCCTTGAACCTCCTGGTGATAGGACCTTGTGGGATAGCCTTTAAAAGGAGCGCCCAGCCAGGGGGAGATGAAATGAATGCTCTGTTCCCAACTATTGAAAGACGTGCACTACAGCTGAAGGCTTTTAGAGGAAGTGCTGTAATCTAAATGTGCTATTTCTCACACATAGCACAGCTCTTGGATGGGATGATCAGATAGGCCAAGATGAATCTGACTTGACCTGTGAGCAGCATACACAGCCTCCTGCATTGCAAGCCATGAGGGGAATTTGCAATGGATTCCTGAAAGATAGAAATCAACTCAAATTCAGCTGAGGCTCTATACCTTGATAAGGCACTGCTACACCAGACTCACAAATTTCATAATGAATAGATAAGCATTAATGTAATTTCAAACTGTCAGCTCCTGCCAGACGGCATGTCAGGAGTGAGCTTATCATTGTGCCATGATTTTATTTACATCCAAGAACATTAACTCTGGCTTCTAGCATATCCATTGCATAAACAGAACTTCATGATAACCAGAGGTGCATCCTCTGAAGTACTTTAAGCAGCCTTATTAACTTTGTCCACTTTCTCATGTAATTAATGTCTGCTTACAATGCAGCAATATCACTTTAACCTGTGAAGGCACAATAATTATGTGACGGTTTGAGTGACATGGATCAGGAAAGCAAATAGAGGAGGCCTGCCTCCAGGCTGATCAGGAGCAGGAAGTCTGTTGGTCCAGGTTAATAGGCATCCTCAAGGAAGGGATTAGCCTGTGTTATAGAAAGTAGGGGGGGAATTTGAATTTTGTGTAATAACATCAAATATTTTAGAAAGCTCCTTCTAAAAATCCCATTGTGATAGACCAGTTATAAACTCTTGGTCAAAAGGTTTTATGAGATTACGCTTATCGGACGCACAAAAATCCCATAAAAAAAAAAGCCAAACACAATACTTTATTAAATGTGGAAACTGATTACTGTGTTCTACAAATCACCAGCCATCTGTTTCCTTCTTTTGCCCCAGCTGAACACACAATCTGAGTCTTTGTTGAGCAACAACGGATAAGGAAAACGTCCTGGACGATATTTTAGCTGTCGTGGGAATAAAATCCAGCTGGGTGTCTTAACCCCCCTAGGATCCTGAAAGTCAGCATGGTCAGAAATGTCTGAGTTTATAAGGGGAATGCCACTTGTAGTGGAGTGGACCTGTGATCGATTGGGATGTGAAGTGGCTTAGCTGTACCTCTGTGTGTCAATAGCAAGAACTTCTCCCTCAACCCTGCAGTAAATCACAAGCTTCCTGCTCTACATGGTAATAAATCTCAGCTTTTGTGACCAGTGACCTGCCTGTATGATTATATACATCATCATGATGTTTTATTTGGGTGATATTTACTTAATTCCTCAGATCATGCAATCAAATACATCAAACCTTTTACTTCAGCTCTCGTAAGACTTAGAAGAGTTAAAGGTTAAATTGACAGCAAATTAGAATGCGCTCCACAG
The DNA here is from genome assembly GCA_014773175.1 of Lucifuga dentata. Classification (NCBI taxonomy): domain Eukaryota; kingdom Metazoa; phylum Chordata; class Actinopteri; order Ophidiiformes; family Bythitidae; genus Lucifuga; species Lucifuga dentata. The sequence continues at coordinate 299,763 of VXCM01001404.1, read as the reverse complement.
CACCAGAGATTGAGACAAGGAATTAATTGGCTCCATATCAGGGTTAGATAGCGCTGTTGTTGACTTTTGATTTAAAAAAAAAAATTAAAGAGCAAGGTGACTTGATATTGGATTGATAAGCAAAAATCCCAACTCAATCCCATCAATACGTTTCTCAGATGCACATAGGTGCCTCACCTTGTAACCAATGACAGCGGCCATAGTGGCTCACTAGCAGATAGAAATCAGAGGTTTTCTACCCAGCGTGCGTCGTCGTGCATTTATTGCTGTATGTGTGTGTGCAACGTGTGTTTCCCTTACAATCATTCCAGTTGTTCTCAACATGCTGTTGACTTAGAGGTCAAGCCACACAAAGGCATAAATTTCTGCTGCTATGATGGCGACTAATTCAGAGCATGTCACAGAGCAGCTCTTTGCAAAAAGGTCACCTCTGAGCTGCACTTTATGGCTTTATATCTGTTTTATAGGCAACTGCACGGATTCAGTGCACATTATCAGAATTTGAATCACCTTTATGCAGTTAGCACCTTCATACATAACTTCACACAAGATTTTGCTTAAGTACATCTGGTGCTGCGGTAGAGTTTAAAGTTCCAAGCGAAAAATTTCAAACATTCATAAGTGTTGCTGACATTTGTTTTTAATTTGTACAGATTTTTTCTTAAAAAATATATTTTTTATGAGAGAGTGTTTTTTTTTATGTTCTAATATATTAAAAGATTCTTCTGTGTTATGATACCTCAGTAACAAAGTCACCAAAATATTCTCTCACTAATAGAAAGTGAGGATAAAATGGGGCAACTGTTCATAAAAGAGGGATGGATGGATGGATGGATGGATGGATGGATGGTCCTGCTAAGAAGTGCTGATGTTGCAAATCTTGTTAGTTCAATTTTAAAATTTAAAGAATTAATATGAATACAAAAAAAAAAAAAAANAAAAAAAAAAAAAAAATGTCTGAGAAGACCATTAGCATCTGCACCATGTTAGAATATTTAGCACCGGTTCTATGGCATCAACAAATAATTGCTTTAAGATAATGTTGAAAGAGAAATATTATACAGATTTCCATAAGGTTATTTTTGTTTATGGATGCATTTTGAAACCTTTGCTGTGCTTTAATGTGCCAAAAAAAAAAAAAAAAANAAAAAAAAAAAAAAAAAACGAAAACAAAAAACGCAACCACTTTCTGCAGCACTGCTATGCAAACTGAGTGATAACAGGCTATTTAACTGTGTGTTAAGATCACCCACCTGAAAAGCCTGCTCTCTTCTGATTGGCCAGCTGCATCAGCCCTGAACTGATGACACCCACAGACAGATTTATTAATGTGCTGCAAAAAGAAGCCAATGCAAAATGTAAAATAATGCTCATTTACACTTTAAAACCTCACGAGCTTCAGAGCTTCTTCCTTCTACCATTTACCAGAGCTGAGAAATATATTATGTCAATGGGAAATTAAATTAAGCTTTTGATATCGTGCTATATTTACATTTCCATCACATTTTTTTAATCAAAGCCCTTTAAGAGGTGAAACTTAGACAGAATAAATTCGCGTTGACGGCGTTTCTTTTTGTCTAGACTCGTTATCTTTCTGCCCCGTAGTTTGCTTCACTCATTCTAAAATGCCACTCTGTGTGTCTTTATTTGCGAGCATATTAGTCTCCATGGAAACTCATTTTACCAATACTTCATTGGCACTAAATGACCCTGTGCTATTACTTAGCTTCTCGCTGCTTTGTGTGGAAGTGTTTTTCTTTCAGAGATTAAATGTTTGAAGGCAAATTGAGGTCCTACCGGTTTTATCGCTGGGATACTGAATAAGCATATGTGGAAAATACCAAAGCATGGTACTGTAACAGAATTTTAAAAGAAATTATGATATATTTCTAAGCTTCTTGGGGGCAGAAAATAGCAGCTTGTGAAATATCAGGGGTATTGCACACTTTTATCAGGTGGGAACAGGGTTTGGAAGGTAATACAAAACAGGTTAGGTTGCTGTTTGATTGTTGATATAAGATTTTACTAAAAGGGTGATTCTATCCATTAACACTCCGCATTTGCCCGCAGAGCATTTCTTGAAAATGGTGATTAGACTTAAAACAAACATGAAAACTGTTACTATGCCTGTGCACTAAACATTGTCTGTTTCAGCAGATATACAACAGACTTCGGGATCCCCCTTAGAATATTTACACTCTTCCCCCTCTCCAAAGTGTGCACAGATTATTGCTTGAAGGAAGAGTCCAGGAAGGTCAGCCAAGAATCCTGCCGTAGGTGCCAAAGTGAAATCTGCAGCACTACAATTACTTGGACAGACTGAGGCAGCTGAGCAAAGTGAATGACAGGTAGGAAATAATTCATATGAATCACCTGCTTTATTATGAATAACCACCTGCTGGGAGGACATAGCACGGTCAGTTATCCTCCGAATTGGTTCTCAATAGCCCTTTTCGTCATTTGTTGGTAATTGCCTTAATTCTCTTGATAATATAATGAAATTAACCTCGGAGAACATTTCTTCCTTATGGCATTTACGAGACAAGGTTGGAGTTGACAAGCCAGCAGTTGCTCAATTATATTTAGATTATTTTACTCTGCTGCTATTTGGCTTCATCTTTTGATGTAGATACTTTAGAGAGTTCTTTTTTTTTTTTTTTTTTTTTTTAAACTGCCGCTCATTTTAATAATCTTCGTTCCGCCATAACGTGAGTGCTGAATTCTCCACGAAGGGCGTTCTTTAAGAACGTCTGCCGATGCGTAGATCACTCACATCTATTTTCTATTTGGGGTACATCTGACCTTGTAGTGAAGAGACATAAAAGGCTGTCAGTCAAACATCATGCCTTCTTTGTTTCTTCGTGGTTGTCATTCTCCAGAGGAGTCAAGCAGCCACTGACTTAAATCTAGTGATTCAGTGCTCCTGGCAAAAAGCTTCTCTGTCCCTCTCTCTACAAACTCAGCGACTGCCTCGGGGTAAGGTGGAAAGAAGGTGACAAAAAATGTAATGGTTTTTGAATAGTTCTAGAATGAAAAATCAAGGCCAATAACAGACATTTATAATAGTTTTGTTTTTTTAATAAATCAATCCAGCATAACACTCTGACCTTTGAGAAGCTTTAACCTCCAGAAGGACACTGGCTTCTCAGTGCCCTTATCAGTCAAACTGCAGATTTAGAATGAAGGACAATAAGATGACAGATCTGCTGTTAGGCTCCAGTATGTTACATGCTGCAGTCCAATAAATCACCAATCACCAATAAATCATTGCCACATCCGTTTTTAAAGATTAAAGTGTATGCAATTACTAAAGTCAAATCACACAATCCACACCATGTTACAGTGCAATAATTTGCATTTAATTAGAAATATACCAGATTGCTTTATATCTACAAAAATGCAAAATAGATTGTTAAAGGGGACATATTATATTTCCATGTTGCTGATTTCGTTTGTGGGTCTATTATGGAATTTATGCCATTCTTTAATGTGCAAAAAAAAAAAAAAAANAAAAAAAAAAAAAAAATGGATCCACTTATTCCTTTCTGCAGCACTACTGTGCACACTGAGAGATAACAAGCTATCTTAAGTACTGTCTCTTTAAGGCCACCATCCTGAAAAGCTGCTCTGTTCTGCATCAGACTATGAAACACGGATTCAGAGAAAAAAGCCTTTCAGTAGCCTCATATTTCATGTGTCTAACCAGGTGTTGGGGAGGAACACCAGGTGTAGGCGGCTAAATTTAAACATGTTACATGTTGATGTCAACATGTTACAGAAGTAAAGAACCTACGGATGCTTTTCTTTTGCCATGAACTTCAAGTTTTACAACGTTGGCTTGTCCAACATACAGTATATTTCCTCCTACAGTATATTATACTGTAAAATAAGAGCAAATTAAAATGAATGGTTAAAGGTCTCCTTTAATATAAAATATATTGATTAATGCAGGTGTAACATCACTGTAATTTCTATGGTGAAAATTTTATTAAAACGACAACACACAAAACCTTTACCACCTCATGTTTTCTTGACTGATTAGCACATTTTCTGAGAAGTTTTGTAACATTTAAGTTATATTCTTTTGACTTTCAGTCCAGCAGCATCTCATGTAACAATTTTCTCAAATATCTTTGCATGCTGTTGACCACAGTATTTATACTTGAGACGTTTGTCCCTCTAACCACCCACCGGCCTGCTGTCCCAAACTCTCAGCACAGCATCAAACACTGTAGTCTCACTGCTGGGCTCAGTTTCATGGGCACAACAGTGTTTGCATTTTACTTGACAAGGAAATGTCACATCATTTCAAAAAGACCTTCTCTTTTATTGATGACTAATATCCTTTTACTGGGAACTGAAAGAGCTCTAACCAAGCTGCATAAAGGAAACTAAAATAAGCACGACTGCAGCAGTAAAGAAGTTGTTTGCTGAAGACATCTAAGAATTTGAAATTTGCAGACATATTTTTAAAAAAATATGTAAATATTTATATGGAGAAATATTTTCTGTATCTATAGAGGCAAAACTTCCAAATAATTTCTTTATCACTGCACGCATCCTTCTCTAAACTTGTGCATTGCTATTACATATGCATTGTAAATTTATATCTTTGGTTAATACCAGATTGCCCTTAGAAGACATATCCTGAACATATCTGTTACCCTGTATTGCATTGTCAATTGATAGTATTTTTTTAAAATTTATTTAATCTTTATTTTACCAGGAAGTACACTTGAGATTCAGAATCTCTTTTGCAAGGGAGACGTGACCAAGACAGCAGCGTACAAAAAGCAGAAATAACAGAACAATACAACACTACAGTATGACAAGATGAAATTACATGTATGATAAAAAGGATATTTAATGCACAAAAACACACAAACAAAAGTCAAGTTGGAGGAGATTCCATAATAACATACTAAGAAAACAGGAGCAAGATGAGCCAACAAATAATACAAATAATTTAAAACTAGGCAGTTGAATAAAAGACTTAATTTTTAGGTCGTTTTGGAGACACTTCCATGTAATTGGGGCAGACACCACAAAATATCTCTTACCAGTCTCAGTACGGGTTTTGGGTATAATCCACTGTAAATTAAAGTCAAAAAGACATTGGTCAGAATAAAGATTTCCATTCCTTTTCATATACTTTTTTATAACCAGACTACAAAAAAAAAAAAAAAATNAAAAAAAAAAAAAAAAATCTTATTTCAGCCTCACATCTTTAGAAGCAGAACAAATTGGAAACGTGTTACCCTTTCAGTCTTGTTATGATCTGAGCTGTTCTCTATTTTAACAATGGTTTAGTCATTTAAACACACATTACACCTTTAAAGCTGTTTGAAAGATGAGAATATTCTCTCTTAACAACTGTCAGCGCTGAAGTCAAGAGTATCTGATAAGAATTAACAGGCTGGATGACAACAATAGCGACTTCATCTATTTCATGAACTTAAACATTTTGATTTTTGTCAAGCACGTCTGTTGAGAATTCTGTTAGCTTCTGTATTTTACTCCTGAGGCTAAAAGCACTGGGTGTGTAACTAATTACAGTAACCCAATTACAGTAAAACTCTGATCTTTTTCAGGTTTTCTGTAATATGATTATAGATGCATAAAACATCTAAATGAAAGTACATTACAAGTGAACAATGACGAAGGAGGATAAAAACATTTTGACAGAAAGACACAATTCTCTTTTGTGTCCTTTGTAAGAAGAATATCCATCATAATAGCTCAAATGTACACCTGCAAAGACATAATTACAAGCCTTTTTCTTCTTGTGCCAATATGTTTTATGACACATTGCTGCTCAGTTACAGATTACTGCTGCAACTTCCTCAAATAGAATTGAGAGCAATCTTGTTCCTTTTTGATTCTAAGGGGTTCCACTTTGTAAAGCCTGAAAACATAAAACACGTCACTTTCTTTACGCCGCAGGATTTTGTTTCTAGGAAAAACAACAAACGTGTTTAAACCAGTACAGTAATGTCTTCATGAATGCATTACAGGTTTAAATAGCTATGGATGAGCATTATTTGCACAAATTGGCCATTTATTTATGTGAAAATGCAACTTATTACCACAATAAATTCTAAACCACAGACATATGTTCACATGACAAGATTAATGTAACTACAAAAACATGTGACAGCATGTCTGAGAAGACTATTAGCATCTACGCCACGTTACAGTATCTAGCCACTTTGCATTTCATAAGAATCTCCTAGATTACTTTATGGAACAATAATTGATTGATTAATGACAGTGTTAAATGAGACATATTATACAGACTTTCATATTTTCATTTAGGGCCTATTAAGAAACCTTTGCCATGCTTTAATGTGCAAAAAAAAAAAAAAAAAAAANAAAAAAAAAAAAAAAAAAAAGTACCCACTTCTCCCTTTCTGCAGCTGAGTGATAACAGGCTGTTGTTTTGGTACCGTCTCTTTAAGGACCCTCCTGAAAGGGAACATATTATCATAGCGTGTATGTGGCACAAAATCAAATTTACTGTATAGAAGCACATAACCCTTTAAAATCAAATTTCAAGCTTGAATTTTGTATGATTTTTGTTTTCAGCCTTACTTGGCATCAGCCAGGTTCTGCAGACACAATAATACTCTGAAAACCTGCAAATGAACACCTTGACTTAATATTTTACCTCATCTGCATGTTTTTCACACTCAGTTAAGTACCATGACTGGGCGGTGAGTACAAATGTTCCTTCCTCTAGGCTCTGGTTAATGTTGGTGCCACGCCCTATACATCTCCGTCCTCAATTATACATGGCTGGAATGGGAAATTAAAATAGGGCACATCATAAAAAAGCTGATAACAGAGCTAATACAATTACAATAGAGTGATTAAAAAAGGTTAAATGGGTGATCTATTACATTGATCTTAAATGCATTCAGACTTAATTTAATTTAACAGTGCTATAATGCTGTAGTTAAAAAATGTCCTATTAGTGTTTGGAGCATGCATGTATAAGGATTAATTATTGAATAATTGTTCATGCATTCCAGCACTGGCGGGCTCTGAAGGGTGATTTATTTTCTTCAGTGGCTGTCCAGAGATAGGGCTTAATTACAGTGGATAGCCTTATCTCCTCGCTCTAATCCTCTCTTTGGAGTCTCCTGCGTTCACACCATCTAGCCGTCGATATCATCAGACTGTTGGCAGAGCCAGACAGAGAAAGTGATCCCCAATTTCTCTGTCACATTAAGGCTCATTCATGAAGTCTCAGCTGTGGACCTGACTTAAGAACTCTAAAGTGGGAGGAAAGAAGAGTCACTTAATGTTGGACCCTTTTCCCTTTTGAGGTCAAAGCTGGCTGGCACATTACCCACTTGTGCCGTCGCTGGCAGCTGGAGGAACTTAAGAATATGCAGTTAAAAAAGGGATCAGATGCTCAGTTCTTTGCCACTGATGTGGCGACTTTTGTTGTCTTCCTCCTCATTAGAAGCGGAATAAGTCTGTGCCACTTCAGATGTTAACACAATGACTGCAAGATTAGGCAAAGCTGAACCTGCGTGCAGGATACCAGCTTTGACTTTCAGTCAAGCGTACTTGACATGATGAATCACCATTGATAACACAATGGGAGTAATCCATTAAACACAGTGCCAGATTTAATGTGTCAATAAGGGAAAAAATTGTCACACAACCATCTTTTTCTAATTGATAAACGCCTGTTGCTGGCATCTTTTGGCGTTTGTGTTGGAAGAGGCGTTACTACAGTGTCAGGAAAGCGATTCGTATAACAGATTCAAAAAATAATGACCTGTTTCAGTCTGGTGGTAAATTTCATTGGTATAAAATCTGAGTGATGTTTTAAACTGTATTGCCTCAATAAATTTACTAAAAATAATACATTTGATAGTTTTTTTTTTTTTTAAGTTGAAAGTTTTGATCTGATCTCTTACACATTCTAGTGGCACTGCGCCGCTTCCTCACATCAACCTCTGCACTTGCCTGTCACAGTCCGGCTGTCCACACCCACCCACCCATGCATCAGGACTCCCTGTAGTGTGTGGATACAGTTGCAGCATTCTCCTCTCTTAAAAGTTGCAGTTACACCTCCTCTCTTAAAATTCAGAGTGCTTAACTGGACAATTTAGGTTTCCTTTGCTGATTTGACATGTGCTGTATACTGTAATGGCTCTTAAATATGCAGCAGGTTATTAACACGTCACACAGATCTTCACTGGCTTTTACACTCCTTTCAGCAACGTGTCAGTAACGGGACACCGGTGCGCTAATTAATGCTTTATGAATGAGCTTCAGTTATTGCGGTGCCCCTAAATTTTAATTAGAGAGACCTATAGTTTAATTAATATAATTTGAGGGAATATTCCCACCACATGTGGCACTAATAATTGTATATAAAGTGTTATATAGACTGTGCGCGTTCTGCCATTACAACCTGGGATATATGGGATATTAGCAACTTAAATGGACTGTGCAGAAATGCCTGACCTGACGCTGTTTATTTAGATCAGCTGATGTAACCTGATCGAATGTGATGGTCCATATACACAACTATAAACTACAACTACAAATGTATTTATAAAATATTAGTTAATTAAACAGTGATATACTGTACATATTCCTTCATACATCTTGGCAATTCCAATCATTTATAGGGTTTCATTTCTCTTTTTTCAAAAACTGACTTAACATATTTCTCAGTACAGAATCATGCAAGTAAGATACAGTTTAAGATTTAATATGTTGCACTTCAAGTTGATATAATACGATGTGGTACTGTGTGATGTTCTACAATACCTTGCATATAAATCATGCAGGCAGTTCCATTTTGCTTCTACTGTAGTTTTGCAAAGGAATTCTCCTGCATGAATCCAGTTACATGTAAGAGAAAAAGATTCCCATCAAGATGCTCTGTCACATTTTAATGAGCATTATTTTGGGATAACAACATGAGGAAGTAAGAAACTATTGAGTCCAGAAATGGTTGACGTAAACAATAAGAATAGGTTTGTTTGTCTGTAAGCTGAACTCTCTTTAGCATGACATTGTTTAATCATAACCTACATCATATTAAAAATGCAAATGTATTTAATTCTCTTACTCTGCATCATGCTACGCAATTTTACAGCCGTGTGGCTCAGACTAAATTGTTTTCACCTGACATTTAACTGTGCGTTTGTATAATACGGCCCAATTTGCCAACTAAATTGAGTTCCATTTTTAAGCACTTAAACTAAATTAAACTTAAATTAAATTAACATTTAGCAAAAATCTGTATAAATTCAGGAAAACACACCAGTATAGAAAAAGTGACGCACATAGGCGATAAAGTGAAATGACAATAATAATAAAATGGGGTGATGAATGGAGCATTGGAGATGGTCACCATGCTGATGAAGGAGATAAAGTAGATGGCAGATGTACTTTTATCATCTGAGCGAGATGATTGTTAACTGCTGCAGGCTTTATAGCTTATTAGTTTGGGGATCCTACACTGTGTGTAGGTTCTGGTCTGTAATCCAGTTTTCAGAGACTGAAGATAATATGTGAACCCGACTGTCAGATTCACTCCCAAAACATCAATCTGCTGCGCTCAGGTGCAGTGTTATACCTGAGACAAATTAACGTGGCGTTCTTCTCATCACGCTAATTAATTAGAGCAGGATTATGGTACAATATGTCTAATGAAGAAGTCATATCAATGCATTTTGCGGCCACGTGTAACTTACAAGTCCTGATTAATGTTCACCTAAACTGACTGTGTTTGCATATTTCTTGTTTTTCTTACTGTAAACACATAATAACATTGCCTCACACGGGGTAATAAATAATACAGTAATTATTTCCTGTAAAATTGTGATCATATATTCATTTTACATTTCCTGCAACTTAAATAAGATACGTTCTCATTTTTTTATATCATTAAGCTACACTGAAGCCTTTTTTTTTGCATTGATTTGATATTTCTTAATCAAAAACTTGCCTACTTATTGAAGACTTTCAACAGCTTGCAAATTTTCAGTATTCAATTTTTTTTTTCAGTTAATTATATGTTTTTTAAACTTAATGAGGCCTTTTTTTTTGTTTTTTTTTTTTTTCATAACTTATGTTTATATAATGTCATGCCCAGTTCAGCTTTGTTCACATCGTGTCAAAGTGCCACTGCGTTCTCTTAAATATGATGCCCCTTATTACAGTAATTTTAGTCTTATTACCATTTTTTGTTTTGTTGCGGTAAGTCTTCCCTTTACCCAGAATGCAATCAAAATTCAAACGAGGTCGCTGAATGTAACTGAATTCTGCTAACTGAATACCATATGCCAACACCTGATGTTATACTGATGGTAATAGCACTGTCAAGTTTGACAATGTGGAGAAAGCAATACCGTTATTCCCCATATTCACTTTTCAAAATCTCATTTTGCTTTCATTTCTTCACTAACACAGAGCTGTCAACATGTAATTCAATGAGTGTCACCCGAGTGCTTGAACATTTCTTCATTTCTTTTGCTGACGGTTTGCACGCCATCCGGCACGATTTCACCGTTGTCTTTAAAATCATGTCGTGGCTACTTTGGTTTTGATTGTAGTTAATTCTAATGCGACCTGTTTTTCTTGATATATACAAGCTTTTTCAAAATCTCCAGGTATGTGCGGAACATTTGAACCAAAAGTGATATTTTGATGTTTACAGTAACAGCATGTACAATAGCTGCCTTTATTCAAAGTTGTGGATGAAATGGGCTGTCAAAATGGAGGAAATTGAAACCAGTCAATATCTCAGGCGGCTGGGGTATTGTTAGAACCCTATCTTCTGTTGCCAAAAGCAATCAAAGCGTAAGTATGTTTCAACACCAATGCACATACACAAACCTATACATGTACATATATTCCCCCCCCTTGAATTTCAAGAGTGAGAAGCCATTCAAAACTGTGCGCAAGCCAAGGTTATTCAATACAAGTTCATGTTATCCAGACAAATACATCTCAGTGACAGTCATGTGTTTTCTCAGCACCAATCAGAGCCCTTTAATGAGGTTAGCTAAAGGGCGGGGTCTCCACCCGGTCGTTAGGTTTCCAGGCAAAACATTTTTCTGTCAGGATTTGAGTCACTTCGTTAATCTCCATTCCCTTGTTAAACGGCAAGGACTTTTTTTTTTTTTTTTTTTTTTTTTTTTTGGATAATCTCTGTTTCCTTCCCAGAGCAAGAGATGCAAAGATACAAAAGATTATTTACATACAAAGGGATGATCCCTCTTTCTCAGTCCTACAAGTGAGGGGAATTAGCCAGTGTAGTGGTGCTTGTACTGTCGCGGTGTTTTACCACAAGACGTGCGAACAGCACTCCAGTTGTTTCTAAGCAGCCACACTACAGTCATTTTCATCAACACTCTTGTTCAGGTAATATTCCTTCAGGCCCACTGATTTCAGGGCTTATCTTGTTAAGNCCCCCCCCCCGCTTTGGCTTTGCCATGGGAGGAAGGCCCGGAGACTCCAGCACTATTATTGGTGATTGTTGAATGACACTAATTAAAGTCTTTCATGTTTAAAATCAGGGCGCCACACACTCTGCTTGTTTTAAGCACAAAAGCTCAGATAGCAGTCAACCCGGTTTTCTATCACGTTGTTATCAGGTCATTTGTTTTCAAGCCTCGTCGAGAAACTTGCATGTGCATCATTTCATTAAAAGCCAAGATGAGATATTTAGATTTTAATTTCAATGGGGTGTCAATTTTTTTTTTTATTGTAGAAAGGTATAATGCTGTAGCTCACTGAGCCAGAATTCAGTCTCATTTTTATTATCACACAGGGTAAAACATAAAAAAAAGAACAAAAAGATGGGACTATATGTGAACTATATCGTCCCTCTTATGTAGTTGGAATACTATTTGTGTTATAAGATGAGCTTTTTTGAGTCATCCCACAAGTCACATTCTCTATGTATATGCAATGTGTGAAAACGTTGCTTTACTTTGTCTCTAGCTTTGGTCGTAAATTTGAGATGGAGCCCACATACAGCTCTGGTCTGAAATACGATTTATTGCAGACCGAACCACTTGCGAGTTACACATCACGATTGTGTTCCTGCTCTCTTTCAGCTGTTAGCAAGCTTGTTGTTGCAGGTAGGAGCTCAGGTTGAAAAGGTGAAATGGCATGTTCAAAACTAGCTGATACAAAGAGGAGAAAGGTTGACAGGGAAAAGCCATATGTTTAAGGATGAGTGGAGTGAGAAATACACGTTCATTCTATGTTTTGTGCTCAGGTTTAAGGACTTCATTACTCAACAAAGGAATCAACTCTCTCATTAATACATTATTGCTTTTGTGTACAGTACAAAATTCTCGAGTTTTCTCAAGTTTGTTTTGGAACTCTAAGACTGTATTTGAGTCCTCTGAGATCTGAAACATGGAACGTTTTCATGAAAGCTTAGCCTTTCTTTAGTTGATGGCTCTGGATTTTAAATGATTCCTTCAGTAGGACAACTAAATCTTGCCTTTTTGGATGTCTGAGTGGAATTAGCATTAGCATCGAATGGGTACAAAAAGCCATAGTACTCTGTATAACCATAGAAAATTTGATCTTATTGATATCTTTCATCATCAGTCTTGATTTCATCATCACCTCACTTTTATCTAAATTGCTTTTATATTTCCAAATTGATCTCTTCAGCATACACATGCAAAGGCTTAGCCAATCAGCAAATAGAGATTTGCAGTTTAGGTTGGTAGACACTATGCATATGCGTATGCAGCTTTCATTCTGAGCACTGGTTGTGCACATCCTCTAAAAATAATACTAAAAGTTTGGACTCTGCAGTACCTGCAAAAAACTGAGGAGGCAGTATTGTTAACTTTTATCAAATGACATAAGCAGCACAGCAACAGCGACAAGCAGGAAAACCCACCGAAGGTTTGGAAGCTGATCGAGCATGCACAAACCACTATATCCGTTGTCACTGCTGCCACCGTTTCTTTAATTTTTGTAACACAAGTAAAATGACCAGTATGTTTTGATCAGAAAACTAATTAGAAAAATGGTAGAACACAGCAGCTCAACACAGCTTGCGCTGGGGTTTCTGACATGTCTCATTAACACTGACCGGGCAGGCCAAATAGAAAGAACATATTCCAATACTGGCAGAAAATTACACAAGATGGATACATTCTATTTGATGAATGAGTCAATATTGTTTTCTATTAGGTGCTTATATCCATCAAATGGCATTTCTGAAATTACTAAAGGGCCAGATTTGACCCAAGGGCTACTGTTTGAATAGCCCTGCCTTCGGGTATAATGAACCGGCAGCCTTTGAATTTGGACATTTCCTTCAGTAGCCGTACACCAGCTCCCACCTTTTTGTTGTCAAAATGGCTTTATGGATGCTCAGTGCATGTTCCACCTTTATTTATTGCCGTAGTAGCATCTGGCTGGGAGCCGTAACCAGCCCCCACCCCACCTCCCCACCCCCCTCTCTCTCTC